>JAFMSR010000013.1:36099084-36314738 GCA_022818135.1 Saxidomus purpurata
AGGCTGCGTTTTTGGTATGTGGCATTCCCTGTTTGATATTATTTTTGTTTTAATTACTGTCCTCTTGTATGACACTTTTTCCAAATTACACTGGCAGTTACGAGAAAATACCCGTCAAATCCATGGATGCGTTTTTAAAGTTGTTAAGTACATGAATATATTGATACGTTCCATAAAATTCTGTTCTTAAAGTTCTGCTCTGTAATATGGCGTTTTCTTTATGTGTATGGCTTGGTGTGACAA
This sequence comes from Saxidomus purpurata, assembly GCA_022818135.1. Taxonomy (NCBI): domain Eukaryota; kingdom Metazoa; phylum Mollusca; class Bivalvia; order Venerida; family Veneridae; genus Saxidomus; species Saxidomus purpurata. Next base: position 36,099,328 of record JAFMSR010000013.1, read on the forward strand.
ATATTTGAAAAAAATATGTTTAATGTTATAAGTCAGAATAATATTTTCAATAACTGAAAGTCCCATGATCACTTTGGATGTACAATGTACTAGTACTTGTATACTACAAAGAAATATGTGTTACCGGTGAAATGAACCTTTATTTTTATCCAAACGTTCGTAAAGGAAGACATACTATTACATTGTTCTTTCGTTTTTACGTCATATCCGAGCATATTCAAGGTGATGATGAGGATATGAAACGTATGAATAGTTTCATGTTGATATTATTATGTCTCCCCCCACCCCTATAATGGGAGAGATACATATTGTTTTGGTCGAGTTGTCTGTCAGTCCGTCTGTCACAAATCGTATCCGCTCCTTATCTCTTGCACCCCTTCAAGGATTTTAGAATAACTCACCACAATTGTTCGCCATATTGAGACGATGTGCATAGCACATGTTACAACCACCTTGATTTAAGGTAAAGGTCAAATGTTATTAAGCAGGTTTTTTTTAAATATTGATTTCCGCTCAATAACTCGAGTTAGGAGTGACCAATTGCAATGAAACTTGGTGTGTAAGTAGCTTGCTTGGAGAGGAAGCTTACGATTGCATTGTGGGTCACTACGGTAAAGGTCAAGGTAACTGTTAGTTAAAATAGATTAAAACAAAAATGTCTTAGTTTTTAAATTGTTTTAAGCAAAAAAAGTTGTATATGGGGGCCAAGGTCACTGTTACTATAAATAGATTTTTAATAACAGAACGCTCTTATTCGCGCTTCGTCGTATTCGTTGTTTTTCTTTAGCAATCGCGTTCTACGCTTTTTTGTTGTTGCTTTTTTAGGCCCCCGTCGGGGTAACCCCGTTCATTATCCATGTCATAGGCGTGATAGGGGTCGTGGAGCATCCCCTAGCATCCTTACAATACAGAAACATAATATTCTTCTACGCTTTTGATTAACTCCATAATCTTCTAAACATTTGTTTTAAACGTAAATTACTTTTATATGTGACTATTTGATCCATTTACACGCATCTTTATAAAGAATGTATTCATCCTTTATGCTTAGTCTAAATGTTTTACAATTCATGGCAAAATACTGGCATACTGATTCATGTTCGGTACTTCCCGTTCAGGAACATGAGTCGCCAACTGTGGTACGAGATATTTAGTCTGTCTAAATATAATTCTGTTTGATACATTTTCTATCCTTTATTTGTGAGAATTTAATTGATTCAAAGGGCAAAATGTCCATATTTTCTTTAATGGTTTAAGTTCAGTGTATGTTATCTGTCCGAGAACATGAATCTCCCCCTACAATATTAAGCAGGAAGATATTCATATTTTACGCATATTCAGTACACAATCTTAACATTATTTTAGAACTAAAATAGTTTAAAAAATTGTAATATTTTATAATAATTATTCATAATATTACATTTATAAGCGTTTTGAAATTGTATAAATATGCTTGCAGAAAATGTATAATATGTTTTGGTGCACACAAGTATTTGTGTGTTCATAATCGATTTTAATGTTGAAAAAAATGATATCATAGTTTCTTTTTAGTAAAATGATAATCACTCATCGGTATTTTCCATTCATGTCAAACACTTTCCCCAGTTAAGGACGCAAAATACTTTAGTGTAGACTTTAGCCAAGACATCAATAGACCTGGAATACAAACATCTTCAGAATATAAACAAATGCAAACAGAACACTAGGCTTAGCAAAAGCAAAACATGTCAAAGCAAAACATGAAAATATCAAATCACTTCTTTACAAAACATTTGTCAGACCACAATTAAAGTACGCATCATCTGTATAGTCACCACACGCACGCACGCACGCACACATGCACACACACTCACACACAGGTCAATACATATACATGGAAATGGTCAGGCGACGCAGAATCAGATGGGTAAACAATGACTACTCATGATATACTAGTGTGACAGACCTGCAGAACACCTTTGGCTGGAGCACCCTTGAGAACAAGGGTCTAGTCTCCAAACTGGTTATGTTCTACAAAATATACAACACTTTTGCAGCAATCTCCCTACCCAGTTATACAGAAGTCCCCAAAAGGTTAACTAGGCGTATTCACCCCTTAGTTTCCGCCAAACCCATTCCAACTCGTACCTCTTTTAGTACTCATTTTCCTCCGATTCCACAGTCCTGTGGAATAAGTTACCCCCGCACATTGCAACCCAGTTTGATCTTGAATCATTCAAGCAGGCAGTGGCCCAACTCAGTTATTAATCATACAGCAGTTGTTTTTAAACCTTTTACTCTTTTACTCGTTTTAACACTTTTAAACATCTTGCTTCTATTAACTGAAAGAAGTATCGTGCAACTACCATTAGTTGTTAACACCCGGCGTGCACCCTGCCCATAATACTCGCGAGAGGTGTTAGGAAGTACTCAGAGATATATAGATCATAGTGTTTGTTAATTATCCGGTCTCACTAAAAAGCGTCAAGAAGAAGAAAGCGTCAAAATGCTAAATTTTTAATTTTATTTGGTGTTAAGTTGTTATTTACAGTAAAACATTGAAATAAAATAATCATGTTCGATGCTGCAGCAAAATTTGTATCTTTATGTGTTTTTATCTTCGAAATTCTTCTTTAAACTCAGACGACACTACAACTTTTCTTATCGCTATCCCGCAAGCGTACAGTTATATTCACTCATGATGCCTGTATTTTACTTGGAAACAAAATATAATTATAAAAAGAGAACTGATGCATTAAAGTACTGATATATATATATATATATATAGCAAAATAATTAACATTAATTTAATGTGTTTATTCACCAGAGTAAATGTATTTACAATACCACTATTGTTTCGCGACGCTTTCTCACGCGTCTGCTCTTGACACTTTGCTTTGCCAGACAACAATAGCACGTACCAAAATATACATAAATTACAAATTGAAGAAATAAATATTTTACTTTACACGATTTGTTAGCGATCCTAATGGTAAAAAAATGCGTTTATTTGGGTAATTTGCATGTTACATGTTCAGAATATTTCTTGTTGCTGTCTTCTGAGTTTGGGCTTATTACGTGATTCAAATTTTCATCTTTTTATTATTATTATTATTATTATGATTATTATTATTATTATTATTATTATATAGTTTAATGGTATACAGCTGTTGTCATGCAATAAACGAGTTTATAAATCCAACATAAAAACACATAATCGTTTTATACAAAATATAATTAAAAACTTGTTTTTCTGTTAAACTCGATTACTATGTTGACAATGATATGTTTTACAACAAAATAAATCAAGTGTAAGAAGTCGTGAAAAATGTTACCTCCCTTTACAAAATTTTCTCCATTTGTTTCAATTAATTTGTTATTTTGATTCACTGGTCGTTAAATGAAAGCAAATGAGCAAAAGCTTTGATATAATGGCAATGTCAGTTCGAAACTGTCCTCGGTGTGATTTGGAATGTTCGTCTGTATGACGTGTGATAGAGTCGGAAAGGAACAGTTGTCAGCTAGCGGGTTAGGTCATCACAGAACAATCTTAATTAGCAGATAAATGAACATTATAGCTTTAGTTTTATGACATAGATTGTAACCTATGTATCGGGCCTAGTTCTAGTATACATATACTCGTTGCCCAATTCAAGTGAAACCTCCTAGACGCTTCCGGGACCTATGTTAACTCGTTCCTTAGTCATCTCTAATTATCTTGGTCTAAATTTATCCTTGTTGTCCAGCCACAGGAAGAATATGCTTCTACCATCTGGAGCCCTTACACAAAATCGATATCAACAAGGTAGAGATGGTCCAGACAAATTGTGGGAAACGTCATAAAGCATAGCACATATTACGTGTTTCCAGCATCCATTACACTCGGTATACCGTTAACTTTGACGTTAATCTGGGTGGAAGATTTTGATAATGTCACTGAGTGAACAGTGAGTTTATCAGGATATAATCCACCGTTATATTTCGATAAACCACCAAAAAACATAAATAATAACCGTTATTCACTGGTAAAAAAGTATACATACTTACTCTACACTTATATGAAACATTAGTTAGGAGGTAACAAGCTTAAAACAGCTGCGCGGAAAACAGATTTCACAACATAAAATATTGATGTTGCTATTTTTCAGGAACTTTTGGTTGAAATAGTTCTCATGCTGCAACTAAACACAATTGAAATACAGCTGTAAACGCTAAGGCTAGCAGGTTGAGAATTCAGCTGGATTACTGGGGCACTAAATGTATCTCCCATCACAGCCCAAGTTAGTGTTACTCACAATTGACAACCAGTCAAAAATATGAAAAGTCAATGGCACTTAAAAAAAATTACATCGAATTAGAAAAATTGACCATGCTTGGCTTATTGAAAAAGCGGTTTCTAAAGGAAGGTCACTGTTGGAGACCAAAAAATGGTGCGTTTCCGGTCTCCCGCAGACTTTAAAGGTCCATTACCAAGACCAAATCAAATTTTCTTTTAAATCTGGAATTGTAACGAGGAAATACAGTTTAAAACTGGCTTCTAAAACTTTACAATAGCCGTGGAGTATTTCCCTGTTTGAAATACTGCTGCAGAAAAACGAGTGAATGTTTTTGTATTTCCTTAGATTGACCTGGGTGGTCTTTTTGTCCTACTTTCTGTTTCGCTTTATTGCATATTGTAAACAGAGATATAAGTTGCAGATCATCAGAAGTAAAGTTCTTTCAACTATAATTCACAATAGGCATGCTTATTCATGTACAAACTATTTACAGCCTCTTTCTGGGAGACTTCTGGAAAATGACAAAGATATTTGAAAACTGGACAACCTACTTTTGTTTTTGAAAAGGCAAAATATGATTTATTAATTCTTTTGTTAAACTCAAATTTTCAACACAATATGATCACATTTGACGCAGAAAATTGAGAATACCATATTTTTCGTTCTCAGAAGACGCCTGTTACAATTCTAGATTTAAAAGGAAATTCGATTTGGTCTTAGTAATGGACCTTTAACTTTTTACTGCTGACTGCAAATTTTTTTATGAGAACATGAATAAAAAGACAAATTTTTAAGTGCTTCTGAGCAAAAAGGGCCAACCATATTAAATGAATAAAAAAAGACCAACCAACCAACCCTAAATGTTTTTGGCAGACTTCAAGCTTTGAAGCATACATACTTTTTATTTGGCCTGAACATGCATTCTGCAGCATTATCACATGAAAAAGAAGGCAAAAGGAAAGAATAGGTTTCAAGTCTGTTGATGATATATGTATGTAGGTGCCAAAATGTCTCGGGGGGCGGGAGGGGTGGGGGGGGGGGGGTCTATTGTGTACATAAAGTTTGTTGCAACTGAGTGTATGTGAAAACAGGATTTGAGATGCAAAATATAAAACTGTGTTGCTATAAAACTGTGTTGCTTTTCAGGTAGAAGAAATATATATGTGCCTTGCAAAAACACAAGCAAGAATGGATATAAAACAAGAGGTTGAAGAAGATTCTGAAATAATGGATGAGATTGTTAATGATATCAAAACAATGGATGATGATGATGAGCATGCAGAAAATGAAGATGATACTGCTGATGAAGATGTTGAGAAAAGTTTAAATAGGATTGTGAAAACAGAATTAGATACAGACGTTAGTTTTAATGAGACTGACACATCATATTCTTTTGAAAACTGTAATGTTTCTATTGCTTCAAAAGCAGACGAAGAAAAGGACACAGAGAATGGTGAACTTGATTCTGACAGTAATGTCATGAAAGATGAAGATTTCATTACAGACGCAAGTGTTAAAATGGAAGCTGAAATTTATCAGCATACTGATGATAGTTTAGATATTGTTGGAAATGAAGATAATGGTTTTGATTTGGAATGTATGGATAAAGTTGATAATGACTTCATGAATGGGAAAGGACCTTGTGGGTATTCAGGGAGTGAAAATGAAGAAAGTGACAGTGGTAAAGTCGATAAATTTTTCAGAGAAGTCAGTGACAACGATTTTGATTATGACCATGAAACAGACAGTTATGATGAAGAAGAATATGGTAGTAAAATAGGTGTTGTTATCAAGAAGGAGAAATCTGATGATTTTGAGCAAGTGGCAGATGAAGACCTTCTCGAAGGGAAAGACAAGAACATAGATTATGGACGGAAAACAAAGAAAGCTAAAAATCATGTGTGTGATTTTTGTAGTAGGGCTTTTACATCTGATAATCGTTTGACACGTCACAAAAAGCACCTTCATTCAGATGGTAGGAGAGAGGAGAAACCAACTAAAGAAGGAAAATATTTTTGTGAGGTATGTTTCGCTTGTTTTTGTTTTCTGGATGTACCTTTAACTTATTGTGTACAGTGAGGAGGGATTGAAGCCAAAAATGTATATTTTTGTTTCTTCAATTAGATGCTTATGCAGCACTACCTCACAGTCACAGATCGTATGTCTGTTATCTCTAAAAAGAAATGCAGATCAATTTTATTACAAGCCATCTCTTCCAAACAATATAAATAATAATCTAAAACTTTACTTCTTGTCTTTTGCTTCTAAATCAAGTTCAGTTTAATGACTATAGGTCCATTTATGCCTTCAAATAGATAGAAGTATGAATACCATAAAATACTCATTTTTCATAACAAAACTTGGGAAGACTTCACATCTTGGTCTGGTGCGGTAAAAACATCGCTGCTTTAATTGATTTGATGTAAAGTTTAGAGTATACCAGTATATAAAAGGTGCAAATTTTCATCAAATTTTGTTTGTTGGCTTCTTTCCTTTCATAATAAAATAAGGTAGTGACATTAGACTTAGAAAATATTTTGCGTAAAAATGTATAAATCTTCATGAGATATTGTCTCAAATACTAAATTACTAGTACACTAGAGCGCATAGGGCTTTAAAAACACAGATGTACAGCACAACTACATGTAAAATGTTGTGATAACAGGAACTTTAACAACACCACATAACTGCTTGCATAGTTGTGCTGGTTTGGGTTTTACATGTATTTGACACAAATGTTGGAGCTCAAGTTATTTTAACTTGTTTCTTTATACATATATGTAAATTGTTTGTTACAGTGTAACTTTTGATTTTTTTTAGGTTTGTAATAAAAGATTCATATCACAGTCAAGACTACGCCTTCATACTGTCACACATACAGGTATGTTCAATTGTGTAGCAAATATGTAAGGTGTAAAAGTAGCTTACAGAATGTCATGTGTTACATATACAGGTAGTTAGAACAATATTGGGCAGATTTAGCCACAACTACTTTTATCTATACCTGTTTAAGTCATACACTGATACTTCAAGGCAAGTGCTAGCAGCTAAGTTATGCTAACACATATGGTCAGACATTTGTAAAGACCTGACCACTATGAAGGGGTCTTGTAAATGTGCACAGGTAAGTGTAATCATAATTATGATATATTATATGGACACACATAAGAATAAGTTTATTTTCTAGTTTTGATTTCATCATACATGTACATGTTAAACCTGTAACAGTACACTATGCTATTTACAGTTTCATGCTGATTAAAATACATAAAAGCATTGTAAAGGATTCAGCTCATTTCAGATTGAAGTACTACACAGCATTCCTGTTTTTCTGATTTTAGGAGAAAAACCATTCTCATGCGATTTCTGTGGTCAGAAATTTTCACACCCAACAAACAAACGCAGGCATATGAAAACCCATACCGGCGATAAACCGTTCGTTTGCTTGTTCTGTGGGAAATCTTTTCCTGTGAAACATTACCTCAAGGATCATATGGTCAAACATACAGGAGAGAAACCTCATGAATGTAAGCTGTGTTTTATGACATTTGCGCATAGGTTTTCCTTAAAGCAGCATGAACTCTTGAAGCACCCAGGTGGAGAAGTTAATTTCAAAGACACTTATGAGGATCGTCCATTTTCTTGCGAAATATGTGACAAAAAGTTCACTCAGCAATCAAGTTTAAAAATTCATGTTCGACTTCACACAGGTTCTAAGCCCTACAAGTGTACAGAGTGCGAGGCTAGTTTCATACGAAGTGACTCACTCTTGAGACATAAGTTCGAGCATTCAGGTCAGCGTCCGTTCAGATGTGATACGTGTGAAAAGACGTTTACTTCAGCATATATTTTGAAACAACATCGTAACGTTCACACAGGAGATAGACGACAGCAGTGTGAACATTGTGGTGTTGAGTTAGCTAACAAAGAATCCCTTGCACGTCACATGATGCGACATACGGGTGAATCTTTGATGGAATGTAAGTCTTGTCATAAAAAATTCATTAGTGAACAAAGCTTAAAAAAGCATCAAGCTTACCCATGTAAAGAAAAGATTCATGAATGTAAAGAATGTGATTATAAAAATAATAGTGAATCAAAACTTAAAAGACACATGTTAAAGCATAATGCACAGAAGTTACTTGAATGTAAAATATGTAAAAATAAGTTTACCTATCCATCTAACTTAAAACGTCACATGAAAGTACATGAAAAAGAGCATGAAAAGAAAACAAGGAAAAAAGAAACTCTTATTTCGAATGATGATGTTGGGAAATTCATTGCCGAGAGTATGAAAGATATTGAAACTGAGAAAACTGGAGGAATGAAATTAAAGATTAAGAGAACAAAGAAAAATGATAAGAAAAATAGAGTTTATTCGGAAGATACTGTCAATTTGTTCAGACATACTGATGGACATGGAAACAAATTTGATGAAAGTAATAAAAGCTTTAATTTGAATGACACCAACGAACATTCGAATAATTGTATAGATGGAGGTAAACAGTTTTTAGCAACAAAAACTGTCGGATTCGAACCGGAAAATGGTTATGCAGTTGTTGGTATAAAACAGAAGAGGAATAAAGATGTTAAAATGAAAGCATTTTATACATCACAGTATTATGAGCATATTGCTAAGCTTAAAGGACAAGATAGTATTGGAAAAGAGCCTTCAGAAGAAAGAATGGGCTTTGATAATTTTGTCGAGAGAGATTCAGAACATGCTGACAATGTAAAGCTAAATCCAGATATTGATGAACGGTCGAATTACTCATATGTTGATGAAATCAAGAAAGTCACAACTGGAGGAAAATGTGAGGGATATAAAGTAAATTGTGATAATAAGAAAAGTAGCAATCTTAATATTTTAGAAACATGTCAGTCATCTACTTTTGATTTGGGGCTCGGTCAAAATATGTCAAATTGCAACAATTTAGCATACAAGAATTATGGCTCAGTGGACTCCAATTACCGACCTGTTATTGAATGTCAGCAAGGAAAGGACAATGAAAATGTCTCTGGCTCAGATGTTGAAAGTGGCTGGAGTTCTTTTAGTTTCCATGGAGTCCATGTCCAAGAAAAGGACCGTGAAGAAATTGAAACTGTAAATAAATACAGTCTTAAATTACCTTCAGTTTCTTTATCGAGTTATTCATCAATTGACAGTAAGGTGTTACCTGTAGAAGACATATTAAATAGTGCTTCACAGTCACAGTATAGTGCAGTTCCATACAACCCAGCACTGCTTGCAGGTAAACTGCCAGCATTTGCTGGAAGTTTTTATACACATCATCATATGAATACTTCTAGAAATTCAATCCCTTCAGATACGTCAAGTTTTGGACACGTGACACTGCAGTGTGAAGATCATGCTAGTATTAGCACTAGAAACCAGGCACTTGTTCAAGATGTACTGAAGAGATTATACAGTCACCAGAGAGGGGAAGAAGAGTCTAATTCTAGCATTGACTGACTCGTATTGTCTCAAACTTTTTTTTAAAAACAGTCGAGGGATGAAAGCTGTTTTAGTATATTGGTATCTGTCTGAAATGTGACTTGTCAGCTTTATATAGAAGCGACTGCAACAATTTTGGTATCCTTTGGTTAGGATTTGGTTTGCAAACCTTTGGCTTTTGATTTTTTTGCTCACGCTGGAAGGTGGCGGTATGTAGTGATTGTATCGTCTGTTTGAGTTGTTGCGCCCAGTGAATCTGTAAAAAAATGTTGAAATTTAACAACAAAACTGCACCAGAAATATGTAATCAAGACATATATACGTGCTTTTTATTTGATCCAGTCAATTAATTAGCATATTCACACTTTAAGCTTCATATAAAGTGTGGTAATAAATAAACACTACCTTCAGAACAATTATTGGATGTACAGGTAGTGTCATGGTTTGTAATTTATATACATTTTGTTACACATTTTGCTATGTCCATGTTGTGCATATAATCTTATTCATTATGTTAACGTTTAAATGATTTATGAAATAAAAAAATCATTTACACGATGATGATTTCTTAGGTCATATTTTATTACATTGTCCCTCTTCATTTTCTATTAAATATTCTTGTAATATAATGCAATAATTCAGTTAGTCAGCGCAATCTCATAAGGTCAATGTCATTTATCGGTACAAACTTCAAAGAGTGTGAAGAATGTAACAGTCCCACTTTAGCGCTAGCTTTCATTATCGATTTTTGCTGATTTTAAAAGTGATTTATGACTTATTGTGATACGGAAACTTCCGATCAGCAACGATCAATATTGATGTAGACAGTATTGGATTATCGATTTTCTCGAGGCTTAGCGTTTAGCGATGGTACACTTTGTTCAATATGTTCTGTCTTGCCGGTTATAACTCGAAAATTATTAAAGGGATCAATTGATAATTCATGTGTAATGGTTCTTGGGCACTGCACTTCCTTTTTCTGCCCTTTATCAATACTGTAACTGCCCCTTGTTACCTACTCTTGTACGCAGCATCACTGGAAAACTTTTTTTAATGGAATCAATTGGTACTTCAGACATTTATAGAGGACAAATAGAGAAAGTTCAGTGCACAGGACTCATAACCCTGGCTTCATTACTTTTTGAGTTACTGTCTTGGAGGGTGATGAAGGAATGGTCTCCGTCCGCCCGTAACGTTTCCTGTCTGCTCCATATCTCCTTAATCACTCGAAGGATTTGATGAAACTCTGGTAAATTCACATCTCGTCAAGACAATGTGCAGAACTTATGAAGATGGGAACGCTGGTTCAAGGTCAAGGTCACAACTTAAGTTCAAACAGCACAACTCGAAACGTATTGAAGGGAATCAAACGATAATTCAGATATCAATAGAGGACAATGAGAGTGGAGCAGAGCACAGGAATCACGACTCTAGCTTCATATATTTTGTAGTTACAGCCCGTTGTTATTTTTCTTCTGCAGAATGTAACTAAAAGTATTGAAAGGAATCAGTTGATAATTCATATATTTATTTAGGACAATGGGAGAAAATGCAGTGCACAAGAAACATAATTCTAGCTAAACTATCCCCGGCGAATGCGGAGGAATATTGTTTTGGCATTGTCCGTCCATCCATCCTTTCGTCCATCACGATTTTCCAGAGCCATACCTTGTTACTATTAAACGGCCATTCTATGTTTATCGGAGATTTTTTCATCCAGCAATAATTCAAAACAGTTCTCTTTTCGGCGGGGATATAAATTTTCCAAAAAAAAGCTTGTATTTTTGGTGTAACTGCCAGTACTTATATTTTCATGTGCCTAGTATAAGAGAAATCAACTGATGTTTCATGTATTAATACAGCGCGAAGTGCAGTGCATAAAAAGCCATGATTCTATGTTTATTATTAGCTCACCTGAAGTGCTCAAGGTGAGCTATTGTAATCGTTTGATGTCCACGTCTTTTGTCTGTCTGTCGTCCGTCCACACATAACCTTGTGTATGCAATGAGGCTGCTGTTTTCATTGGATCTTCGTGAAATTTTGTTCGAATGAGTGTCTTAGTTAAATCTAGGTCGAGTTCAAATATATGTCATCACGAGTCAAAAACCAGGTCACCAGGTCAAATAATTGAAAAACGTGTATGCAATAGAGGCAGCATTTTCATTGGATCTTCGTGAAACTTTTCAGAATTAGTGTCTTGATGAAATGTAGGTTGGGTTTGAAAATAGGTCATCTCGGATAAAAAACTAGGCCACCAGATCAAATTATAGAAAAACCGCGTGTACCAATAAAGGCTGCATGTTTCCTTGGATTTTCGTGAAACTTAGTCAGAGTGAGTGTCTTGATAAAATGTACGTCGAATTCGAAATGGTCATCTCGGATGAATACCAGGTCATCGGGTCAAATCATAGAAAAACATTGTGTGTGCAAATAGAGACTGCATTTTTCACTGGATCTTTGTGAAACTTTCAAAATGAGTGTCTTGATAAAATATAGGTTAAATTCGAAAGTACATTGTAGGTCATCTCGGATTAATACATCAGGTCAAATAATAGAAAATTGCATTGTGTATGCAATAGAGACTGCATTTTTCATTGGATCTGCGTAAAATATGGTCTATGTTTCGGTCATAAGGTCAAAGGTCAATGTCACAGTGGCACGAGATAGTATATTAGTGTGCGCTCTTAATTAATCTAATAATAAACCTCTGGTCAATTTAATGATATTTCACAGAAGTGATAAGTACCATGCCTTGTGCATGGTCCTTGTTTTGAGTCACTACGTCATGGTCACAGGGGCTCAACATAATAAAATGTTGTGCGCTCTTAATCTACAAAACCGCTGGTCAGAATCTAATGATGCTTCACAGAAGGGTTCAGTACATGTACCATGCATGAAGTTTTGCGGGACCAATTATTTAAGCACTAAATGTTACATAAATTTTACATACTGTGTCGGGGGGGGGGGTGTATTCATCATTTTCAGCCGTCGTTCTAGTTTAGTGTTGAATTTTAGTCACATTGGGTTATAAGTAGGTCGCCGGTGAGCTAATTAGGAACATCTTGGCCCTTTTGTTGTGTTTTAAAGCTGCTTGCCAATAGTTTCTGGTGAAACGAATGATCGGAAAAAATTATAAGAATGTTTGATGACCTTCAGTTCAAGTTTTAAAATGGGTCGCATAAGTTCAAAACCTAGGTCACATGATTAAATAACAAAACTTTGTGAAGCCTACTGATTTGGTCAGAATGTTTGTCTTGATGAGCTCTAGGTCGAGTTTGACCCAGGTCGTGTGGGGTCAAAAAAGGTCACTAGGACAAGTCATAGACAAACATTATGAAAACACTAGAGGCCACATTTTGTTCCCAATTACCTTTCTATGCCCCCGAAGGGTGGCATATTTAAATCGCACCGTCTGTCTGTCAATCCGTCCGTCCGTCTGTGCGTCCCCACTTACACATTCGTGTCCGGACTGTAACTTTGTCATGCGTTGAAGGATTTTAAAATAACTTGGCACAAATGTCTAGCACATCAAGACGACGTGTCGCGTGCAAGACCCACGTCCCTACCTCAAAGGTCAAGGTCACACTTAGAGTTTGAAGGTAATGGAATCTTCTATATATGCATATATGCACACATTCGTGTCAGGACTGTAACTTTGTCATGCATTGAAAGATTTTAAAATAACTTGGCACAAATGTCTAGCACATCAAGACGGCACCCACGTCGCTACCTCAAAGGTCAAGGTCACACAGTTTATAAGTAAAGGAATCCTGTATACATGCATGCATTTGTGTCTGGACTATAACTTTGTCCTGCTTTGAAGGATTTTAAAATAACTTGGCACAAATGTTCAGCACGTCATGCCGATGTGTCGCGTGCAAGACCCATGTCCCTACCTCAAAGGTCAAGGTCACACTTAGAGTTTATAAGTAATGGAATCCTGTATATATATATTTGTGTCAGGATTGATACTTTGTCATGCATTAATTGATTTAAAATAACTTGGCACAAATGTTCAGCACATCAAGACAATGTGTTGTCTGCAAGAACCATTCCCTACTCAAAGGTCAAGGTCACACTATGTGTACAAAAGTAATGGAATACTGTATGCATGGTAACTCTGTCATGCATGGAATGATTTTAAAATCACATAGCACATTTATTTAGCACATGAAGAGGACACAGACAGTGCGACACCTCTTTTGGGGGCATTCGTCACTTGTGAGGGACAGCTCTTGTTATCTTGAAATTTAGTCCGGACATTTATCTTTATAAACTCGTGTTGGACACGAGTGGTGAAAAACTAGATAACCAGGCTATATCATAGAAAACGTGAACACTATCGAGGTCGCATAATGTCTCCAGTCTTGGTGAGAGTTGATCTAAATGTTTTCTTTATAAACCTAAGGTCGTGATGTGTGGTCAAAACTATGTCACTAGGTCAGATGATAGAAAAACTTGGTTAATGCTCTAGTTAAAAGTTACTGATGAAATTTGGAGCATATGTACACCAGTAATGAAATCTGAATGCATGTATGTGTATAATTTTGCAAGTAGATTTCAAAAATGCCTTCAGCTGTCCTTGTGTCCTTTTGACCTTATTTCTTATTTTCGAAATTACATTAATGAACTGTAGACTGTGTGTACAATTTTTCAGATTTCAAAAATGCAGTTACTCACTTTGTTGTCGTGAGTAAAATGATTATTCACTTCTCAAAATTGTTTCACACGGTCAAACAGAAAACAACATAAAACAAGGAATAAGGCGTATTGTAACTGATTCGTCTTCATTGATCTTACTGTTAGCATCTAGTTTCTTCTGAATCCGATATGGGTTGCGTGAGTGCTGAAACGATACTCAATTAAGCTCTGAATAAAACTATCAAACATATTTTGAAATGTGGTCATATTTCAGGTATTTTTGGACACCTTCATGCTTCTGGAACAAAATAAAAAAACATGAATAAATGCTCACAGAAAAAATTCTGATTATCTTCCAGGACCAAGAGATATAAAAATAAAATATATATATCTCTCTATATATAAAATAAACACTGAGCTGGTGGGCTGACATAGACTTGTAATTACTGCCAATAAACCTCGAACGGCGAATCATGCCCCAAAAGAAAGTGTGCACTTCTTAATTTTAAATATTTCAATATTAAGCAGACGTATCGGCTTCAATTTTCCCGCACTATATCTCATGTGTATTTGTCATCGATCGATTGCAAAATCTAAAATGTTCACCATATTGTACGTAAACAGATCTCAATTTTGGTATCAAATATATAGGCTTTATAAAAGTAGTCGATGAAAAATCACAGAAAACAAAGTGCACACTTTCTTTTGGAATTGAGTATATACTGAGCCTACACACCATTTACGAGAACATTTCCCGCTCATACCAGACCCAACACACCAGTTTCTTACATAACACAACTTCACATAGATACAATTTAGATGCGTGAATACTTTCATTTAGCTAACCTTCAATGTGACCTTTTCACCTACTTCTTAGCTCACCTGAGTGCGAAATGCTGAGGTGAGATATTGTGATCGCCTGATTTCCGTCGTCTGTCTGTCCACACTTAACCTTGTGTATGCAATAGAGCCTGCATTTTTCGCAGGTTCTTCATGACACTTAGTATGACTACCTTGATGAAATCTAGGTCGAGTTTGAATATGGGTCATCTGGGATCAAGAACAATGGCACAGGGTCAAATTAGAGGTTGCATTGTTCATTCGATCTTCATAAAACTTGGTCAGTATGATTGCCTTGATGATATCTAGGTCTAGTTCGAATATGGGTCATCTAGGGTCAAAAACTAGGTCACGGGAACAAATCATAGAAAAACCTTGTGTATGCTATGGAGGTTGTTTTTTTCGATTGGGTCTTCATAAAATTTGGTCAGTATGATTGGCTTGATGAAATGTAGGCGGAGTATGACTAGAGGTAATTTGAGGTCATAAACTAGGTCACCCGGTTAAAACATTGTGTTTGCCATACAGGTGAGATTTACAATCAAATCTTCATGTACATTGGTCAAAAGGTTTGCCTTTTTAAGGTCAAACACAATGTTTGTGTTTATGATATATAGTTTAGGGTTGAAGTTTGGTCACATATTGTCACAAGTCACAGGTGAGCGATATAGGGCCATTTTGGCCCTCTTGTTTGTTTTTGTAGGTACAGTTTTAAAATTGAGAGCATTTGTACAGTTTTGTAAATAAATGTCAAAATTCTCCATAGCCGATATTGTTCGTGACCTTTGACCTTCTATCTTTTTGTCAAGTTGCATTGCTAGAGTTTTAGCAATACATTTGTTTTATAAACTTTTAATATGTATGTGATTAATGTCATGCGATCTAGACCTTGTTGTTTAGAGCAATTGCATTCAGGTGAGCGATATAGGGCCATCATGACCCCATTGATTTTTTTTTTTAAATTCGTGAAAATGGTCCGATTTGGTATATTAACACTGAATTTCCATATGGTGTTTTAGGCAAGTTTTGTCATATAAACTAGTAATTTACATCAATATGAACTGTCTAGAGGTTTTGTGAAAACGTTAGAGGCCAGGTATACACCCTTTCACCTTGAAAGTTGATGAAATGTTTTTTCTTTATGACTTTGTTGTGTTAGTTTAGTTTATAACTATATACGTACTAATTTATTTTAGCTCGATTGTGAAGAAAGCTTGAAACTTATCGAGTCACGATCGAGTCCGCTTCTTGGAAAAACCAGTACCAGTGTCATATGAGGAAGTACTGCTTGATCCCAGTGGGGCTCGAACCCGCAACCTCCGGGACGAGCTGCAGACACCTTAACCTCTACATCACCGCTCACCTTGGTATCTTTGTCAAAGTCAAAACTAGGTTATATGGGATGAAAATGACTGGACCAGGTCAAGTCAGTCACTGAAATACTTTAGAAGCCACACAAAATTGAATAGAATGTTTTTTTTCATGACCTTTTCAAGAACTTTTGAACTGACAAATAATAGTATTATGCAATCTTTATCCCTACGACCGATTTTGTTCTCTGTTATTTCAGATGAGTGATACTAATGTTATAACTGCCCTCCTGGTTTCGATTTACAAACGTTTTCAGTATGCAATTAAAAGTAAGAATTTGCCATCTGACACATTCCGTCTGTCAAATTAAAACGTTGAAGGATTGTATGCAACCATTCAGCTATTGTCATACATTCATAGGCTTGTTAACGCAACTGGCGTCATCTTGGTATTGAAACAAAATTAAGTATGAAATCGATTAGTGAACAGGGAATGCTTTTGTAATGAATAATGAAGATTCATAATGAATAAAACGTAAACACAGCGTGAGGACAGCTTGTTTGTGAAGATCACACTCATCTGTTCTCTGTCTCTGTGTGTGTGTCTGTGTCTGTAACGTATAAGGTCCAGGGACTGAAATACCCTCTCTCTCTCTCCCCCCAAAAACTGAAACTCTCTCCCAAGAACATTGCGAGGACTTACTTTTTTTTCAAAAGAGAGGAAAATGTATCTCCTACTTAACTTAACGTCCGAAATGTGACTTCCTTTGAAAATGGACGTAACTCGTCCTGAAATACCTATACTCCCTCGCGATGAATAACAGCTGAAATACTTTCATCTGTACATTAGAGATGTTTTTCAATTAAAAACCAATCCTATGCCGAGAAACTACCTCTGTTTATGTAATGAGCCATGAAAGTGAATTCTTTGCGCGACATGTGTTAGCGATTGACCGTGTAATTGATGTTATCATGGCTTGAGAAACAATGCGTTTAGGATTACGCCTTTTTTCAATGTAACGACATCTGCATTACATTTCCATACATTTTAGAAAAATTATAAAGTCTTTTTAAAAAAGTACAAGCGTCATTCTTAAGATGTGCTACGACTGATTTAGAGACTTGGAAATAAGATACGGACTATATCCCTTACGGCGTTTATGATGGGAACATACAACGGCTGTGCCTTTTCATTTGCCTTTAGTCTGGCACTGAACTTTCAGACTAATATGTCATTGCAAAAGAGAATTGTACTAACAACTTTAATTTAAGCTATTGTTCTGAAGGCGAGATGTCTTCGGACGTCTATTTTCCGAAGTCCTTTTCAACTGCAGCATAACGAAAACAACTAACTAGGCAAATGCTCCAAATGCCTCCCGATTGCATTAAAAATGAACTTTCATACGAGGGCAATTGTCCAACCTTTATGAAATGTATAAACTGTACAGAACTCTATAATACAAAGTCTAGAACCGGAAAGGTTTGGACACTGGAGGACATAAACATTTAGTATATACACAACATTCAATTTCTCAGGCAAAAGTACTCGTAAATGCTTCACTTGAACCACATTTTCCATTGTAATCATCTTAAAGCAACCTAAGAAAATGCTCGAATTGTCGTAAATTGGAAGTAGATAACTAACGGTCAACAAAACTACAAATAATTTACAGAAAACAAACATAATTCTAGCCGAACTGAGACTTCTGTACCAATTAAGTTACTGTTGTTCGACTTTTGTGAAAGGACTCTGCTCGAATAACATCAGTGTCTGTTGGGATGGTACACGTGGTTACGTTTCGGGGCTTAAAGGCGGGCGCTTCTGAGGCATGAAGAGAAAAATCTGGACTTTGGGACAAGTTCGATACGGAATGGTGCTATCGTCTCTGGCAGAGATTTCTGGGACAAACTCTATCTTGTAATCTCTAAATTAGCTTACAATTTTACAGAAAGTCAACAAGGTCTGTTAAGTACCACTAACTATTAAACATGAACAGTTCCTAGTTTGAAATGGGTCACTAACAAAGGTTATGTCTTCCTTCGGTCGTCCGGTTAACCCTGGACGGTCGGTCGGTCATTCGGTCGTCGGATTTTGTGTAGCGAACTAATTCGCCAGCACAGTTTCTTGACACGTGCACTAAAACTTACATATTTAGTAATAAAAAACCCAAAGAAAAAGCTCTACCGAAAAAACGTCAGGCTGGTGACCAGACATTACTAAATATTTTATCACTTGAGGCAGACTTTGCCGTAGCTTTACATTGTTTTTGGCATACACAATTTAGATCTTTGACAAACAGGAGGGTGACATCTCCTTGTGAAAAGTTTTAAGAAATAAAATTCAAATCAAACGGCATTATGGGACGCCAATCCAGGGCTATAAAATCAGAGACTGAGGCGAAGCACTATAATCTTGTTATGGTTGCCACTTCACGTACACATCGTTTTCGGACTGTGCTTGAAAGAGAATTGCCAGGATAGTTGGCAAATAATACCAGAATCACAGTAAAAATAGTCCGGCACCGATGTGAGATAAGCATGTTATAATTAAGTTTGTACCGAACATATTCATGATTTAGCTGACAAGTCCATCTAGTTTCACACCATACTTTACTTAGCCAAGATAACACAAGTGAATTTAACAAGATAGCATGACGTTGTGACATAAGTAAATGACACCTTGACAAGATAAAATAACGCCAAAGACAATGTATCTGGTTCATTAACAAGACATAACAGCTATTTGAGAAGATAGAAATCCACTTAAACAAGACAATTAAGACACTCTGTTAACAGACATTTTCTAACTTTACAATTAAACCTGTAAAAAAAGTCCGGCACTGTTGGGAAGCTAAGCAAATGTGGTTTGTTAAAGTGAAGCTGGTCTTTATTCATAGGTATGTCTACAATAAATTAATAGGCACGTGGTGATACGTCCAAAACTGCTGGTCTTTATTTTCATGGTGGTCTCTATTCGGAGGGTGGTCTTTAACACAGGTTTGACTGTATTAACATAAGACTGCCGAGACATTGCATACAACAATGTGGCACTTCACAGTTAACTTTATTCATTACTTTTTACAAACCATGACCACGTGAACAATCGAGCGAAAATGACAAAAGCAAACAAATGTTACTTTTGACTACAATTGGCCCTTTTTTATACATCTTTCTTTAGAATATGCTCATTGTCCATCAATAGTCTAGCGTTCTGAAGTAAAATTCGAAAAAAAATTGCTTGTGTATTCTATTACATTTACAAAACATTCTGAGTAACCCTGAATAGGCAATCAATGGCTAAAAGTATGGATTTAATCGGTCCGTAAAATTCTTATAAAAATGTCCTCGCGTTAAATCCAAAAATCTAAATGAGACATTGTATACTTGTTTCTCACCTATGAGATAAATATTTCCGCGCATTTATCCCATAGGTGAGAAAACTTTTATCCCTATGGGTAATATTTCCGCGAAATATATACCTCATAGGTGAGATAAAGTTTATCTAACATGGGTTAATGAGCTGTGGGAAGATATCCCATCTCACTAGTTAAGAACTACGTCATAAAATGGTCTCTCTTCTAGATTTTTCTTTAAAACTGCTACACTTTAGATGGATAAAAATGATCTCACTAAGAAAATGATAAACAACCCTATTTTTATTCCAATGTTTGCCTTTTACAGGGTTTTTCGATTTTTTGTACTGCTAATACAATTACACGTAAAGAATAAGTTTATTCTTTTATCAGTATATGCGTGAATAGTATTATGTGTACAATGAGCATATTCTAAAGGTTCAGATACGTTCAAAAAATTCGCCACTTGTAGCAGCCGTGACTTTTGTTTGCTTTTGTCTTCCCGAGGCTGGTTACTTACGTCCGTCACGGCTTTAAAAGAATATTGAATGAACTGTGATTTGCCACATTTTTAAATTACTTAGACGGTATCACACTCTTATTTAAGACGTAGCATGTGTTTAATAATATCACGTATTTGGACAAGATAACACACCACTTAGAATAAAGATAGCAGGACTACCTTGACATTATATAACTTCACTGTAGACATGATAACACACTACTTTAAGAAGATAGCATACTGTTTGACATAATATCACATTATTTAGACAAGCTAACACTCCTCTTTTTAAGAGGATTGCATGACTATTTGACATTAAAAATCGTCTTGTTAGACATGAGTGTCAATCTCTTGTTGAAGTTGCTTTCTATTTGACAAATATAGGTGTTTTAGTCAAGTTAATGCACCGATATATGTTCAGCGTTATTTTATCTTGACATTAAAGCGTCATTTATATGACAAATATCATACCATCTTCTTAAGATGCATGCTGTTTGATAATATCTTATTTAGCAAGATAAACCCTTTATGAAGAGTGTCATGACTATTTGCTTATACTTACTTAGACATGATTACACTCTTCTTTAAGAGATGCTGACGTGTTTATGTCATAGTATCACGTTATTTAGACAAGATAACACACCACTTTAAGAAGATAGCATAACTGTTTGACATAATATCACGTTATTTAAACAAGATAACACACCACTTTAAGAAGAGTAGCATGACTATTTGACATTATAAAACGTCACTTAGACAGGATAACAAAGACCTCTTTAAGACGATAGCATGACTTTGTTTGACTTATCACGTGGTATTTGGACATAGTATAACATACACAATTTAAGAAGATTGCACGGTGACTATTTGACTTTATAAATCGTCAGTTAGACATGATAAACCCACTTTAAGAAGATAGCATGACTGTTTGACATAATATGACGTTATTTAGACAAGATAACACACCACTTTAAGAAGATTGCATGACTATTTGACATTATAAAACGTCACTTAGACATGATAACACACCACTTTAAGAAGATAGCATGACTGTTTGACATAATATCACGTTATTTAGACAAGATAACACACCACTTTAAGAAGATTGCATGACTATTTGACATAATAACACGTTATTTAGACATGATAACACACCACTTTAAGAAGAGTGCATGACTATTTGACATAATATCATGTTACTTAGTCAAGATAACATACCACTTTAAGAAGATAGCATGACTGTTTGACATAATATCACGTTACTTAGTCAAGATAACACACCACTTTAAGAAGATTGCATGACTATTTGACATTATAAAACGTCAGTTAGACATGATAACACACCACTTTAAGAAGATAGCATGACTGTTTGACATAATATCACGTTATTTAGACAAGATAACACACCACTTTAAGAAGATTGCATGACTATCTGACATTATAAAACTTCACTTAGACATGATAACACACCACTTTAAGAAGATAGCATGACTGTTTGACATAATATCACGTTATTTAGACAAGATAACACACCACTTTAAGAAGATTGCACGACTATTTGACATTATAAAACGTCAGTTAGACATGATAACACACCACTTTATGAAGATTGCATGACTATTTGACATAATATCACGTTATTTAGACAAGATAACACACCACTTTAAGAAGAGTGCATGACTATTTGACATTATAAAACGTCAGTTAGACATGATAACACACCACTTTAAGAAGATAGCATGACTGTTTGACATAATATCACGTTATTTAGACAAGATAACACACCACTTTAAGAAGATTGCATGACTGTTTGACATTATAAAACGTCACTTAGACATGATAACACACCACTTTAAGAAGATAGCATGACTGTTTGACATAATATCACGTTATTTAGACAAGATAACACACCACTTTAAGAAGATTGCATGACTATTTGACATAATAAAACGTTACTTAGTCAAGATAACACACCACTTTAAGAAGATTGCATGACTATTTGACATTATAAAACGTCATTTAGACATGATAACACACCACTTTAAGAAGATTAGCATGACTATTTGACATAATATCACGTTATTTAGACAAGATAACACACCACTTTAAGAAGATTGCATGACTATTTGACATTATAAAACGTCAGTTAGACATGATAACACACCACTTTAAGAAGATAGCATGACTGTTTGACATAATATCACGTTATTTAGACAAGATAACACACCACTTTAAGAAGATTGCATGACTATTTGACATTTTAAAACGTCAGTTAGACATGATAACACACCACTTTAAGAAGATAGCATGACTGTTTGACATAATATCACGTTATTTAGACAAGATAACACACCACTTTAAGAAGAGTGTATGACTATTTGACATTATAAAATGTCACTTAGACATGATAACACACCACTTTAAGAAGATAGCATGACTGTTTGACATAATATCACGTTACTTAGTCAAGATAACACTAAACTTTAGAAGATAGTATGACTGTTTAACATAATAACTCGTCACTTTGACAAGTTGCATGTTAATTGTTACATTTTTTTCATAGCTGCCTGGAAAGTCTTCCCATAAAATCATTAAAATGACGTTAACACCGGTCAATAAATATTCATTTAGAAATCTTACAGAGATGCCACTTTAGATTTGTGTTAAGCCGTTAATTGCTTAAGTCACAGATGGTTTTAAGACGAGCATTGACTTTCTGACATCAAATGTTATAACACTTCTGCTTGAACATGTCGCTTATGGTAAAGACAGACTGACAGTTTAACTTGTTAAAACTCGCTTATGTCGCTTAGGGTATAGACAGATTCACAATGTAACTGATTGAGTCTTAGTAACATATGCGATTATAAAATTACACTCCCCTATGACATAAATGTTGACCTGACACAATTGCTGTTGTTTTTTTTTTTAAATATTTTTCACTCGTGATTATATATTTGTTATAGAAAGGATGACGCAGAAAATGTCAATATTATGAAATGTATGTAAATAGGACAAAACTTGACAACTGATCTTTCATTTGAATATTTCATTGAATGTGAGATGAAAAACGATATATTAATGCACTAATGCACTAATGTAGTCACCGAATAGTTTTGCCTTTCTCGACAAAGTCACCGAATAGCTAAACTGTTTTCGACCTAATCACCGAATAGTTGCATTATTCTCGACCAAATCATCAAATAGCTGAGCTATCCAAAATCACCGAATAGCCCCTAAGCTGTTTTCGAAAACACTGTATCTAATCTGACCCTAGAAGTTAGTTGCAGTTTATTCCCGACCAATACAATAGTGTGCTATTCTCGAAAATCACCAAATAGCTGAGCTATTCTCGACTATCACTAAAACTCAGTCATAGAATAGCTGAGCTATTCTCGACCAAATCACCGAATAGTTGTGCTATTCGACCATGTCATAGACCAAGCTATTCTCGACTAAATCAGAATAGCTGAGCTATTCTCGACCATGTCAAGAAGGGTTTCTCGACTAAATCACTGAATAGTTGCGCTATTCTCGACCATGTCATGAAGCTGAGCTATTCTCGACTAAATACTGAATAGTTGAGCTATTCTCGACCATGTTACCGAATAGTTGCGCTTTTCCCGACCAAGTTACCGCACCGAATAGTTGCGCTATTCTCGACCATATCATCGAAAAGTTGCGCTTTTTTTCGACTATGTCACCGAATAGGTGTGCTATTCTTGACCAAGTCATCGAATAGTTGCGCTATTATCGATCAGGCATCGAAGGGTTGTGCTTTTCACTACCAAGTCACCGAATAGTTGCGCTATTATCGATCAGGCATCGAAGGGTTGTGCTTTTCACTACCAAGTCACCGAATAGTTGCGCTATTATCGATCAGGCATCGAAGGGTTGTGCTTTTCACTACCAAGTCACCGAATAGTTGCGCTATTATCGATCAGGCATCGAAAGGTTGTGCTTTTCACTACCAAGTCACCGAATAGTCGCACTATTATCGATCAAGTCATCGAAGGGTTGTGCTTTTCACTACCAAGTCACCGAAAAGTTGCAATTTTTGACCAAGTCACCGATTACTTTTGCTATTCTCGACCATATCACCGAATACTTTCACTATTCTAAATATACAGTTACTCAGTTTTGGAGATTTAGTGAAGTGCCATAATTAGATTTGAAGAAGACATGTTTCAAGAATTAAAAAAAGCATTCGTAATAATTATTATGCTCTATAGTATTAACCTAAATATTTTAACACATTTTTTGCCGACATAAAGATATTGGTCCACTACTTTAAAATCGTTTCAAACGAGAGTATCACATACATAATTCAATCACTGAGGTAAAAGAAGACTTTCGGATAGTTTATCTACGTAATCAAAACCTTAAACATCAGCACATTCACTTAGTGAGTAAATAATTAGTAAATAGTGAGTAAACAGATAGGATAAAAAGAAAGTCACTGTTCCGCCTACTCAAGGAGCGGATCAGAAGTCCAGTGGTGACGTGCTGGACTTGTAATCCAAAAATTGCATGTTCGACCCCCCGCTCATCATCTTACAAAACTAATGGTCTATTGAGTGAGGTCTTAAAACCGAGGTCCCGTGTATCAGTGCTATACACCGGGCATGTCAAAGAACCAGGGGTGTCTCTTGAATGGGACACGTTCTGTATCTTGCACTATCCACCGACACCTAAAATAATTAAACTCTTCTCGGGCCGTTGGTCATATGGATTACACGGTACTAACGATAACACTCTAAAATACATACATGCCTACTCAACAGTCTTTCAAGTTCGCATTTTGTGAATATATGAATAAAGTATGTTGTACCCTAATCAAGTGATTATTGCCTTTTAAATTATATCCTTCTCTGTGATACAGGGACGAGTTCGTACCCCATCTGGTAGCTTTTGGCCATAGCCCGTTTTAATGAAAGGATGGATGTTGACGTCATGGCAGATTTGAAGATATCGAGGGTTGATCGTAAGACTGTTGTTTCCACTTCTTTGTTTAAATGCATATCAAGAGTTTCACAATCAGCCCTCAATATTTTACTTCAATAGTTGTGTAGAATTTAAAGTTTTCCAAGACTCCTTTGCTTACATTTTGGCTTTTAAACGCAGAGAAACATGTCTGAAAATGAATCTTATACATAAGGCCATGTAGACAAATAGATACTGTATACAGACATCAGTGAAAACATTTCGTTATATTGTTTCTTTTAACACAAGAAGAAAATTACAGGTTGATTGACATAACGATGATACCTTTTTGTCGATATTAGCTAAAGTGTCTTCACGTATACAGGAGATTCAACGTTTAAACCCAAGTTACTCTTAACGCATCAAAATGCGGCTGATAATTTTGCTTTGTATGTTTGGGATATTTGTTGCTGTGGTAAAAACCGACGACCCGGAAGAGGACGTAGATGCAGATGAGTTTGAGGGAGAAGATGATGAAAAACTTAAGAAGAAATGCAATGTCATGGGAACACTGTACAAATACGGTAAGCTATTTATCCGTTTTCATACTAACATGAATGCATGCATAACTAAAGAAACATTAAAAAACAATGCACGTAGTAAGGATACATATCTTCTTTTGTGTACATTTTGTTTCTTTTTATTGTCTTCTAAATATTGTTGTGCTCGTATTTTTCTTTTTCTCACTATTATTTTATATCAGCCATACTTTTATTGACATGTTTTTTTCTTAAACGAATATTATCATAGATGTTTTCAGAAAATATATACAACGTAATACTGTTAGATAAAAAAATGCGTTGTCATGAATAAAGGCGTTTTCGCATGAAATAGGTAAAAAAGTTTTATTTCAATATTACCTGTTGAGCTACAAAGGAAAGTAAAGCAGGATTCGAACCCGGATTACATACTTCACATGACGGGACAGTCTAACATACTTATTTGATAACTTCAGAATAATACACTCAACCGGTTTAGAAACGCAAAAGTGAAAAAAAATCATTTTAACAGTGTTATCGTGTTTAATTCATTCAAAATTCATACACAACAATAAACATTATAAATTTGAATTCTTGTAAAGGTTTCAATAATTCAGCGCAAAAAATGACTTAAATAGAAATAAAAACAATAGCGTCATTCAAATAAAAATGTTCAACAGGGGAAATCTTTGCGTTTGTAAATCGGTTTAGTGTATCTCCCTCACTGATGTCCGAATTTTGTAATTACTTTAATCAACAAAGTTTAAAGTGTCACCGAAGAGCACAGGCATTCAGCAACATATCAAATTAGTAGCATTTCAGGCGTCCTCGGTCGCATATATTCAAATAATTTTCCGAGGCTTCGAATTGCAATGGTAACCCTTTTAGCTCACCTGGCACAAAGTACCAGAGTGAGCTTTTATGATCGCTCACAGCGTCGTACGTCGTACGTCCGTTAACACTTTTCATCAAACGACATCTCCTCTGAAACTAGTAAGCCAATGATGATGAAACTTTATAGGGATGTTCCTTGCATAAAGCACTCTCATAGGTGTTCAAATAATTATATTCCATGCAAAACTCTGGTTGCCATGGCAACGGAAAGAAAACACTTAAAAAAAATCTTTTTCTCAAGAATAGGAAGGCCTAGAGCTAAGATGTTGGGCATGTGTTATTGCTTAGTGGGAATCTACCAAGATTGTTCAAATTAATACCCCCGGGTCGAAATTGACCCCGCCCGGGGGTCACTTTTTACATAGGCTTATGTCCCTAAAAAGATCTTCTCTGAAACCACAAGGCCTAGAGCTGATATATTTGATAGTTTAAATTATGACCTCCGAGGCATGCATTAGTTATGCATGCATTCATGTCTGGGGTACTTTTGCTTTTATATAGGGATATGTAGGAAAACCTTAAAAAATCTTCTACTCTGGAATCACAAGGCCTAGAGCAAATATATTTAGCATGTCGCATTGCCTAGTGGACTTCTACAAAATTGTTCAAATTATGACCCCGAGTCAAAATTGACCCCGTTCAGCGGACACTTGTTTTTACAGAGGCTTATGTATATGGGATTTAAAAAATTTTCTTCTCTGAAACCACAGGGCCTATAGCTTAGGTATTTAGCATGTGGTATTACCTATTGAAACTCTACCAAGAATGTTCAAATCATGATCCCTAGGTCAAAACTTACTCTTTCTGCTATTGATGACCTTTTATAATTGCCAATAGTAGCCAGATGAGCGATATAGGGCCATCTTGACCCTCTTGTTTCAATTGAACTGTGTTTTGCCTAAAGACATGCCTATTAAAAACACGTTATAAACATATAAAAATGTCCACAAAATCTAGTCCGTTGTCAAGAACGGGCTTTGGATTGTTGAGGACGTGTTCACAGCACATTAAAATTTTGTTGTTTGCTTTTGTTCCCTCCACACGTTTAAGAAGACATCCGTTCCATAGTCCGAAGTCCTAAGCGTCATTGTTATTTTTCCCCCAATCAGCAATGCAACAAATTTCTATTACGGTATGTCTGTTCATGCTGACAACGGCTGTTAAATGATTAATGTATAACTTGTATTATATCGTTGTACGAACTATAAAACAGTTATCACGTATTGAGAAATAGAATCAAATCTAATCATGTATAAAAAGGCAGTGGCAAGCGTTGGACTCGAACCCATGCCCCTTATACCCCATGTACGCATAGTCAAGGGTTTTACAACCACCGTCACCTTCAGGTGTTAATCTTTACAAATATATCATAATTTATCCGACGTTGTCTCTGAATAAATATGTGACGACCGTGAAACTGGCACAAGTGCAGTCGCAATTCACGTCTCAATGTCTCTCTGTTATGCTGTTATTTTCACCGCCTCAAGAGCGCCCGAATTGTGTGAGGCCATAGGTTCGACCCCATTCGTCATAGCACAGATATTGGGCATTCCCGTACTAACTGTACAGTGAGCATTGTCCGCCTACCTATGCCACAGTTAGAGGGTGTATGAGTTTATTTGTTAGTAGGTGCTTAATGTGCTATAATTATGTGATTATTTTTCTATAAAAAATGTTTTAATAGCTCTTATGATTTGAAATGAAACCGGCCGGTAAAGAAAAAAATCACCTGTGTAGATTTACTGATGTTTATTTTCCTGCTTTCATACGGTCCAAAAATCGATTCAAAAAAGTTTTCTCTAACTTTGTTGGAAAGCAATGGCTAGGTAACTGCACCCGGCACTCACGATATTTTTACGGAGTCACACAGGTTCAGTCTTGAATACATTAGAGTTCCACTGATATCAGATTAATTTCGAGTCATCTGCTTGGAAGATTATGTGAATCACGTGATATTCCAGTTTGTGACGTCATACAGCTTCTTGCACTTGTTGCATCTCTCAGTTTTCCTTTTTAATGAGTTTGTTAGACTAGAACCATTTATTCCAGAATTTCTCCATTTCTAATTTTGAATAAAATTAATAAATGTATTATTTTTATTCCTAAAACTGCAATTGTGACTTTGAACAGTACAATGTAATATGCCTTTAAGTATACGCATAAAACTTGGTGTATAAGTTAAATTCTTTGTTATATGGACATCGAATTAATATAATCTTTATCGTGTACTTTAAGGAACCGTATTTAAGCATCCAAAAAATAAATGTGTATACTGCCTTTGCTGCAAAAGAGGACTTTACACGTGTACCCGGCGTTACTGCCGCTCAGAGTCATGCGGTATCAATAAACAAACAGATAAGTCGTCAGATGGTTGCTGCAGGACCTGTTGCAAAGATTGCAAAGAAGCAAAATGTGATAAAACTAAATGCTCTGGCAAACAAGTCAGTGTGTATAAACACGACGACTGCTGTAAAACGTGTGGCTGTGACGATGACGGTGTTGCTGTACCCCAAGGTAAGAACACTTTCATATAATTGTGTTCACCATGACGCTAAGCGCAACCAAATCTTACAGCACATGCCAACTCGCTCTTCAACGTTTTCCAATGTTTTTCCAAATTTAAAGAGTTTAATTTTCTTGGACCGCTTGCTCACAAATGACGCTTAATGTGTCAAATTTGCAGTTAAATTGCCACCCCTTCGTTCCGCATTTTTAGTATTTAATGGCCGTTTTCGGAAGAGTAAATTTTATTAAATGACTTGATCCTATAATCAAAGTAGACAGAAAAATCACGAAAATTGGAACTGCTGTGGTGCTTTTCAAACAGTTTCCATGTTAATATCACTTGACCCAATTTATTTTTACAAATATTGTAAGATTGCCAGGCAGGATGTCTTGATCCTACATTGTCTAAGTAAATATGACATACATGTATTTCTAAGGGAAAACCTGCGAGCTAGCTTAAACTGGCGACATGACTTAGCGTTAGCTAATGTATATTTGTATATGAATTTCCCGTGCTTTATTCTCCTATCTTGATGTTCTGCTTACTTTCAGTGAATTCAGTTATGTACGTTAGTTTGTTTTATAACCATATATACAATTGATAATGATGTTACTATACAGGTCCGTTTGGCCACACGTGTGCAAATTGCCAGTGCAAATCAAACGGTGATATAAAATGCAACCGACCGCCATGCCCAGATGACAGACTTGAATGTGTCAATCCAACGTTTGATCAAGATTGCAATTATATTTGCCCGGATGGTCGTGAGTATTAACAAACAGTTCATAAACATTTCTGAGTTGGAAAAACTAACCAGCTTTTAAAAGAAAAAGAAAATTAAACGTCCACTCATAAAGATATGGAAAAAGCAATGTAAATTCCATATCTTTTTCGGAAATTGCTCCTGTTCTATACAGATTGTTAACATTTGAAGGCTTTATTCGGTAGTCTTGGAAATAGTATATAGAGGATATTTGTTTGTTTCAGTGAAATATCAATTTTATTTCACAGATGAACACCAAACATTGATATTTTTACGAGTGGCGTAGCCACGAGTGAAAATGTCATTAGTTTGGTGTTCACGAGTGAAATAAAATTGATATTTCACTGAAACAAACAAATTTTCTTTTTATTTATGTTTTTTGGCAATTTGGAATTATAGTATTTCTTATTCCCCATGGAGAACCCTAGAATGATTACTACCATCATTACTGAAAACGCAACAAAAGTAGTTCAAAATATTTTGATTATTTCAGATAAAAGTATTTAAGAAGTCATTTCAATCTTTATCATACAGCGAAAATGAAACATCAATTCATTAGATATAGGCCTAAATTGATTTTTTTTATTAAATAAGTCTGCACTTCGTCACACCATGAATTGTGGCGTAATAATCAATCAGCTGTTCATTTATTAAAAAATGCTCAGTCCAGGGCTGACCTAAGTGCAAAATTTGTCACAATTTAATGCATTTGTGAATAATGAGCGATTGTAGAGGTAGTTTTCCACTTTTTATAGGTGACTTATAGGTTTCAGACCATGATCATACAAGTATTAAGAAATTACTGTGAAAATTGGATGGTGGTAAAAAAAAAATGAAAATCAACTTTTTCTCAAATTTTTATTCAAAATTGCTATAGATGGATAGAAAATGATCTAACTAAGAAAATGAATACCAACAACCCTATGTTTATTTCAAAAATAAAAATTTTATAGCCATTTTTCAATTTTATTTAATGTTCTATCACCGATAAATGAGGGGAAATATTTGTCTCATAGGTGAATAATTGGATAAAACTAAGTATTTTAACATAATTAATCACTCACTGTCAATCATGTGTATGATACTTTTGTATGGAGGGCGAGCTGGAGATCCTGGGTGTGAAAATATGGGACTTTTGTTTAGAATGTGGTTAAAAAGTAGTTCGGCAAAAACAGTGAAAATAAAAATGATATTTTCACTGCTTTGAAACAGTGAAATACCAATTTTATTTCACCGATATATTTCAGTATTTCACTGAAAAGCATAAAATAAAGGCAAATATGTTTTCGAGATTTACGTGTGTTGTAGGTATTATTATTAACTGATGTGAAATTTTATCGGCATTTCCGTTCACCGTGTCATCTGTTGAAACTCTGTGTCCGTTTTAAAACAAGGAATTAGTGAGTGAAAATCGACAGGCTGGCTGAAAACTGATTGATATGTATAACTGATTTCCAACGTTTTGTTTTACCTTTGTAAAGTAACATTAAATGAGCAATAATAATCTTTATAGAGTGTTGTCTTCGGAGAAAAAGGACCGACCACTTGTATGCATACCTGTTACATTTTTCTGTAAAATTGTGCCGACCGCGCGCTTCGGAAGTTATTACCACTGAATGCCCGTTTCCTCTTTATCGAGAAGCTGTCGTATGCTATTGCAGACATACTATTGATAGTGAATATCACTATCATAAAAAGACGGAATAATTGTTACAACGCGAACGTGACATCACGTCTTACGCCTCAAGACATTACCGTTTACAGCTATTTTTAGCTAATATCTATGTCTTTGTGTGACACAGTAATATGTATATAGAGCAGAAAATAGTCAACGGGCCAAAGAATAGAAAAAACCTTCTGACGTCCGTTAAGGTCATATTTTTGTTCCAATTGCTACAAAACTAAGTAAAAATATTATAACTGTGGATCCAACCATAGTATAACGACGTGATTGTTCCTTCCCAAGATTCGCACAGACACACTTGACTGAACAATGCATGCCGGAAACCGTTTTACGGCGTATTTCCGTTTTTAAATTACACGTTGTGATATTGTGAGACTGTAAAATATTAGGCTTTTCGAAACCAAAAGAAACAGAACCCTAGTTCTCTGGATTGTAGAGCCAGAGCTTTGATGAAGACAGTAGAATCAAAGTTTAAAAACAATAAACACAAACATATTTGTCTATGCTAGTCAAATAAAGAGGCAAATTAAAACTATATCATACGCGTGTTGAATTGTCGCAAAAAACTGATAAGTGTATGTATTCATTTTCTACAGCCAAGACATGTAGACGTGGCCCCGTCATCATACCAGGTGGGCAATTCGTTTCAATAAAATTCAAGGTGTGCACGTGCAATACTGAGGACTGGTACACTAGAGGGTTTTGTTTTAACCAAAAAGAATTATTAGGAGCGAGATTCAGGGCCTTGCAAGACGACCTTTGTGTGGCAGACCCGCAGCTTCCGACGATACAACCGAACCCACTCCTAGTGGTCTCACCGGAGTGAATTTAAGTTAGAATTCAGTGTTACAGCAGAACGTTACTGATGGATAAATTGACTGCACGATTTGAAAAACAACATTAATCTTTCAATTGACATGATACTTTAACGTAATAGATGATCTTTCAACTTTTGTGTGTTAATTATAATTTAATTATTTTTTGTGAAATCACTATGCAATTATAAAAATCTGTTGAATTGGTGTCTAATCTTTGACGTTCCAATATAGTAGTACAACTGTACTATTACTCGGATACTGTTGTTATAATAGTTGAATAATTTGACAACAAACATTATTGTTATTTGCCATGACATAATGTATACAATGTGAAAAGAAACGATCTACCACATTTTCAGTTTTCAAATATGAAAAGTAAAAAATGTTTTGCGCGTTTTCGGAAAAGCTTTCGGTGATTGCAAAAATAAGAGGATTAAGATTTTCCTAACCACAAGTAGTGGGTAACCATTGGAGATATTGTTTATATCAAACATTTTACACTGCTGTGCACGCTGCCGAACTATGTTGCATAGTCATGTACAGTTGTGGACGGCTAGACGAGTACCATCAAACACAGGTTTCTTCCTTTCTCTTCACTATCATTAAATAGGTTTTCATCAGCAGAAGAATTATTCTACATACCCCAGCAACGAAGTTGGAAGAAGGCAGGGAGGTAGGTGTATAGTGTGTGCACACTTGGTTTAAGTGAGAAAATTGAGAGCAAACTTTAGAAGATGGCGGAAAACATGTTTTTGAACGAGGTCAAGCGCATTCATACCAGTGAAAGTCGTTTTCTTTACACTGTGAAATTATATGAATATACCGTTAGTCAATGGTTATATGTTACCTTCACTCGGTTCTTTGTTTCCACCCGCAATGATTCGCATTTTTGAAGTTATTGAAGGTTGAATCTGGTCAGGTGGAAGCTTTCACGAATAGAAACCGAAAGTGCCACGGCCATTTATCAAAATTTTCACCCAAATCAATAGATGTTGAGACCAGAGATCGATTGTTGTACGAAAAAAACTAAAGGAAATATTTACCTTAACTTCATTGCGATCTTGTGTGTTTTCATACTCAAATATCTTCGTTTAAACACATTTTGGAGACAAACTTTATATGTTAATACTTTTTAAAGACAAACCTGTCACGCGCGATTTAACCTTCAATTACTTCAAAACTGCGAATCATTGCGGGTGGAAAAAAGAACCGAGTGAAGGTAACATATAACCCTTGACTAACGGCATATTCATATAATTTCCTAGCGTAAATAAAACGACTTTCCCTGGTATGAATGAGATTTACCTCTTTCAAAAACATGTTTTCCGCCATTTCCTAATGTTTGCTCTCAATTTTCTCACTTAAGCCAAGTTTGCACTCACTATACACCTACCACCCTGGTAGGGTTATATTGGAATCAATTAATACAGTTTTGCATGAGATGATTTCTAACTTGGCACAGCTACTACACATGATCTGCAGGTGTGTTTGTCGATTACGCAAATATTGTCAGTATGACACTCACTGAATATAAAATGACAATGCTATTAAATAAAGCGGAACATTTCCATAACTTTTAACGAATCAGTGTCTCAGTACCTTTATCAGAGGATTGCATGTAATATAGTCCTAATCATTATTCAAAATCAGATTAGGGTACTCTACAAAGACAAAATTAAAATAAGACCCCCTCCCCCGATAAAAATATTTCAAATTGTGAAATAAGTTTTTCATGATAGGATTAAAGAAAGTTTTCTTTGTTTGCTATATCGGAAAATACGTCATATCCCTGAAGAAAAATGTTTTGGATATGCTCATCCAATTACTAATGCAGTTAAAGTATCGAACTTTTACAAAACTCAACGAAAGCAAGGAAGAGAATTCTGGTCCTCTTTGACGAACACTAATATTCCTTTAGGCACTTTTATACAGAGCCAATAACCACACTTGTTTTGAATTTAAAAAGAATTTGCATGGAAGATATCTTAGAAGAAATAAAGTGCACATGACGGCCGGTGGATAAAAGACAGTTTATGCTAACGCGACTTGAAGGAATTTTGTCACCTACGTATTATATTTGAAAAAGTATATCTTCACCATTTTCTTTTTGGCTTGGGGGCTGTAAGCCCCGAGGCAATACTCTGCATGCTACATTTCAAAAATTGTAGGCAATTTAACTGTTAAATGTGCTGATAACAACTGTAAAACTGCGCTATGGGAAATGTGCAAGACCAGATCAAGCTGCTTGATTGAATGTAGCATACATAAGACAATATTACAAAAATAGTAGACGCTTTAAATTGCAGAATAGTTATACCTTAGGCTAAAGTTTTTCCTGTACTCTGCAAAAATTTAATGACCATTTGGAATACTTTCTATTTTATAGTTGTGCACAATCTGTACCGTGGCGCAGTGGTAAAGCGTTCGATTTGAGATCAAGATGTCCTAGGTTCAAGTTGACCTTGATCATTTTTAAAATTTCAATATCTCAAAAGTAGAGAGATTCTGTACCAAAGAAATATATAGAATTACGCTCAGCTTGAAAACATTCACCTAAATGCACGTTATGGACTTCACTGCATGTGGTGTCGAATTACTTCAGGATGTATTTATGATAACTTGTACGTGATGTACTGTCACTGCCTATGGTGTCGGATAGCTTCAAGGTGTGTTATGATAACTTAATAATCATCATGAGTAATAGAAACGCAATTCTTGTCATTTTACTGCCGTAGACATTTTTATTCTTGTTTACAACTGATTACCTTCATTGTTTGGTCACAGCTGCTATTTAATCTGATAACATACACAATCCCAGTATCTACATTTGAACAGTGTGTTGCAAAATCTCTTTAAACGCAATCAAGTCGAAATACGAAGATGCTTGATTTTAAGAAAACCAACGATGAATTGTAAAGTACAGCTAAATCAATAAGCGTCATGCAAAATCCCATCATTTTTAATGCTTTTGTAACAGCGTAAAATCCTGGTTCACCGTTAAGCAAGCTAAAAAAAGTTTGCTCTTTAATCAGCAAATGTTGTTTGTGCGCCTAAAACGTTTCAATACACTAAAACTATATATTTCATAAACCAGCCCTAGTAATAGTATTGTGTTATATGTTATGCAACTGATATATTGTACACGTGTGGTTTTCAACTGGAATCAGGGAGTCAAGAATAGAAGCAGGAATCGAAAAGATCGGTTTCGTTGCATAATAATTTAGGTATCTAGAAGAAATAACCTAGCCTGTAAGCGCTCCAAGAAAGTCGACTTATAAGTGAGATAAAAGCAGAATGCAAAGTATAATAAAACTACTACTACTACTACTAATAATAAAAAGAATAAGAAGAAGAAGAAGAAGAATTATAACAGCAACAACAATAGCAACAACAACAACAACAACAACAATAATAATGACGATAATAATAATTATTATTATTTTAATAATAATAATAATAATAATAATAATAATAATAATTTTAATGATAATAATAATAATTATTATAATAATAAATTGAAGAAGAAAATCAAGGAGAAGTAAGAAAAGACAAAAAGAACCAAGAAGAAGAAAAGAAGAAAAAAAGGCGAAGAGAAAGAAGCAAACAATTTATTATGCGATTTTAGCTCACCTTACCCCTATATATAATCCCATTTTACACCTTCTGTAAATTAGCTCACCTAATATCTTTCTACATATTGGCTCACCTTGCATCTTTCTAAAGATAGGTTAACTGTACAATTTTCTACAGATTAGCTTACCTAACATCTTTCTACAGATAACTTAACCGTACACCTTTTTATATTGGCTCACCTTGCATCTTTCTAAAGATAGGTTAACTGTACAATTTTCTACAGATTAGCTTACCTAACATGTTTCTACAGATGAACTCAGCTAACAGCTTTCTACAGATAACTTAACCGTACACCTTTTTATATTTGGCTCAGGTTCACCTTGCATCTTTCTACAGATAAGTTCACCTTATATTTTTCTACAGATGAGCTCACATTTAATCTTTGTACAGGTTAGTTCTCTTTATATCGTTCTACAGATTAGCTAACATTGCATCACTCTATAGAATGTGCACCATGTGTTTTTCTACAGATTATCTCACCTTGCATCTTTCTACCTATTAGCTCACCTTGCATCTTTCAATAGAGTAGCTCACCTGACATCTTTCAAAAGATTAGCTCACCTTGCACCTTTCTACAGATCAGCTCACCTTGCATCTTTCTAAAGATTAGCTAACCTTACATCTTTTAACAGATCAGTTCACCATATATCTTTCTACAGATTAGCTCACATTGTGTCTTTCTGCAGATTAGCTAACCCTGCATCTTTCTACATGTATGTTTCTACAGATTATCTTTCCTAGCATCTTTCCTTTAGCACGGATTAGCCCACCTTGTATTATTGTACAGATTAGCTCAAGTTTAATCTTCCCACTAGTTCACATAGTTTTACAAATAAGCAATAATAAGCAATAAAAAATGCTTAAACAAACTGACATATTTTGCTTTATTTGAAGCCATATATGTGTCAGAGAAAAGTGCTATTACCACAAAAAACACTACTATTTAAAATGAACCGAAACGCAAAAAAGCAATTAAATGCGACAATAAAACAAAAACGGCCAACACACCATTGCCTCATCGCGACATTTGTAGGGTCAATTACGACTCAAGACATAAGGAGTATATTTATTTTTCTACAAACGAGGGACGTTTTTTGTCATGGACCTATATACAGGTCTGTGTCTATGAGCAACTGTAAATTTTCAATGCAAACACCGTAACATGTTATGTAAGAAGAACGATAACACATTATATAGGCCTACGCCTTGGTTTAGATAAGTCACCTAGAAATATGTTTGATCTAAATCACAAAGCAGCCCTGCTTGATAGGTTCGACTCCATCTTATTGCTTCTAGGCAATAAAACTACTTAAATGTAAATGTTACGTCTGAATTGAAAAGAGATATAAATATTGTATCCACAGATTCATGTTTATAGTTTTTTTCTCCACAAACATGATACAATCTCATTTGTTTTACACTGTCGTGGTACTTATATACATGTATCCTAGCTGGTACATAAAAAATGCCGAAGCAAATAACGATGATGAGACTGTTTGTGATATAATCTATAATCCAACATGGTCGAATTAGAAATCTAAGTTTGAAAATGTGTCTATATAACTCTATGTAAAACAAGTTACTCTCCGGACAAGATCAATTTTGACCTCTTGGTAGCTATTTGAATAAACTTGTGAGGGGACCATAAGAAAATACTACAATAAAACAATCTAAGATCTGGGTCGTGTGCTTTTTACAATATTTTTTTTTGAAAGTTTCAAAAGGAAGGACCAATTAGGGCCCAAGGGGAATAATTTGAACAAACTTTGTAGGGATCCACTACATAGTACAACACACCAAATGTCTAAGCTATTGGAATTGCGGTTTTAGACAAAAATATTTTAAATTTGAAGATTTTCTACATAAATCCATGTAGAACAAGCCCCGCCCCCTCCTTGACCGCCAAATGTTTTTGGATTAATCAAAATTGTTTAAAGGAATTGGTAGAGATCTACCAAGAGCACATTTATCTCCAACCAGTGGTTTAAATGAGAAGAATTTCTAAATTTTCAACATAGCCATGTTAGGAAATCAAACCCCGTCCCGGTGTGACTATATTTTTGACGAATCAGAATTTTGTTTCCTATATAACGCCAGTTAAAACAAGCCCCGCCCCCTGGTGACCATGTTTTTTGACGAATCAAAATATTTCAAGGAATTTGGTAGAGGGTCACCAAAGGAACTTTTAAATTAGCCTGACAGATTTATTTCAGTATATCAAGATGCACAAAACATGGTAAAACAGTCATGATGCATACATACATGTATACAGGTAACTAGATGTATACACAAGTTTGCACATCAATACCAAGGATAACACAAAAAAAGGAAAAGTGATTCTCCCTTATTTCCATTGTGGTCATTGACATTGAGGGCACACCACGGAAAGGCATGATTATTTACTTCAATTGAATCACTGGAATCACATTTGTATAGTATCACATACCTAAGTTATTACAACAACATTGTACCATGAGATCAAAATACTGTATGTCTAGATATTTCAGTTATGAGTATCAAGCAGTCCTATTACAATAAAAACACTAACAAGATAAAAAGTAATATACCAAGCGTATCTATCCAAGCATAACACTAAAAAAGGGCAAGAGATCGCTAAGAATGATAAGACACAATGTTAAGGCTAGGACAAAAAATGATGTTTGACGGCTTCCATAAAATGCTTAAAAACTGTAATATTACGTATCAACTGTGACAAGTTATTCCAAAGGATGCACCCCTGATAAGCAATAAACTTTTTTCCAAATTACTTTACCATGCGAATACCGAAACAACCACTGTCATTGAAATTTAACCTGGATGGATCATCAGGATGTGGACAAGAAGTTACCTTAACCTAGTACAATAGTTATGTAATGTGTGAGCAGGATTAAAATGTTCTTCCATGTAATATGGAGATATGCCTGGCTCAACTTTGAAACATGACACAAAATAATTTGGTAAACCCTTTAATTAACTGGTGACCACTTTATATACCCAAATTGTCCTGGACCAACATGAGACATAGAATCCATATTCAAGACGAATCTCACTAATTTGCTTTGGGTTGCTTGAAGTTTACTATGTAACAACTGTTTCAAACCTTGGTACCAAAAGGATTAGACATAATCAGAGTGGATGTGGACAATAACTTTCTGGTAGGCCTATGTTCTGTTAGAAATTCAAGTTTTCTATATAGAATCTTTGACCTTGCATTGACAGTAAAATACCGCATTTAATTATGGTAGAAAGTGTTTCACAATCGTCCATCTGTTAAACTGAAGGTAAGTAATGTTTGAGACTTGATATATCTCCCATGTTCACTTTTGACTGTTTTTAAACCTATAATGCGAGGCAATACTTTTTATTTCCTTTACATAGGCATAATTTACTTTCCAGTTCTAAAATCAAATAGCTAATATGTAGTCCCGTTTTCCCGACCCTAACAAAACCATGAATTCTTTATTTCAAATTTAAGATTAGAATGATCTTATTCATTAATTCATATGAATATCACGTAATTATAACCAGCAAGTGAAGCGTGGACGATTAATAATTCTGCATGTACTTTGATTATCTTTGGCGAACACGGACAGGAATTTATGCAAACTTAATTCAAAGAAACAAAACTTAGGTAATTCTATCTTCCGTAACTTTACCATGTTCATTTCTACGAAAAATATCGTTATTTAATATTTATCAATAATAACCGTCTTATGTGACTGTACAAATTTCGTCTCTAAAGACAGCCTGCGCTCTTTCATACGCAATTCAAATGGTTCGAATGTCATAAACCCAGAATCAATTAAGTTCCATGAGGTTCAGGTATATTTGCAAAACCTGTCTTTACGGAAGATTAATATTCATAGACATCGATCTAATGATAAACTAACTAATGTTTTTAAATTGTCATTTCATTATTTATAGCGTATTCAATGTGCCCTGCATAGTACTCTCTACCAAACGGAAGTAACAGAAACAGTTGTAGGGAGTTTACTCTCTCAGCAGTTACTTCCCCTTCCCTCGTATCAAACATGTTTATTATCTTACCGTGAGTATTTCGAACGACCAAAGACGTTTGTACATATTTCAACTACTGTTAATTTAAATATATTGTAAATCATATTTTTTTTTGAAAATCTGAAATACTTTTGATATAAAAATTATTAAGAATTGAATTCTCATTTCGATACATGTAGATCTAAGTATTATTTACAAAATAACTTAGTGATAATCGCCCCGGTAATGGAATCAGCCATTTGTTTTCTGTATAATAGATATGTGTTTCCCATTTGTCATTTTTTCCACTAGAGTCAAATGACCTGCCCCAGTCATGGCTTAAATGTGGGTTATCAATAAAGGCTATGCTCATTCAACTTAAATACTTGTATAAATGTAGTAAGATATGTGTTCTTGGCTATTTATCAATAGAGTCTATATATTTTATGTCTGTTTATTTTCAACTGTTGTGAGTCGATCTGACTTGGCACTTCATAAAGCAGAAACATATACCTTGGAGGACGGAATTCAAATATAAACAATATATCATTCTTATTCAACAATATCATTTTTATATTGGAAGATTCCGTTTATGTTTTATGTATTTAACGGCCGAACGTAAGCAGAGCTTCAAATCCCCTTATGATACCTCAATTTTACTGCGTGACGTCACAAATCAGTTGACGTAGTGTACGCGGCGAACAAGCTCTACACGTCTAGCATGGCTTATCACAGTGTACAACCTCCGGCGTTAACAGCAGTTCCGGCGTTGACAGCAGCTACAAATTCAAATGCGCGTTTTTACGCAGGGTATGTAATTGTGATTGTTGTTGTCTTTGTGAGTAACGGCCAGTATATATTGTTCCAGCATTGATCAAGGAACCAGTACATGAAATTTTGTCTAAACAGGCACCGCAAATGAGGAGAAATTCCTCGGTAAATACGAAAGTTTTGCCGAAAATCGAGTTTTTTCGCATTCGGCATTATTTATATGTGTTAATATTCAGACATGAAAAAACTATAATAACCGGGGACAAACTTCTACCATTTCTCTATAAGTCTGTCAAATGTCACCTTGTAATATGCCGTTTTAAAAGAGATACAGACGTTTAAAGTTGACAAGGCACACGAATCTGGCTAACGGGATTAGCAGTTCCTTTTCGTAACGATCATAGGTGAAAGCAGCTCCCGTCAATTTAATGCTAACGGAAACAGCAGTGCAGAAAAATGCGAAAATCACTGAAAATGGTGTGCTTCAGCCGTTTTGCACCACTTGTTTGCTTCTTTTTCTATAAAAAAATGTTATAAAAACGCGCATTTGAGTTTGGAGCTGCTGTCAACGCCGGAACTGCTGTCAACGCCGGAGGTAGTACACTGTTGTTATGACAAGTGTATATTATCGTTTTGTTTATTAGGGTTTTATCGTTAGTACCGGTTTCCTACATGACCAACGTTCCCAGAGGAGGGTATTTATTTTAGGTTTCGGAGGATAGTGCAAGATACAGGAATTCCAGAGACACCCCTTAATAATTATAGTTGGTCAACCCCGGGAATCGAACTCTTTGTTTACTTCCATTTAAAAGTTAGTGAGACTATGTCAGCTATTTGTACTGCGATGTAGGACATACGCAACTATCACAAAGAATACTCAGTGGCAGCTGTGTTCCAGAAGATAAACTTGCATGGGTTAGTTAAATCAAAGCGCTGAAGGCACTGGAGGTGTCCTTTATACGATAATGGTGACCACTTCCCAAAGCATACAGATCTTAAATGGTATTGTAACATTGTAACAAGAGGACAGTGATGATTCAATACTGCAGAGCTGCATTCTAGTTTGAATATGATTGCTCCATTGATGTACTAAATGTGAACACCCACGTTTAGTGTGGGGTACAATGATAGGATATGACAAGTGTATATTACCAGCTTACCCATTCATATCAATATGAATTCCGTGTCATTGACCAATCAAACAGCTGGCAATTTCATGGAAGGGTAATAAATACATCAATTATGGGATTAGCTAGAGTTATGGTTCTTGGTCACAGCACTCCCTGATGGTGGGATTCAAGTATTAATTCAATCCCAGTGTTCAATAGTATCCAACTTTTACTGACAAGGTTTTAATAGAAAGGGAGATTATTTAAATAGTTATGTTATCTAAATTACAGTTCTCCATATCCTAAATGTCTTCAATCATTGCATGAAGTATCAAATCACAACGGCCCTAGTGGTCTGTAAATCAAACTGTCTTTACTGCAACATCATTTCACCCTAAATTTATAAATCCTGCCCTAGCTGAGTGGTGCTTACATAATATTGTACATCTTTTATGTATCTATCTTGAATATTTCCTCCAAATATGAATCATACTTAAGTTTCTTATGATATATTAGAGTCTGCATAGGACTGACGTACACTTGTATAAACCCAAAAACTGTGTTGAGCCGCCAGCTGTAAAAAGGGCCAACTCCTTACCAAGTAGAGATAGGTAAAATAATACCTAATTAGACCTATCACTAAATGTGATTAATAGTAATTAGTCAAGATGGAGTTATTGTTCTTTTTCACTGCGTTTCCTCTCATTGTGCTTGAGCATTGTATCAAGTTTTATTGAATTCTAACCAATAGTTTTCGAATTATGCCCCAGACAAGTAAAAAAGGGCAATAACTCTGTAATTACTCAAGATAGAGTTAACGTTCCTGTGCATTGCACTTGCTCTCAATGTACTTGACCATTGTATGAAGTTGTATTGAATTCCAATAAGTAGTTTTCAAGTTCTGCTCTGGAAAAGGAAAAGTCACAAAGGGCAATAACTCTGTAATTACTAAAGATAGAGTTTTGGTTCTTGTACACTGCCCTTCCTCTCATTGCGCGACTATTGTATGACATTGTATTGAATTCCAACTAGTACTTTTCAAGTTATGCTCCAGACAAGGAAAAGTAAGAAAGGGCAATAACTCTGTAATTAGTCAAGATGGAGTAATGGTTCTTGTGCACTGCACTTCCTCTCAATGTGCTTGAGCATTGTATAAAGTTGTATTGAATTCCACCCAGTAGTTTTCAAGTTATGCTCCAGACAAGGAAAAGAAACAAAGGGCAATCATTCTGTAATTAGTCAAGATAGAGTTATGGTTCTTGAACACTGCACTTCCTCTCAATGCGCTTGACCATTGTATGACTTGTATTGGGTTCCAGCTTGTAGTTTTCAAGTTATGCTCAGGACAAGGAAAATTCAACAGACTGATCGCCCGACCAAACACCGGGGGTATAAATGGTTTCGGGGGTATAAATATTAGATGTAACATGCATGTTGTACCACAGGAAAGTGGTCTCGATTTTTCTCAACAGCCAGTAATAAAAAAGTTAAAAAGTAAGCTATTTACAGTAACTACAAAGGGAAGTAATTCTAAAAACAAGGGTAGCTCATGGTGGTGAACATTTATGCCATGTTTAATCAAAATCCCTCCATGCAGAAATTCTCCGGACAAAGATATTATTGGATTTAACAATGAACCTCTATGTGTGACCTTGACCCTAGACCTTGTTCATGCACATGATCCTTCGTTTCATGGTGGTGAACATTTGTG
The DNA here is from genome assembly GCA_022818135.1 of Saxidomus purpurata. Lineage (NCBI taxonomy): Eukaryota > Metazoa > Mollusca > Bivalvia > Venerida > Veneridae > Saxidomus > Saxidomus purpurata. The sequence goes on from JAFMSR010000013.1 coordinate 36,143,032, forward strand.
CCAAATAACATCAAAATCCCTTAAGCATGAAGAAGATATGCTCCAAACAAAGTCATTCTTGAATTTGACCTTTAACCTTTAAGAGAGTGACATTGACCTTAGAACTAGGGACCTGGTTCTTGGGCATGACACTCCATCTCGTGATGGTGAACAATTGTGCCAAGTTATTTCAGAATTCCTCAATACATGGATAGTAACAGCTCGGACAAGCTGAACTCAGATGTACAGACGCACATGCATACACTTAACGGCCATTAAACAAGGCATTAAATCCCTATACCTGTAGAATGAATAAATAATTATGATTAAAAAATTAAGTCAAATAAATAAACTCTCCTCCTCAACAAAACCAAGGGCATACGCTATTTCTTAAGCATGTGAAAACCCTATTTATATCTACTAGACTACTAATTGAAAACTTTTACAACAATTTAATAGGGTAATTAAGGTAGTGACGGATTATACGGATATCGTTTCACTCTGTACCTTGAGTCACCTGTACCGCCGCGATAGCCTAGTGGTTAGAGCGTCCACTTAGTGTGCGGGAGGTCGTGGGTTCGATCCCTCGGCCGCGTCATACCAAAGATGAGAAAAAAATGGTACTGACAGCTCCCTTGCATGGCGCGCAGCATTATAAAAGGGTAGTGTCAGGAAGATAAAGAGAAGCTTCCGGCTTCTGGGAAAAGGTAAGTACTTGTTACTGGATACCCTGTCGCACAATAGCTTTGTAGCTAATGTTGTCTGTTGATCATATGTGACGTTAAATAAGGCTTCTTTATCTTTATCTTGGTATAATGTAAATATAAAATTGCAATGTCCCTGTCATTTATCATGTTTATTCGCTGAATAAGAATGAGTTAAGGTTTTTTACTGTGACGACAATGACACAGTTATTTAGTAAATTGGCTGTTTATAATTCTACCTCAAAGGGTAAACTCAACATATAAACATTAATTATTTTGTCCAAGCGTGGTTTTAGACATCAAGTCCAGATGGCTTTTCAACATCTCGAAACAGTTGAAAATCATTACAAATTAGTTGCCAAAGTATTTGTGAAGTTTTTCAGAATGTTTCATGTTCTGGTCATCTAATGAGCTTCCGCATTCTCTTATACATCTGCAATAGTTGCAGTGAACAGTTTTGATAAAGTTGGCTGTGTTTTATAAATTCATCTGCTAAAGAACATACTGGACAGGTCAAGTCTTAGTTTCAATAGAGTCAAGGTTCTTCAATTTGTCATTATTGTCCCTGCTATAGTCTATATTGAATCTCGTCTTCAGTTTCAGCACTTCAGTTTTCAGCTCAGACGTTTCGGTCCTTAGTTTCTGTAAAATTGCATTCATATCATCCATTAAATCACCATCAATGTCCATCTGCAAAGTCACGCCAGTTTCATCAGAGTCCAAGATTAGTACCAATGGCGTTTCCTCTTCTGTTAGCATCGGCCAACAAGTACAGCTTAAAAGCTTACTGACGGGACCCAGTCTGGATTCAGTCTATCATTCAAGTATGCCTTTTTTCCCTGAAAGAAAGAATGTTAGAGTCTTCACAAGTTATGTTTTACAGAATTAAGAAAAATGATAACCAAAGAAAAAGTTAACTTTATAATGTATACAGCATGGCAAGGGTGTTTAGTAGACCCAAGCTCCTGGGTTCTAACCCATGAAAATTTTGAAATACCTGTATTTGACCCGCAATAAAAAACCTACGAGTCATATTTTCATGAATTTTCATTCATGCCTCTATTACTTAATGTACATGTTCATCAATTTGTTAATTCCAAACACTCAGGCCGCATCAACCATTGACGCATAAGAAAGTGAGAAACAGAGGGGTAACTTGTATTTTAATCTACTCGCTTTCAGAAAATCACTGACATGCATGGTCAGAAAGATATATGTGACAAACAGGAAAAACGGAACATTTAAGCCAGCTGCTAGACCTAGCTGTTTTAAGAATTTTCTGAAAATGCAACAGTAAAGCTTCATTTCAACACAAAATGAAAAAATGTGATGAGCAAACATAAAATACAAGGCTCAAAACTCTATGGCCCATGGGTCGACGTTTAAAAATATCACATGTATTGACTCTTGAAAATTTTACGCTGAATTGACAATGACCCTCAAGTTTCAAAGCCTACCGGACACCCTGATGGCCATAATAATCAGTTATAACGTTTAGCTATTATCAAAGGTAACCAGTCAATTCATACCTAAGTAATCTAGTACCTGAATTGGTCAACTTGTACCTGATTTTTTTCGAAAAAAGTCAACTTGTACATGTACCTTAAACTTTTTTTATGCAATATCTTTGAGATAATACATGTAGTATTTTTTTATCAATCATCATTAAATATTTGCTTAAAATACTTTTATTTTGCAAAATTGTATCAGAAAATGGAAGAAATAAAGAGAATTAAAAAAGTCAACTCATACCCTACGTAATCATTTGTTTTTAGCATTACTAAAATAATGAATAACGGGACTTTTGAAAATTGTATTATTTTCATCATGTTTATGACGAAAATATGTTTTATTTCAGTTCAACTTAGGGTTTTTAAGATACAATAGACCCTCGGACATCGAAATTTGGTTTGTAGACGCACTCATAAAATTATTAAATTTGCTTCCTGTTTTATTTTTGTACTGATTAATTATGTACAAACTTTTAATTAATTATTATTTTCTGTGATTTTTATTCATAAAGGCGATAGAATTTCAGATCAAGTGACAGTAACGTTAACTGAATTTTGAGAAGACTAGTTACTTCTCGAATGAAAATACCCTACAAAGTAATTTTTTTCTTGCATGCAACAGAGAAAGCATAGGAATCTGAAATATTATCAATATTATATGAGGTTTTGGCATCCGTTCGGTCAGTGCTAAATGTAAACAAAAACACCAGGAATGAAACGTCATTTATCTAGGTCAAGCCCAAATGCCCTATTCGATGCAAGACGATCAAGCCTTTGAAACAAAATGGGCTCTAGAACGATTATAATGAATGAAAATGTCAATATTTAATCCTTGCCATGTGTTTCTTTTTATATTTTAAGGACATTTACAGATCCTATCGACGTCCGAGTCTCCATGTCGTATTTGTTGTTGTTGTAGCGAAACAATGACTGAGACCGCAGTGAATATTACCACTACCTGCAACTACATCAATATTAGCCTGGGAAAAATTAATTTAATATTAAAATGTATTAATCAGATTTTATTACACATAATTATGCCGCTTCATGCATAAATAGAAATTATTCATGAAGTAAGTGATAATATTCGCTTATTATTCAGTTATTTTTAGCTACAACAACAACAAACACGACATGGAGACTCGGACACCGATAGGATCTGTAAATGTCCTTAAAATATAACTGAAACATATGGCAAGGATTAAATATTGACATTTTCATTCATTATAACCATTCTAGAGCTCATTATGATTCCAATCTTGAACGTTTTGCTGTAAGTAATGCCTTTATGCTTGACCCAGAAAAATGACGTTTCATTCCTTGTGTTTATGTTTACATTAGCTTGACTGAGCGGATGTAGAGAACCTCATTAAACATTGATAATATTTCAGATTCCTGTGGAGAAAGTTAAAGAAAAAAACAAATTTTTAACATTTCAATCATAAATTTTAACTTAACATATACATGTTTTATGACAAAAGCACCTACAAACTATTGACAATAACTGACTTTCACCTGAAAAAATCAGTTTTGAAACAAAAGCTACGAGTTGACTACATACATGTAGGGTACGAGTTGACTTTTTTACCAATTCAGGTACGAGAGGACTAAGGTACGAGTTAACCCGGAAGCTTACCAAAGATGATTATGATAGAAAAATATACCACAGATAACAGTTACACGTAACAGATAGTAATACGCACATTGTATGTCTGTCAATGTCTGAGACCATACTCAATTTTATATGTACAGTAGGTAGTGAATTTACAAATAATTGACTCCGGTCAAAGAGAAATTCTCCTTTGAAAAGAATACAGTCTAATTTATTTACGAATCACCCAAGGTTGACTTACCGCTAACGCAATTTGCATACATGTTTGGGAAATCTTGACCAATTTTTGCCCTTCTCCTTTCTTAGCTGATACTCTCACATTCACCCTGGTTTGTAATTATCGCTGGAAGACGATAATAGTCATGGTCAGTCAATTTGTATCCAATATGGCGGAAAAATAACTCGTAACACTATCAATCGGAACACCTCGGCATGGGTTAACGGAATCTGCCGAGATCCTCCGATCGGGATATTGTTTGCCCTGACTATTTTCGTCAATGGAGGATATATGTGAAGAGTGCCTGTTTACAGTATAAATAAAACAATCTGACTCCGAGCATACTATGTGTAGAAAAAATATATCAACATATGACGAAAATGGTTCTGTATGATAAACGATTGTATAGAGTTTAGCATGAATTATTCAACAAACATGAAGTGTTTTCGGCAATATACGTACATTCTCAAATGTTTGATTCTGATCGTTGAACTATTTTGTGTCGGACGATTTTCAGATGAGAACAATCAGTCTTCGGTTTAAGAATCAAGCCTCAAAATACCGGTAGGTACTATAGGTTGTCCTTCGGACACCTAAAAATGAAATAAGTACTGTTTGTAAAATAACAACATAGACGCATTTCTTTCTTTTTGCCCACCATCGAAACGTGCCGCAGTAGTCACGTAATCTGTAGACGACATATGGAATATGCAAGAGACCAGCATAATTAACCGAAATAAGTACATTAAGTTTATACGGATTACGTTAATGAATTGTAAATGTAGAGCAAGATGACGAATGTCTTTACGGACAAGAACGACTCTTACAAGTTTTGCTCTGAATATGAACGAGATATAAGGTTTTCTAGTTCTTAACATTTTCTAAATCGTGAATTTCAGCCTCTGCCAGTTTATAAAATTAAAAACTTTCGATCAAATCACAGCAAAAACGACTAAAGTCCGTCTCATCCCACTTCGAGACCTCGACTTTGACCTGGACTGAAGAATTGCAAAAAGCTTGCATTTCCAACAACTACAAAAATCGCCCTCGGGAATTTCAAGGATTTTATGCTATAAGAATCTTACTGGTTGCAGGCTCGAGATTAATTGTTTTTGTCGGTAACGAAGCTTTGTCGAGTTTCCGCAATTTTTTTTATCCGAAAGCCGGAAATTCTCATCTGCACGTGCAGCCAATGATAGATTCTTTTACTTGCATACCATATTCTACTAATCGTATCAGAAATAAAATAAAACTAATGAATTTTATTTACGCGCTATTTTCTTGTAGTAATGTACGAATTACACATTCATTCATAAAAGTAATTATTTCTGACGTCATTCAGTCGTCTTACACCAGGGGGTGCAAGATGTGATTTAGCAGCACTGGTAAGAACTGCAGATATCCCGATCTGGTATGCAAGAATAATCTAGTTTTATCTTAAATACACATCTTATTTTCTCTATGGGAAACACTGTTGTTTGTTTTGGTCGCCATTGCTCTTAGCTCTATGTTGAAGAGGAGAACGGGAAAATCATCGTGAAAGGTAAGGGGGTTGTGTGGCAATTTAAATGACGTTTTTTAAAATGTATGTCTACGTATATTTCATGTCCTGAAAACAAGATTGATGTAAATTAACCAGATTTGCCATAGCCACTGAATAAGTTGCGGTTAATCCCTCAAGTTCAAAGTGATTAATGTTCATTACGCTAATTGATGCCTATAATCGGTTTTGAAGGGGGATTTTCTGTTTGAAAGCTAATGTGACACGGATGGACTTTTCTACATGACTGCTGATTTGATACGGATATTTCACACACGGCGCAACAAAATTCATATCAACCCATGATTTTACGTCTTAAGGACTCAGTGGAAATTAGTTCTAAGATTAACATATATTTGATATGAATAATTTCAAATTCTGACACGACAACATGCTGTAAGTGTCGTTGAAGCAATCGGACTCTTGCTTTCATTTGTTTCTCTTATAAAGTCGCATCTGAGTTGAATTTATTGGTAGAGAATGCGGCTTAGTTAAAATTTTCTGATTATCAATCATAGGAAACAATGCAATGACATCGCTTTTAGAGTCTTTTAATTCAGAAAGTGTAAAGTCAAGGTACGGATCCTGGTTGAGTGTAATTAACCGTAAACAGTAAGTGACTTTTCACTAAACACGTGAAACGAGAACAAAATTATTGAAAATGCAGTCCTTTTAATTGCTAATAATGTACAGTACGTACTCTTTTTTGTGTCCAATGAAACAATTCAGCATACTTGCATTGGTCACAATGTCTGTCGAGAAATGATGAATTCATGGTCACTTTCGACATTTTATGCTGTCCAAATGTATTTATTAGGTAATGGGTTTGACTTACTTTTTTCCGTTCACTATTTGCACAGAGCACTATGACAAGTAGATTTTGATGCTAGAAATAACTATTTAATGTTTTATATCACAATGTTTCATTGTTAAACTTTGTACACATTAATGATACACTTTCACTATCTTAGATAAAATGTACACAATTTTAACTAGAAAGAAATAATCATACGTACAAAATAAATACGTTTCTATTTAGTTTTAACTGATTTACTTAGGACATAGAAGTAAGTTCTCCAAACAACCTATGTTTATTACACTTTGACACCAATTCAAACTGAAAATGGCCACTTTATGCATCTTAAATGAAAGGCATTTGCGTTATGTAAGTTTCAAACAAGGAATAAGTCATACGACTAACTATTTACTTGTCCGAAGTCATATTTCTTGCAGTAATGATTATGGGATCTAACTTGGGATTTTGGAAAATATATTCAGTAGTAATATAAGCTTCTATTTCTCGATGGACACCGCATTAAAATATGGGGGTGCCATCTCATTTGATGAATACCTTGCTTTATATAAACTAGTCAATCTTCGCAAAATATACAGTTTCGTCGAAAACATTTGTAAAATAAAAATGAAACTTTCATTTTTGTGTATATATTTAACAGGTCATGTACTTGTTACATCGGGGTGGGAGATGGGAGGGGATGTAATGGATAACAACTCCGAAAGTTTTTCAGGTGAAAGCGGCAGTTCACAGGCATCAGATATAAATAATGAAGCACCGTCATCTCAAGAAGAAAACGAAGAAAGATCGTCTATAGAAGAATATTACGATTCACAGTTATCCAGCGAAAGCGAAGGGTTACCGTCAGCTGAAGAATATAATACGCAACAATCAGAAGATAACGATCAATCACAAACATCTGAGGAAAAAGAGAAATCGATGTCGGCAGAAGAAAACGAACAATCACAAACATCTCAAGGAAAAGAGAAGCCGAAGTCAGCAGAAGAAAACGAAAAATCACAAACATCTCAAGAAAAAGAGAAACCAGAGTCAACGGAAGAAAATGTACAATCACAAACATCCCAAGAAAAAGAGAAACCAGAGGAGTCAGAGGAAGAAAACGAACAATCACAAACTTCTCATAGAGAAGAGAAACCAGAGTCATCGGAAGAAGAAAACGAACAATCACAAACTTCTCATCAAGAAGAGAAACCAGAGTCAACGGAAGAAAACGAACAATCACAAACTTCTCATCGAGAAGAGAAACCAGACTCAACGGAAGAAAATGAACAATCACAAACATCCCAAGAAAAAGAGAAACCAGAGAAGTCAAAGGAAGAACTCGAACAATCACAAACTTCTCAAGAAAAAGAGAAACCAGAGGAGTCAGAGGAAGAAAACGAACAATCACAAACTTCTCAAGAAAACGAGAAACCAGAGTCAACGACAGAAAGCGAACAATCACAAACATCCCAAGAAAAAGAGAAACCAGAGGAGTCAAAGGAAGAAAACGAACGATCACAAACTTCTCAAGAAAAAGAGAAACCAGAGTCAACGGAAGAAAATGAACAATCACAGACATCTCAAGAAAAAGAGAAACCAGAATCAGTGGAGGAAAGCGAACAGTCACAATCATCCCAAGAAAAAGAGAAACCAGAGGAGTCAGAGGAAGAAAACGAACAATCACAAACTTCTCAAGAAAAAGAGAAACCAGTGTCAACGACAGAAAGCGAACAATCACAAACTTCCCAAGAAAAAGAGAAACCAGAGAAGTCAGAGGAAGAAGAAAACGAACAATCACAAACTTCTCAAGAAAAAGTGAAACCAGAGTCAACGGCAGAAAGCGAACAATCACAAACATCCCAAGAAAAAGAGAAACCAGAGAAGTCAGAGGAAGAAAACGAACAATCACAAACTTCTCAAGAAAAAGAGAAACCAATGTCAACGGCAGAAAGCGAACAATCACAAACATCCCAAGAAAAAGAGAAACCAGAGGAGTCAGAGGAAGAATACGAACAATCACAAACTTCTCAAGAAAAAGAGAAACCAATGTCAACGGCAGAAAGCGAACAATCACAATCATCCCAAGAAAAAGAGAAACCAGAGGAGTCAGAGGAAGAAAACGAACAATCACAAACTTCTCAAGAAAAAGAGAAACCAGTGTCAACGGCAGAAAGCGAACAATCACAAACATCCAAAGAAAAAGAGAAACCAGAGGAGTCAGAGGAAGAAAACGAACAATCACAAACTTCTCAAGAAAAAGAGAAACCAGTGTCAACGGCAGAAAGCGAACAATCACAAACATCCAAAGAAAAAGAGAAACCAGAGGAGTCAGAGGAAGAAAACGAACAATCACAAACATCTGAGGAAAAAGAGAAATCGAGGACAGCAGAAGAAAACGAGGAATCGCAAACATCTCAAGGAAAGGAGGAACCAGTAAGTAACGAAAAACCACATTCGTCTGAAGGAACGGACAAACCAAAGTCATCAGGGGAAATGCATGGATCACAGTCTTCGGCAGAATCAAAGAAAGAATGTACTAAAGGTGGTCGGCCATTTCCAGTTGGTAAGATATATGACTTGTATAAATATAAGGTAATTGTTTCATTTTTAAAGAACAATACCGATACTATTTCAACGTTCTTCTATATTAGCTAGTTTGTTGTTCACATGATATGCCTTCAACACAAACATAATTTTTCAGGATCGTTTACGGATCCGGAAGACCAATGTAACATATGCGAATGCTGCGAAAACGGAACATATCAGTGCACACGGAGACAATGCAAACCTGCAAAATGTGGCATGGGTCGACGGAAACCGACATACGATGGATGTTGTACAGAATGCGACCTCGAATGTAGGAAAGTGCGGTGTAGCAAAGTACCCTGTTTAAAAAGTCAGCAGCTCTACAGGAACAATGCTTGCTGTCCTGAATGTGGTTGTGATTACAACGGACAGCTTGTGCCAGAAGGTTATATAATGTCACTTCTACTTACTGTATGTCTGTCCTTTTCTTTTGTTGTTTAATTACGTTTACACATTTTCTAATAACTGTCATAATGAAACACCACAGTGAAAGACCACTTTTTACAATCAATACGACATTGTTATATTCTATTTTATTTTGTAAGCCTAAAGTTTGTTTTTAAAGCTAAGCATATTGAGACAGCATAATATTATTAAAGTAAGAATCCGTTCCTACTGGTTTGGCAGACAGTATGTTGGAAAGCAAGGACTGACGAATTCGTCCAAATAGAAACAGCCACAGTGAAAAAAAATGTATTTAGAGGCAAACGTACTTAAGTCTTGATTTTGGCGGCACTCTTCGAAAAGAACGTGTAAACCACGTCTCGTCTGCAATTGTACTACATGTACTGTCGACGTTACAACTCCAAGCAGCGGGATGTAGTTGTCGCTGCTTTAATTCGATTTATTTTTGTCTAAGTATAGATTTTCAGGGTTATTAACTTTATAGATATTTTATATACGTCAATTGTGTAAATCTCGGATCAGGTTATGTCATATCTGATTTGTGTTGTACTACTATGGAAACATGTTCATAGAATATTTCTAATGTAATTGGTAAATTTGATTAAAATTTAGGAGCTTGTGGGGAGACGTGCGACCGGTGCACCTGCGTGAATGGTCAAGTCACATGTAACCCGCCAAAATGTCCTCTGGAAAAACTACAATGTGTTGATTCAAACCGAGACGAGAATTGCAGACCTGTATGCCCAAACGGTTGGTAAAATGTCCTGTAGATTACGTAATTATTTGCTAGATGATGGATTGATGTTTCTAAATTTAGATGCTAAATTACATCGACGTGTTAAACAACTATATAGCATTACATGTGTGTTGAACCGTATATGTCCCGGAACGTATATATCACACGAGAGAACAAATTCGACCGCATATGTCACACATGTGATATATTCGGTCGAAAATAGTCTTCGCGTGAAACGTATATGGCACATAATATGTATACGTTTGACTTCGAATTTTATAGGAACACGAAAACGAATATCTCACATGCAGAAAAAGGCAAATAAAAACGAAATGTAACGATGTTGGGAGGCATCCATATAGGTATATACATGTATATAGGTGTAATGTGGAGAGCCGAAATGCAATGACATGATTATCAAAGAAAGTCCAAGGTAAACGACATGCGATCAACACTTATTGGAACTTAAACACAGTGTAAACTTGATATATCTGCATGACCGTCTCCTGTGGATCGGTTCCGATCCTCTTCCTGGAATGACTTAAGCAAAAGTATAATTTGTACTTTCATGCACTTTAATATCACAACCTATGAGATATATACGTTTCGGTTTAAATTGCAAAAATGACCAAACGAATATGTCACATTAAACACGTGTTATATTTACGGTCGAATATATCACACACGTGTGATATATACGTTCCGGGACATATACGGTTCAACACATGTGTGCCATGCTATACCATTGCATGTTTGCCATGCTATACAATGTATTGAATGCATCCTTTTATCGTTGATAATAATAATAATAAAAAAATGATAACAATAATAATAAATTCTTTATTTTGAGAAGGTAACATATTATGACATTCATACAGACATTACATATTGCATCACAAATGATGTAAGTTACTTACTGTAAAAAATAATTCTTTCTATTGACCGTTAAATATTATTAATTACTGAATCCCAATAAATATAAAGTGTGCGCATAGTAAATGTGTGTGAAGCTAGCTACCAGTTAAGCTGTCAATTCGATAGACAATACAGTTGGCAACTGGCAACTAGCAGTCAACTTCAAATCAGAGTGTTGAATGCATACATACCCCTCAGTATCTCACTGATAGAAATATTCAAATGTTCATGAATTACCAATATTTCTTTCTCAATTATTTCAGGAAAGAACTGCAAGGTCGATGACGTCATAATTAGATATGGCGAGTATAAGGTAGTTGGAAAACAGTTATGCACATGCGCAGGAGACTGGTTCCCAAATGCTTTTTGCGCCGACTTAAAGATTCCCGAGCATGTAACAGCAGCACAGAAGTCGAATTGTGTAGCAGCAATATCCGATTACTCAAATTGGAACGACTAATTTTGCTTTAAAGTATTCCGCAAATACCCTTTACATATATAATTAATACTAATTCATAAACATTTTCTGTGTAGAATTATTACAGTTGTCCTGTGCTATCTAACGTTTATATTTTAATGGCCTTAGACTCGATATCTTAGATTTTAAAATATAGTGACTTCAGTTCATGTTAAATCTATGTAAGTATTTCCATGGAAACTATGAATTTCAAAATAAAATTGACACTCCGTCTTTTTGATGTTTTTTAATTTGTGTAACAGTTTTATTAACCACGTTTTCAACGAGATCCTGATTATAAATTGAGATTAAAGTACGTTTTTATTTCTCTTCAGCAAATTGTCTTCTGAAATTGTGGACATCTCTTTATTATTAACCCTAAAAATGAACACGTTTATACATGTAATTGAAACGATTTCGTAATTAAAAGAACACTAACTTTAATTTATAATTCAAGTACAATGTATACTATTAAAAACTTTTATAGTAATTCAAAACATTTTTTAATAAATGATGAAATAATTTATACATGTTATTGAAACAATTTTGTAGTTAAAGGAACAGTAACTCTTATTTATAATATAAGTATACTATTAAAATCTTTTAAAGTAATTTAGAATATTTTTAATAAATGATGAAAATTATCAATTGGCCCACTAGAAGGACTCATTATATCGTTATGGTGAAAGTATGAAATGGTCTATTTTGAGTTACACATTTACAGGCAAAGGGAAAGAGGGAAATAGTTTACAAAAAAGCTTATTAGCTTAACTACTCGATCCCTTGTCTTTGTAATATATATTGTACGTACATGATAATTGATGAATAAAATATTGTTTAAACTAAATTTACAGGCAATAAAAATATGCGTTCGACCTTATTGTTTCACTACCGACCTCAATTCTTTTTATCAAGATGACAAAAAAGACCAGTGTTTTAAAGCCAAAAAGCCCCCTGCTGCCCAACAGACCTTTTTGGCACGGAGACCCGAAATACATATTTTTGGCCTTAATAAAATGGACCAACATAACTAAGTTCAGTCAGTTACACTTTATGACAAGGAATTGCTAATGAAACTAAGGATAGAACAATGATGGCATAACACTCTTACATATGATATTTATACAGTTTCCATAGACTATTCATATAGCTAAAGCATTCCTAAACGACCTAATACAGGATTTACGTCAGCCTTATGCAATCGTCATTGTATACATAATTTCTACATGATATGTTACATAAACACTCAATCATTTTATATACATAATTCAACCATACATCGACGATATACATATTAGAATACTAAATATGTAATTACATTTTCCCCACTACAGACTTTAATGATCATTCAAAGACATAAATATCTAACAAAAGTAATAAGAAACTTACACAATAGAAAATGGCGTTGTTTTAAACACAGTATGTAAGAGATAAATCTATTGAAATGATCCTATTAATATATACAAATCTTAAAATGTATATTCCGGACAAAAGTCTATACAATAATCATAAAATCACGCTATTAAACCACCAGTGACACGGAAAAAAGGATAGTTTTTATGATTTCTTTAAATGCCTGTTACTGGATTATGTAACGATTGTCCGTGACATCGGTCATATCTCTCTCAAAGACTTCACATTAATTTCTATTAATAATAATCATGTTGATAGAAATGCCCTACACATCAGGATTCTTATTTGAATAAATTGTATGTATGCATATGCGTTCCATTGAACAAAATGATAATGCGATTTTTATCAGTATCGAAGAGGTACTGGGATTCAAGATCTTTAATGATTTTGACATGAACTTGAAATATGGAAGTCATATTTTCAAGAGGATTTTCATGTGTGGGTCTTCCGATCTCATTTACTTTCAGAGTGTCCGATGTTGACTAAGTTCTCTCAAATAATACCTAGTACTTGGTTTCATAACGGAAATACACAGGTGGAAGTTGACCCAGCATTGCAGTGCACACCTGCATCACACCTGTGAAAACGGGTACTAATGGTTATAAAGCGACAGCATCACTACCGTAAAAGTACCCGTTGGAATTCAGAATACCATCTAGTCTTATCTTGTCACACGAGATGGTTATTTAGTTAAGTTGATGCATTTACTGTCAAATTAATGTCTGTTGAATACTTGAATACGTTTTTAAGAATAGAATTTCAGTTTTCTTATATATGAAATGTTTCCTTGGTGAGATCAGAAACACATGTTGCCTGACATATTACTTGACAACTAATGCATTACTGTAGTATTACATTCAATATTATTAATGTTATCGTTATTCATTTTTACGCGCAATGGTTTCTTTTTTTAGTATATAGTATTTGATAAATGAACAAACATTGAAATCTTTCTACCTTTTACTTAATATCTGAAATAAATACTAAATATTAAAACATGATTATTTAATTGATACGCATCGCAAAGAGCTTGAAATCTAATGCTGCTAATAATATCATTTTTTATTTACTTACGGGGGCACATAACAATTCATGGCGTCTAGTTTCGAAGTGACCCCTGTCAAATGATAGAATCAGAGACAGGTATGAAATCTGCTGACATATTTGAAGACAATAATTGTCTGATAAGTGGATGTTGAGAGTGAATGTTTAGAAAAAATATGTGTGCTAGTCACTGAGCTCATGCAGGTTGAAATGTTGTAAATGACAGAAATACAAAACTGTTGTCAATCTAGCTTTGAACGCAAGTTTGGCTGCATGGGTGGAAAGGCCTGTAAACATATAAAAATTGAGGTGGAGTAGCACCAGGTTGAATGGTTACTTTCAGAAGCAGAAAAGGTAACAAAGGAAGAACAGCTGTGCTTATGGTACAATCTTTCGATGGAAATGTCATGGTGACTTTGAAAATGGCTCGGATTTTCATCTGATTTCGCGGTGAGTTGAGAAATCCAAATGCAGCCAGTTTAGTTGGTTGACCGTTATTAACTACGTTTTTTTCAAGTAACAGCTATTTTATAACTATTTAACTGATTTGTATTTTTCAGGTCTGTGAGTGTATAAGAATGTCAAGCGGAAACTTGCAAGAGGTGTCTGTGTCACTGCTCCTGAGGGAAGGAAACTGTATTGTGCCCCCTATACATGACTACATCATCGGCGACTATGATCATTCTATATGTCACACCCAACAGTACTCTGATAATTTCTCTGCAAGAATGTTAACCCCAAAAACCCCCAACCCCCCCCCCCCCCCCCCCCCCCCCCCCCCCCCCCCCCCCCCGAAAACCCCCCCCCCCCCCCCCCCCATTTTCCCGCCAGGCTGTGCAACGATAACAGTGTAAGTTTTACCTCTAAATATGCAAATACGTTAAATGTCATTGACACAACACCATTTAAACCCACTCTTTCTACGTCCCACACACCACACTACAACACATGATATTCTATATGTCACCCCCAACAGCACCCCGATAATTCCCCCGAAAAAAAAAAACACCCAAAAAAATAATTCCCCCCCCCAAAAAAAAAAAAAAATTTTTTTTTCACCCCCCCCCCCCCCATGATAAATGGTCACTTAACAGTCATCTTTTTGAAAACGCTGTTTGTACAGTATACCCTAATTACCTTAATAACATTTTTTCGGCGATATGTTTCCTCTAATAGTTTCTATAAGGAGGATTTTGACTAAGTATCATAAAAACTGATTAAAAAGTTCAATTAAAGTTTTCATTTCTAAAGGTTTATATGATAACAATGATTTGAAAAGGGATACAATTTTCAATTACTTTTCTTAAGTTGTTGGCTATTAATACAAGCTTCCCGTTATTATGATTTAATTATAATTTAATTTAGTAATAGCTAGCAAACACTGTTGGTACAGTACGCCATATGTGAAAATTGTCACTGAATTTTGTATATGCGCCTTAAATTAGCGAAAGCATCTGCTTTGGTGATTTCGTCCCATGAATCCGGTATATAAGATACATTATAGCGATAGTGGACAGCTAGCTGGTACTTGTATTTAGCAACAAACCACATCCAAAACATCGAGCAATCCTGCATATTTGAATTCGGTTCAATATCCCAGTCGGGCAAATGAAGCTTATATTTACTGAAGTCGTGCCATTCCTCACTACAGGGTTTTTTCATTCCTGGGTTGCACCGGAAGCCGAAAAGGTCACAGTGGTGCTGTTGCATTGAATTGATATTGTAATTACAAGACGATATGGCAGCTGCTTTCGTATAGTCCTCACGTGCACCACTGCAGCATGCTATTCTGTGTTGCAAACTGTAATGATTAACTCCGTTGTGGTCCACAAAGCCTTTGGCACAAGGCTCTCCGCAATATGCGCAATGCTCTGGGCATCCCCAAGCGTTTTTGAATACAACTTTAAACGGGCTGCCGTGTCCACTTAATTTGACAAATTCACGGCCCTTGCTTTCAAACTGTGCTTTCGCCTTTTCTGTGGATTCATTTAAACATTCTACTAGATTACCGCTAAAATTGTGTAAGTCTTCTATTTGTGTCAGAACTTTTAAAACATCTCGGAATTCTGATGTTGGAATCAAAAAATTTGAAAAATGACTCGTGAAATTTTCAATCCATTTTTCTACTGTAGGGCTTTCTGTCTCCGAAGAGCAACATTTTTCAACGCTTAGTTTTACATCACCATAAAATTTAGCTACAACTGCTGAGGCTAGTTGATCATATTTAATCGAGTTTGGAGCAAACAAATACTTTTCCGACATGTCCTTCATCCACTGTTTGGCAAATGTTCTCGGATTCTTTATATACTTGATAAAAGATTCAAAATCGTCATTGTTTGCTATATCTTCCATCATTTCTATTATCAAATGAAATTTGAGTTGTGGCAAATGATGCACCAGAGCAGCCTTAATGTCTATCCGAAGACGTTCGCACATTTTATCCCATAATGCATTTTCAATAATGAGTACAATGTGCTTTGCTGCAGTTTCTTCCGCCTTACGGTCTTTGAGAAATGAAACGAACTGCTCCTTTACTTGAATTTTGTATTTTAAGAGTCGGGCTGGTATCCCCATATTTCTCTGATAATCGGCATTATAAGCTTCAAAACATTTCTGCGTAAAACAACTAATGTGAACGCACAACTTTACGACCCCTGTAATTTTGAGTGAAAATTCCGCCTTCTGCTGTTGCATACGTGTAATCTTAAAAGCTTTCTGTAGAACATGTCTTACTTCTCTGTATGTCACTTCTTCGTCCCCACGCAGACATGTATCTATTGTTGAGTCCATGACCTTAAAAAGTTTAACATCTACAATGCCTTCCAAATACGACATTTGATACGTGTTGTCTTTCCCTAACATATCGGTTGTAAAAGTTATGTCTTCAGAAGTGATGCCTGTGGAGGAGAAAGAACCACTTAGTTTACTAATACCCGAAACTGAAACCACACTAGGAACCTGTTCGTCATCAGAACTTTGAAACAGTCCTCGACGTACTAATTCTGTTTTTAAAATCAATTTCTCGGTATCAAATATATCGAACAGGCATTTTAAAAAATTATCTGTTAGCGAATCTGGGGCAGTTTTCATTAGTTTAAAGTTCAGAATTTCACTATTAATTTTATTCCATGTTTCTTCAAATTTATTCTCTATTTCTTTTATATTAAGACATTCTCCCTTTAATTCTTTAGCTACAAGCAGACATCTTTCAAATAATTCTGTTTCGTGTTTCAAACTAAATTCTTTGATCCTTATATCAATACTTGTTCTATCCCGCAGTCGCATAGTTTCTGTTTTGATTCTGTCTTCTAACTCACTGGCAAGCAATTTTACTCTCTTTATTGCAAATTCTTTCCACTGCAGAATTATATCTTTATATTCATTCTTGTCACAATACTCTTGCATTCTCTTTATCGCAACGGACTCCCTTTTCGTAAGTTCATCTCTTATTCTTGTCATTATTTCATTAGATACCTCTTGAAGGTTGTCGTGTCGACTGCAATCAGAGAATAGTTTCCGAGAAAATTCCACGTGTATTCGTTCTATTTCATTTTCAAATTCAATCAGTGTATCTTTTAATGTTACCTCCAACCTGATATAAGCTTTGATTTCTAAACTGTTTCTGAAACAAAATACGAAGTCCTCGGTCAAAATTCCTTTCCACAAGTCTTGCGTTTGAACAGCGATATCACTCAAAGATTTATAAGATTTATTAATACAGTTGCAAGATTTCTCTAGGAGTTTATATTTCAGGTCGCTGAGCCGGTCACTGTAATCGGAATTCACTCTGGCCATAGGTGGATTTCCCTGCCAGAAATTCGGAAGATACCATACATTTGAGTTTATGTCAAATTCAATTACTTGACGAAATGTTGAAATATCTTGAATACCTTCTGTCTCCGCCGCATCCTTTGTTGCGGTATCCAGGGTTTCCATCAAAGCATGTAAGCCTGTCCTCATGTTCTCACGTGCTGATATATCTATAACATTCTGGTGCGCAAGGTAAAAGCTTTTACCAATATCAAGACTTTTGTTTACAAGTTTTAACCTGAGAAAAGCATGGACAACAACTTGTATAATATCTCGAATTTCACTGGTGTTTTCACCCATTATATTTAGCAGAGTGACAGTTCCTAATCCAGTTATAACAGTTGATAACTCGTTGTCATGATTTTGCCTTTTCGTTAAGCGTTCAGTAGCTCTCAGACCTTCTGAATCAATAATTGTTACATAATGAAAAGGTAGATCATTGGAGGACAAAATTGGCAATAGCTGCATGTGTATTCCTCTAGTACATCGTCCAGATTTTACAGGAAACTGAGAACCAAACATTGTGTTCAATAAAGTTGATTTTCCAGAACTCTGAATGCCAAGAACAGACATTGCAAGAACTTGCTTCTCTTTAATGATACTTGATATTTGCTCTAATATTGCTCGCACCCAGTCACTTGGAAAATAGAAATTATCCCCGTCGATCAGTTCAAATGAATGCCCTTCCGTCACTAAACAAGCGACCGAATGTATAACTGATTTAGTGGGTGGTAGTCCGAAGTCCTCTGTACGTTTATGTAGAACAATGATTGCCTCATATATATGGCCTATTTCTCTGAATAAATGTTCTACTCCTAGTGTTGCATCTTCTATACGTTCTTGAGAATCTTGTATCAATTTTTGTTGCTTTTCAAAACTCTCAGTTGATGCTTCATTTTTCATGTCTTCAAGATGTTGTCGATGTGATTGATTTTCTAAAATCAAATTAGATAGTACCTGTCTTTTTCGCCGATCAAGGAATATAGACAGCCAGCGAAACAAATAGTTCTTGGAACCCGTGGAAATTGTGTAGTCATGAACGGACGTTATAAATAATTTCACAGGTTCTGTTATATCGTGGAGCTGTTTTTCTCGTAAACGTTTGATATCCTGTTCAACGCTTCCAGTTTGCTTTATGTCTTTCAGTCTATATAGATATCTTAGTTTTTCTCCAAGTGATTTTGAATGTACGAAATGTACCGGAGTTATTTTCTTTTTCCATAAATTTGAATCACCAGTGGATTCGATTGACTGAAAGATCCTACAAGCTGCCTGTTTACCTTTAACACATTCTTCCTCGTTTTCATCTGTTGAAATATTTGATTCTGTACTTATTCGATCTTCTAAAGATCTAGCACTGGTTTTCCTGAAGAAAGTGAGTAAAACTTTCTCTAACTGTTTTACGATTTCTTTTGGAGTCTTAGACAACATTCCATTATAGGAACACAAAACTTTTAACTTATCTCTAGAAGGTAAAGTTTCGGAAAATGTTTTAATATTTTTCAAAGTTGAACTGTCTGTTGGACTTGCTACTAATAGAACTACATGGCAGAAAAGAGATACTGTTTTTATGAAAGTGTTGTCATGTGTTTCAAAATGTTCTTTATCTACAACGAGAACAAGTGTTTCCGATATTTTAGACATGAACTCTATCACTTTATCAGAAAAGTGTTGATTTATGTCACCCCTCATATTAAAAAATGTGACTGCTTCTTCAAATTTATCGCGTTTACCACCGACAGATGTGAGTGAAAACATTTCGATAGTACCATTGCTTACTTTACGTTGTGACATACCACCAGAACAATTTACATGGTAAAATGTATCTTGAATCTCATCAGATAATATGTCATTCAACAACTTCGATTTTGAAAATTTGGGCCTACCAAAATTTGCAAAAGTAACCGTCTTCACCGGAAGCTCAAGGATTTCATTTTCAGTGATCATTGGAGTACACGCTTTGCTTTCTAAGATTAAAGATCGAAAGGGCCAAACGGAAATTTCCCATTTGTGCGATAATAGGTTATACTGTACAAACGGAAGAGCGATCTTACAAAGGTATAATTTCTTAAACAAAAGCTGTTTCAGTATTGGATCACAACATTGAAGAGTTATAAGAAAAATATCAAAAGGACCCAAATGTTTACTTCCCAAATTTTCTGCGTCAACCTGAAGAAGACCAAAAATGTCAGCTTCACTTTCAATATTTTCTTCCATGTCGTTATCGTCTTTGATTGAGTCATCAGCTGAAAAGTCTCGTGCTTTGCTTTGTACTGCTATTATCCGTCGCAGCAACACCCATGGTAATTTCTCGTAAGTATGGTTTTGCACGTCATTTATATCAAGATCTATTGAGATGACATCCTGTAATTTTATCTTTCCGGTGTATTTTTCTGAAAGTCCAATAGTTTGTAGTATCTCCATGACTTCTTCATCTATATGACATAAAAAAAGAATAATGCAACCTCAAAGTAATATATTGTTACATCAAAATGTGTAAACGTCCAGTAAGATTTACAATCGTATGCTTATTTATAATATTCATTTCAAAAGGACATGTAAAGTCGGATGCAAGTTAAGACATGGGCGAAATGACTTCAAGTTGGTGTTAATGGACTTCTTACAGTAAAACCCTATGCGCTATATTATCATAAACAGCAATTCTGTTAAGGTATACTATATGGACATAAATTGAAAGCTAGTTCCACTATCTTAGGCATGTGGACATGGGTCGAACAATCTGTGCAGATGATCTAATACAATTATTTTTATGAAAATAAATGACTTCAGAGACTTTTATGACAAATCTATAAGATTTTGGTGGATGGCAATAAAAAACTTCTCTTGAATTATTTGATATTCACCGAAAAGTTGATGAGGAAAACAAGTGATTCCTATTTACTTGTAGATTAAATAAGTAATCGTCATACGACAGAAAATGTTTAAAGTGTTATATCTGCAGGCAATCCATAATTATTGGAGATTACGAGTTTACAGAGAGAGCCAAAGTTCGTTGGTGCCCAGAAGTGTTTGTAAATACATGAACAGGGTCTTTGATTATTGACTGTCTTATCACTAAAACGTAACATTATCTATAGCCCAAGGGAGCTGTTAAAGTTGACTTGTTGTTTATGTAGGTAAAAGAAGTGTAGATATAAGGAATAAATCGCCTGTCTTCCGGTCGTTCGTTATCGATCGTCTTTAGAAAAATAGCTTGAATTGATAAATCATTGTAGAAGACATTATTTTTTTGCAGGCAACTTTTTCAGAATTGTTTGTAGTTTCCAAACGGTTCTGACTTTGTTTTCGGGAAACATACAAAACAGTCTTTCTAGGAGCTAAGGCCATCCTAATAATAATTGTTAGAATATAAGACACTAAATACCTGTTGCAGGTGGCATTTTGGTTTCTGGGCGTTGTTTGTCAATCATAGCTGTATCCAGATTCATACGATATCTCTCTGTAGTACTTCTATGGAATTGTTCTTGTGTTCCAGGTACTTCTGCACATTTGTATAAAATTGCATTAATAATTTAAAGAAAACCATGAATGAAAAAAGCATATATAGTGTAATATAAATTCTGTTCTTGCATTTCCAATGTACTCGTGTATGGATTTGCCTGGGAATACATTGTATGTTCAGTAAATACGTTAAAGGTCTGGTTAGTTAAACGTATGCGTACTATCAAGCAATTTCGATTGTGCTGGCTTTCTTCCTTGTCTATCAAATGAAGAGGTATAAAATAACCTTAATATTAAGCCCAAAGAGGATAAATATGGCAAAAGATTCTAAAACCAATGAAAATAATTACATTTTTAAAGTTAAAGATTAATTTTCTGGTTAAAGAGTCTGATAGATAACATGATAATACGTAGCCCAGAATATTTGCTGTCTATATCAGCTGACTCAGTTACGTGACAATGGCATATTCCACTTTCCAGATATGAATTACGTGAAATCCTCAATTTAATAAAATAAATGTAGCAATTGCGTTTGATGATAAAACTTGCTTCTAGGGAGAAATCATAAATCATAAGCTATAATGTTGTATCAACCATTCTAATGAAACTATTTAATTGACAAAAATAAAAAAATAAAAAAATAGAAAGACAGAGAAAATGAGTTCAGTATTGCATTACTGATTTTCTATTGAAGTTTTCATTTAAGTGGTACGTTTGTGACTAAAATTGTAATCGATAGTTTGAACTCAAGTACAAAAAATTAATGTATATTTTGACTTTTAACTGGTTTTCAGAGAAAAAGAAGATTTAGTTTTAATTTAGGTTCTCTCTTTAAATATCGTCTAGATTTAGACAGTTTCACACTTACCACTCTAGCTTCAGTACTGTATTTCTACCAGGAACACGGATCATTGTAGAATTGTGAGCATAGCTTGAAAGTAATTATAGTAAACTCCGTATATAACGGATCGTTTTGGGCCTTATTTTCATACAACATTTTCATATCAAATAAAGAAGGAAAACATCGGGCCTAAGCAGCTGCTTGTTATAGCCGGATTTACGCTATATCCGGAGTCGTTATATACGGAGTTTGCTGTATACTGAATTATTTTGGGACCGAATTTAACACAGTCACTGTTGAATACTCAGAATTTATGAATTTATCATTTGAAAGAAAGGAGATAAAGAAATAAATCTCAAAAACAAACTCATTATACTGTATGTTGATTTTGACACAACATTTCAAATTTTTACGATTGCTGTGGGGTAATTAATGATAATTAATTTAGCTACTACAACAGCAAGCACACAGAAGTCCAAAAGTAGGTATTTAAGGTACACTGACTCTTTCTTATACAAAATAAGTCAGTGGTGTCGACTTATCCTGTTACTAAAGACATATTAGTACCTCTCGTCACATAACAAATATACTTAGGCAATGTTTTGGTACCACACCAATTAATAGAATCTCAGTAATTCAAGCATTAAAAAATTAAGAGAGTAAATCGTGGACAATGAGGGATAGGTTTATTTTGATGTTCATAAATTGTTAAGAAATTCGCAGCCTTAAACAATTTTTACCACTACATAATAACAGAAAAAAGAAAAACAGGCAAAGAAATAAAAATAATTATTTTGTACTTGGCGTTTGTATTATATTCTAGTGTTTCCGGTAAACTTTCAAAAAAAGCTGTAAATATTGAAATCATAATATCTGAAGATGACAACTTCAAAGCACCCCATCCATTTTGAATGTTGTTGGATTTTTTTCAAGCGAAGCACAGAGCTTTAAATGCGGTAAAAATATGAATACGGAAATTTGTAAAATGCATGTATCTTCCTAAAATGATACTACTCTGGAATCCAGACGTTATGTATTCACGGATACAATGCCTAAATTACATTTGAAACTTATTTTGGATATATAATCAATAAGGCCTTGATGAATCTAATCTTCTTTTCGAAATATCATTGTTATCAATGGAAAAGTCCAGTTTCTCTAAAATCAGTACAACGCCCATAAACAGCTAGGAATGATATCTTGCTATGTTGGCTATATTTCATGAAAATTCTCCCTTTATACTAATGTAAAATGCACACATTCAATAAGTGCAAAAATGGCGGACTTTTAAATTAAATATAATTTTAGTAAATGTAATATTTACTTTGAAATAAGTGAAATTTCGATGGGTTAAATATCTTTTATGAATGTTTATGACGCTGTTTAAATCAGTAGATGTTTTAGCGAAGTACAACTTTGTAGCAGAGTATATACAAATAAGATGTACCACATGACACCACATGACATACATGTACCAATGCAATGCCCGTTACGTTGAGTGTCGCCCCCATCCAATCTTAAAACTGGGCGGAAAAAGAGGACCGCATTTGATGGCGATTAGATACAATTGAACAATAACGGCTGTTGATGAGGAGCTATCATAGGTAATGTAAAATTTGCGTGGGTGGCATAGTTTTAATAGGACATCCTTCTATAACATAATGTGAGACATGAAGTGTTGTTTGTGTTGGAGTAATTATACTTATGTCAGGAAAGGCTTTCACTTAGATAAGAATGGAAAAAGTGTTACCGAATGCATGTCTGTTTATAACCGTAAACTTGTATTGACTCGAAGATAGCACGATATTCTAACCATGTTTATATTCTGCCCTGCAATACGGATATTTGTCCTTTTTTGAAAGAAACTGTCTTCGAGTATTTGGCCTCTAAGGTTTGTTTTTCTTAATATAAGTAAACATATGGAACTAGGCGAAAACTACGTGTTACTTCCGTCCCTATATCGAAGGATTTACCAGAATTTTGAGTTCAATTCGTGGAATGTTTTAGCCCAAACACTTACCCTTGGACTTTTTGAAGTTCCTTTGCTTATAAAATTAAGACGTGGTTGAATCGACCATCTACTTTCGACACATTTAAACAGGTTTGTCATTGAAACTGTACAGAAAGAAAGAGTCAGCCTACTATTTGAAGAAATACGGGGTTCAAGAAAACGAAGTGCACGAAATGTTTCAACGTTGGAGAACAGGGTTTTTGTTGAACGCTTTAAACCTTCCAGAATACTGATTCGATGAAACTTTGAATTTTCTTTATGTATGTTAAAAAATTGCAGCAGTCTGATAGGCGCTGATAAAATAAAATAATCTGTCTAGTTTGCATAAATCACAGTCCTCGGAAGTTGTAAAACAAGTACAGAAAACCATATAAACTTAATGAAAGTTAGTAAGAAAACAAAACAAATAGTTGCAATTATCAAAAAAAGATAAAAGAAAACTCCAATAAATTTTGTACTTGCATTATGCCCACCAACAGCTGATAAACTAATTTCATAAATAACTTCACTTTTTCATTTCACTTGATCACATTTGCTTCTAGCCACAGTTTTGTCAAATTGATCTTATACTAGGATTTGGTTTGTCGGCACAATCTCTGCACTTTGACAATTTAAGATTAACCTGACCACGTAGTTCATTAAAGAAATCCAAGATGGGCACCCGCAAAAGGTAGAGCAAAACTGATGTTAGTCCAAAGAACACTTTTTCAATCCAAATACAAACACAGCTCTATGTCAAAACAGATCTTTCATTTCTGTTGTAATTTTATGAAAATCGCATTGTTTAAGTTTAGAGTTATCATAAACACAACACCATACGAAAGGTACAAGAAAATAAAATAAATGGAAAGATAAAGTGAACTTAGATTAGACACATTTATTAAACAGGAGAAGTGACGTAGCAACGTTTTGATATACTTAGATGCATTTTATTTTTCATTCACAATCAACCACAGGCAATAACATATCTTTCATAAAAAAAAATTCTTTTTGTTAAAATTGAAACAGTAATTGTAATTCACAGCAAATGCGCTAGACAGAGATGTCTCATAATATGTTGTTTAAACAAAGATAGCCCCCTTCAACATGGATTATAACTTTGTGTAAATTATTCCATCGGAAAAAGTATGACACGATCAAAAACCCTGTATATCAACTCTCAATAGAATCAATATCTAAGACATCCTCAGAAGTGGCGGACATTTTGTCATCGCTGCCAGCATTGCAGACAATTCGTTTCATAAACTCATATTATCAATTTCCCTCTGAAAAATCTGTGCTTTTTGCACTGATTTCTTTAATACGTGGCATTTCCACATTGATTGTCGCTTTAGGTTTGGACTGACGTTAGTTATAGTTGCCGTTGGTTCTGTTAAGAGGACCATCCGTATGCACATTTCAGTACGAGGGCTTTGACTTGTCGAGAGCTATCCTTTTATTAAACATTTTCTGCGCTTTACATGTATGATTTCCGATTGCTCGATTATAAATGTATCTGGCGCAAATTTGGAGGATACAATACGAGACAGTTTTGTATGTGGCATGAAAGATAAGAGAGTTCAGAAAAATCCTCTTTCGATTGCTGACATCACACTCAGCATACCACAACAGACGCAATTAATCATTATTTCACCGCGGGGTTCTAACGTTGGGCATAATACCTGTGAAATTCCGAAAATCTGTACTTGACTTATTACCTTGTGCGACCCAGGCATCGATAAAATAAAAGCCTTAGCGAATAGGTGGCACAGAACATGATATGGAGTAGTTTGTTAGAAGTTAATGTCCGTGAAGTTGGCGGCCTAGCGGCCTAGCGGCGTGAAGTTAGCGGCCCAGCGGCCTGGCGGCCTAGCGGCGTGAAGCTGGCGGCCTAGCGGCCTGGCGGCCTAGCGGCCTAGCGGCGTGAATTTGGCGGCCTGGCGGCCTAACGGCGTGAACTTGGCGGCCTAGCGGCCTGGCGGCCTAGCGGCCTAGCGGCGTGAACTTGGCGGCCCAGCGGCCTAGCGGCCTGATTTGATGGTCACTAAAATAAGTTCATTTTGCAAAGCAGAAACACGACTAAACATCTTTTTTTAACGAAAATATGGTATATTAGCTTTATTCAATGTCGCTCATTCTACGATACAAAATATCACAGAAATACAATTTCGTTATAAGAAAATTGATTTCTTCTTCAAAATAACTCCCCAGCGGCCTGGCGGCCTGGCGGCCTAGCGGCCAAACGACTAAACATCTTTTTTTAACGAAAATATGGTATATTATCTTAATTCAATGTCGCTCATTATACGATAAAAAATATCACAGAAATACAATTTCGTTATAAGAAAATTGATTTCTTCTTCAAAATAACACCCCAGCGGCCTGGCGGCCTAGCGGCCTGGCGGCCTGGCGGCCTAGCGGCCTGGCGGCCTAGCGGCCTGGCGGCCTAGCGGCCAAACGACTAAAAATCTTTTTTTAACGAAAATATGGTCTATTATCTTAATTCAATGTCGCTCAATCTTCGATAAAAAATTTCACAGAAATACAATTTCGTTATAAGAAAATTAATTTCTTCTTTAAAATAACACCCAGCGGCCTGGCGGCCTGGCGGCCTAGCGGCCTGGAGGCCTGGCGGCCTAGCGGCCAAACGACTAAACATCTTTTTTTAACGAAAATATGGTATATTAGCTTTATTCAATGTCGCTCATTCTACGATAAAAAATATCACAGAAATACAATTTCGTTATAAGAAAATTGATTTCTTCTTCAAAATAACACCCCAGCGGCCTGGCGGCCTGGCGGCCTAGCGGCCTAGCGGCCTGGCGGCCAAACGACTAAAAATCTATTTTTAACGAAAATATGGTCTATTATCTTAATTCAATTACGCTCAATCTTCGATTTCATATCTTCGTTATAAGAAAATTAATTTCTTCTTTAAAATAACACCCAGCGGCCTGGCGGCCTAGCGGCCAAACGACTAAACATCTTTTTTTAACGAAAATATGGTATATTAGCTTTATTCAATGTCGCTCATTCTACGATAAAAAATATCCCAGAAATACAATTTCGTTATAAGAAAATTGATTTCTTCTTCAAAATAACACCCCAGCGGCCTGGCGGCCTGGCGGCCTAGCGGCCAAACGACTAAACATCTTTTTTTTAACTAAACTATGGTAATTTCACTTTTTTCAATGTCGCTCATTCTGCGATAAAAATATCACAAAAGTACAATTTCGTTATAAGAAAATTGATATCTTCATCAACATAAAACCCCAGCGGCCTGGCGGCCTAGCGGCCAAATATGGTATATTCACTTTATTCAATGTCGCTCATTCTGCGATAAAAATATCAAAAAGTACGATTTCGTTAAAAGAAAACATATTTCTTCATCAACATAACACCCAAGCGGGTACCGGCCTGGCGGCCGAGCGACATAGCATCTTTGGGTTTTTTTAACGAAACTATGGTATGTTCACTTTATTCTAATGTCGCTCATTCTGCGAGAAAAATATCACAAAAATACAATTCCGTTATAAGAAAATTGATTTCTTCATCAACATAAAACCCCAGCGGCCTGGCGCGGCCAAACGACTAAACTTTTTTTTAAATGAAAATATGGTATATTCACATTATTCAATGTCGCTCATTCTGAGATAAAAATATCAAAAAGAATGATTTCGTTATAAGAAAATATATTTCTACATCAACATGACACCCAAGCGGCATGGCGGCCTAGCGGCCAAGCTTGTTAGTTTATTTGTTTGACGTGCTTATTGCTCACCATCCTTTTTCAAGGTTAATACGGTGCAAGCTTTAGAAAGACAGATACAGTAAAAGACCATAGCTCTTTAACAATACGATTTCATTATAAGAAAATAGATTTTTTCATCAACATAACCAAGCGGCCTAACGGTTTTTCGAAATGTCTTAAGTTATCATACTTTAGAACGAATATTCGAACAAAAAGAGGGAAAGATGGCCCTATATCGCTACCATTGATTATAACACAAGGTCAACACTTCTAGAAGGCAGGCAGAGGGGTCCTCATCTTACAATATTCATAGAGAAGCACTATAATGATGCTACATTCAAATTATCTAAGCTCTATGTTCTAGGCAAGAGTTTTATAATTCTGCCTACATAAGCATATGTACAATCAAGTGATCCCCGAGGCCGGCTTAAGAAGAACAATATTTGGGTTAAAGATGAAGTCTCTTTATAACATCACAAATCAGCACGTACTGATACATTGACATACTGTACGCGTATCTCTTTTATTTATTTGTCACACAGTGTTCCTCATTCTGCAGGCTGCCTGCTATAACTATTGCTAATTGTTAATGGTACATTTGAAAACAATCATTTTTATAGTGCTGTCAATGTCCTGCGTCCTGCGTGCTGCTTACTGCGTACTGTCTACCGTGTACTGCTTCCTGTGTGCTGCTTACTGCGTACTGTCTACCGTGTACTGCTTCCTGCGTGCTGCTTACTGCGTACCGTCTACCGTGTACTGCTTCCTGCGTGCTGCTTACTGCGTACTGCTTCCTGCGTGAGCACTACTTAATGCGTACTATCTACTGCGTGCTGCTTACTGTTTGATGTTTACTGCATACTGGTTATTGCGTGCTGCTTCCGTGTTTGATGAATGATGGATAAACTTTTAAAATATTATTGGACTAACAATTATACAGTTACTGAAATAACAGCTGTACTTCGAATGAAGCACATTATCTTTTACAGGTAGACGCTGATAACATTTTCGAAATTATTTTATGTTATATACGCAACAAAAATTTAAAGGGTCCCCTATAGTTTTTTCAACATATTTACTTATACATGTATATATGCCTTTTACTTTGACGGAACCATCGCACACTCCAAAACTTTCACTTGGATGTCTTGACAAGCATTTCACACAGATTCACCGCTTTAGACAGTGATGGCATCTACTATAATATTTGTAAATATGTACAGATCAGCTCAAGCTGGTTTTTATTGTTTTCATGCCACTTGCCGGATATTCTTGGAGTGACTCCGAGACGAAATAATTAAATAAAACAATTTAATCATTTTTCACTCGTACTCGTCATAATTATACAGAGACTTCTGACGAAGCTTGGTTTGAGTCAACCCATCACCGGTTGATGATATAATCAATGCAATTGAACAGGAACTTGCCAGTGGTTCTGGGCATGTTATTGGAATCAGGCTGATGTCCATTGTCCGTTTCGAAAAGTTCACGACGATGCATTTGCCAAAAACTGTGTGATCGTTGGTAAGTCAGCTCACAACGAAAGAATTGAAAGGTTCTGGAGTTATCTAATTAGTGTATATACAAGGACATGTGCAGATTTATTTAGGGACACGAGAGACAGTGGGATCCTGAATGTCAGTAACCACCTACACATAGAATGACTTAGATTTTGTTACATACCAGTTATTGGTTCAGATTTAAAATAAGTAATGGACACTTGGAATGACCATATAATACTGAAGCAGGCCGCCCACTGTCCAAAAGGACGTCCATCTCTTTTGTTTGACTGTTCCATTCTGTGGGGTTCACCAGATACGAGTAAGCCTGTATACTTGAACCTACTGAATAGGTGCGATGAAATTGTGCAAAGACATTTACCTGTAATGGGAGCTACAGACGAATTTTCAGAACTAGCTCTGGAAATAATGTTATTAGATGAAGTGCCACTACCATCTGTGTTGCACGAAGCTTTGGGTACATTTGATGAACTAATTACAAAAATGGAACTTTAAGTTGTTGAGTTTATCTGCTACATGCAACAACATTGGTTACCAAAATGTTTAACCGTATTTCAACTGTCAGAATAATTAAATCATGTTATAGTCTGCAGGGATGTTCGTGAAGTTGGCAGACTGGCAGCGTAGCAGCGTGAACTTGGCAGACTGGCAGACTAGCAGCGTAGCAGCGTGAACATGGCAGACAGGCAGCGTAGCAGCCTATAGCAGCGTGAACTTGGCAGACTGGCAGACTGGCAGCGTAGCAGCGTGAACTTGGCAGACTGGCAGACTGGCAGCGTAGCAGGGTGAACTTGGCAGACTGGCAGCTTAGCACCCTAGAAGCGAGAACTTGGCAGACTGGCAGCTTAGCAGCCTAGCAGCGTAAACTTGGCTATATTGAATGAAATGGATGTTTAAAATACGACAGAAGCACGAATTATGCTTAGATACAATTAACATACACGCCCGTTCATTTTGATATTTTATATCTTATACCGGTTTTCATTAGTTTCCGTTACTTGAAAGCAGACTTTTCGCTGCCAGCAGCCCAGCAACTCAGCAGCTCAGTAGACCAGCAGCTCAGCAGACCAGCAGACCAGCAGTTCAGCAGCCGAAACTTCAAAGTTTAATATTGTGCTATATTGAATGAAATAGGTTTTTTTCACATAAAATACTTCAGAAGCACGAATTATGCGTAGAAACAATAAATACACGCCCTTTCATTCTGATATTTTAAATTTTATATTCATAAGTTTACGTTACTTGAAGAGCTTTCGTTGCAAGCAGACTTTTCGCTGCCAGCAGCCCAGCAACTCAGCAGACCAGCCGCTAAGCAGACCAGCAGACCAGCAGACCAGCAGCCCAGCAGACCAGCAGCTCAGCAGACCAGCAGCTCAGCAGACTAGCAGCTCAGCAGACCAGCAGATCAGCAGCCGAAACTTCAAAGTTTAAAATACGACAGAAGCACATCTTATGCGTAGATACAATTAATATACATTTTGATATTTTATATCTTATACCGGTATTCATTTGCTTCCGTTACTTGAAGATTTTTTGATGCAAGCAGACTTTTCGCTGCCAGCAGCCCAGCAACTCAGCAGACCAGCCGCTAAGCAGACCAGCAGCTCAGCAGACCAGCAGATCAGCAGCTCAGCAGACTAGCAGCTCAGCAGACTAGCAGTTGTTCTTTTTAATGGATTTTCAGGACATTCTCGACACTTTCTAATTCGGTCAACCAGTTGCTGTATGATTCAAATACATTTTCCATTCAATCTAGCAGCTTTATAAATGTATGTATTACTTCTATATTTGCAGATATGTTACAATATGAAAAACATTTGGCCCTGATTTCAACACTGCAGTTTCAAAAACAAAACAGTAGATTCAAAAGGTTGTATTATTTATTAAAACACTAAGAAATAATATGAAAATGTAAAAACAAAAACAAGAGGGACTAAGTTTCTCACCTGACCTTTTGACCATGAACTTAATCTTATGGCACACTTTCTTGAGGACAAGTTTGTTGATGATCCATAAATTAGTTCATGAGGAGTTGTTTAAAGTTTTTTTTCAACTTTTAGCTCTAAAGGCCCCTACAAGAGGTCAAGCAGAACCTTTTAACAACACAATACAATTACAATACAACAATACATGGCTGCTACAGACTAAGCTTGTTGTAATTCTGACCAATACTTTCAGAAAGTCTTAAGTACAAATGTTGAAGATGAACGACGGATTATTATATGGATGTCGGACCATCGGCCCTATGCTAGTAGCTCACACCGGAACCAAAGGGTTCAGGTGAGGCTAAAAATAATTTGGGGAATCCTAGTAAATTTGACCTTTGGGGTACCTGCCCCTGAACCAAAAAACGTCTGTCCCTTACAAAGACAAATCCCTATATGAAAGTTGTTGAAGATAGAGGCAGTACTTAAGAAAATTCACTTATGCCAGGGTGAAGACAATACCCCTCCTTATTCTTTGAATAGTCGAGCTAAAACTCGAGTCTTATACATGCCATACAGATACATGTAGATATATTTTTTTCAGCATGTAAGATACATGGTATTGTACGACAAATAAAATCAATGAAAATAAATATCACATTCGACAATGACTAGGCATTAAAAATTAAAAAGAGTTTTGAGAATTAATGATTACAACATTACCAATAATCATTAACATTAAGTAACAGACAAATATATCCAGGATGACCCCGCTGGGGTTTTATATTGATGAAGAAATGAATTTTCTTATAATGAAATTGTATTTTTGTGATACTTTTATCGCAGAATGATCAACATTGCATAAAGTGAACATACCATATTTTCGTTTGAAAAAAAAAACAAAGATGCTATGTCGCTTGGCCGCCAGGCCGCTAGGCCGCTGGGGTTTTATGTTGATGAAGAAATGAATTTTCTTATAACGAAATCGTACTTTTTTACATTTCAATCGCAGAATGAGCGACATTGAATAACGTGAATATACCATATTTTCGTTTAAAAAAATATGTTTAGTTGTTTAGCCGCTAGGCCGCCAGGCCGCTAGGGTGTCATGTTGATGAATAAATCAATTTTCTTATAACGAAATTGTATTTTTGTGATATTTTTCTCGCAGAATGAGCGACATTGAAAAAAGTAAAATTACCATTGTTTGGTTAAAAAAGATGTTTAGTCGTTTGGCCGCCAGGCCGCTGGGGTGTTATTTTGAAGAAGAAATCAATTTTTTTATAACGAAATTGTATTTCTGAGATATTTTTTATCGTAGAATGAGCGACATTGAATAAAGCTAATATACCATATTTTCGTTAAAAAAAGATGTTTAGTCGTTTGGCCGCTAGGCCGCCAGGCCGCTGGGTGTTATTTTAAAGAAGAAATTAATTTTCTTATAACGGAATTGTATTTCTGTGATATTTTTTATCGAAGATTGAGCGAAATTGAATTAAGATAATAGACCATATTTTCGTTAAAAAAAGATTTTTAGTCGTTTGGCCGCCAGGCCGCTGGGTTGTTATTTTGAACAAGAAATCAATTTTCTTATAACGAAATTGTATTTCTGAGATATTTTTTATCGTAGAATGAGCGACATTGAATAAAGCTAATATACCATATTTTCGTTAAAAAAGATGTTTAGTCGTTTGGCCGCCAGGCCGCCAGGCCGCTGGGTGTTATTTTAAAGAAGAAATTAATTTTCTTATAACGAAATTGTATTTCTGTGATATTTTTTATCGTAGAATGAGCGACATTGAATTAAGATAATATACCATATTTTCGTTAAAAAAAGATGTTTAGTCGTTTGGCCGCTAGGCCGCCAGGCCGCCAGGCCGCTGGGGTGTTATTTTGAAGAAGAAATCAATTTTCTTATAACGAAATTGTATTTCTGAGATATTTTTTATCGTAGAATGAGCGACATTGAATAAAGCTAATATACCATATTTTCGTTAAAAAAAGATGTTTAGTCGTTTGGCCGCTAGGCCGCTAGACCGCCAGGCCGCCAGGCCGCTGGGTGTTATTTTAAAGAAGAAATTAATTTTCTTATAACGAAATTGTATTTCTGTGATATTTTTTATCGAAGATTGAGCGAAATTGAATTAAGATAATAGACCATATTTTCGTTAAAAAAAGATTTTTAGTCGTTTGGCCGCCAGGCCGCCAGGCCGCTGGGGTGTTATTTTGAAGAAGAAATCAATTTTCTTATAACGAAATTGTATTTCTGTAATATTTTTAATCGTAGAATGAGCGACATTGAATAAAGCTAATATACCATATTTTCGTTAAAAAAAGATGTTTAGTCGTTTGGCCGCTAGGCCGCCAGGCCGCCAGGCCGCTGGGTGTTATTTTAAAGAAGAAATTAATTTTCTTATTACGAAATTGTATTTCTGTGATATTTTTTATCGAAGATTGAGCGACATTGAATTAAGATAATAAACCATATTTTCGTTAAAAAAAGATTTTTAGTCGTTTGGCCGCTAGGCCGCTAGGCCGCCAGGCCGCTAGGCTGCTAGGCCGCCAGGCCGCTAAGCCGCCAGGCCGCTGGGGTGTTATTTTGAAGAAGAAATCAATTTTCTTATAACGAAATTGTATTTCTGTGATATTTTTTATCGTAGAATGAGCGACATTGAATTAAGATAATATACCATATTTTCGTTAAAAAAAGATGTTTAGTCGTTTGGCCGCTAGGCCGCCAGGCCGTCAGGCCGCTGGGGAGTTATTTTGAACAAGAAATCAATTTTCTTATAACGAAATTGTATTTCTGTGATATTTTGTATCGTAGAATGAGCGACATTGAATAAAGCTAATATACCATATTTTCGTTAAAAAAAAGATGTTTAGTCGTGTTTCTGCTTTGCAAAATGAACTTATTTTAGTGACCATCAAATCAGGCCGCTAGGCCGCTGGGCCGCCAAGTTCACGCCGCTAGGCCGCCAGGCCGCTAAGTTCACGCCGTTAGGCCGCCAGGCCGCCAAATTCACGCCGCTAGGCCGCCAGGCCGCTAGGCCGCCAGCTTCACGCCGCTAGGCCGCCAGGCCGCTGGGCCGCTAACTTCACGCCGCTAGGCCGCTAGGCCGCTAGGCCGCCAACTTCACGGACATTAGAAGTTAAGCTTGCAGTCATGGGAATCTCCAAGTTTAAGCCGGGGACTTATACATGTAGATTTTGTAGTACCATTTCCCGGCAGATGTTAATTGTTCTAATAGACAGATACGTATTTAAAATTGTCCGAAATAGGCAGAGAGAACAGTTCAATTTATGCAATCTAAATTCGCTGGTAACTGCTAACTGCTAACTAATGCGTGTCTGATAATAATGTACATTTAAGAAATATTTGCAAACGTCATTTACATGTATCACATTAGAACGACAGTTCCAAAACCCAGTACTAACGGCGCTTGTGAACGTTTAAACGGTCATATCAAAGCTTCGTTGAAATCTATGACAGTGAATTATAAGAAAAATTCATTTTTCATTAGTTACAGAAATATGCCCCACTCGATTACCTGTGAAATCCCCGCCCAGCTATTTCTCGGATGAAACTTGCTCACGAGGTAACACTTGTTTAACCCTGACACCAATGCTCGAGTACATGTATGTTGTCACTAATTGAAATGTTTCAATTTCGCGAATTCGGGGTAGGACAGAAACTATTTGCTCGCGATTAAAGACATACGTGAAAAGAAAAATGGAATACAGGATCCAAATTGATTGCTAAAGGCATTTATGTATAAAGTTGATATCGACCATGATTGAAATATCTGGATAACACATATTGATCAGTTACACAAAACTGAATCTCCGGTTAAAGTAAACCGCTAGAATTACATCGGCGCGACCGAATTCCACCAAATTCAGTGGAACAGAGCAGAAGAAAAATCTTCTAATAAACGTTTTCCTTTTGAAGTATCTAAGAACCAAGATAATGAACTGACATCTGTTCAAATACCAAAATAGTCCCAGTTCTTGTA
Organism: Saxidomus purpurata; assembly: GCA_022818135.1. Lineage (NCBI taxonomy): Eukaryota > Metazoa > Mollusca > Bivalvia > Venerida > Veneridae > Saxidomus > Saxidomus purpurata. Next base: position 36,178,262 of record JAFMSR010000013.1, read on the forward strand.
ACATAACAGTGAAGAGGGGGTCTCAATTATGGACTAGTTTTGTATTTAAAGTTTTTTATTTTATAAATAAAAGAAGATATTAAAACACGGACTTTACCAGCTGAAAACAGGGTATGAGGACACAACAAGAGCAATACATGTAATACTCGAGGCGAAGCTATTTTTTACCTTGCTATAAACATGTATGAAGTCGATAAACTTTTTCGATTCTTGTCTAAGTGAAAGCCTTGTTTCCTGAAATACATGTACCCTTGGATACACAAGAACACAGAACAGCTGAGTAAAGTGACACACAAAGCATACACATATTTCCAAGAATACTGTTTAGAGGCTTTTACTTTTGATAGCATAAAATAGACCTTTTACCAACAGATCATGCTACAAAAGTTAGACTTTGGTGATAAGCATAGCATAACCACCAGGAAGACATTACTGCTTGTACATCGGCTACGAAAATGTTTGTTTCTTTTGCTTGTAAATAATAAATTCTTTGTTGTTTTAATCATATTGCGATATAAAAATATATTTTCGTAATCGTACCCTTGCAAAGATGTTGACTGACATCCTTACTTCCATCAAGACTTGAACCTTGTTCCTGTCTACTGGCATCAATTTTGGTTTGACTGTTTGGATTGTCGCCGATTCCATCTAACGTTACAATTAAAATATACTACATGTAATACTACATTTATCACAACATTAATGACATTATTATATAAACTTTCATTTTTTAAAAACTACCTTATACAAAAGACATTCTTAGGTGCAAATAAGGTATTTTGACAATGAATGCTTTATTATATGTGTCACGTGCATGTACAAGTACCTCTAGAATGTGGTCTTGTCCTGGTTCCGTCAATGCATGTTTTCGTTTCTTTCTTCTCTGGAGCGACATTTGTCTTTGGCCGTGTTTGTTGTTTGTTTTTTTTGCCGTTACTGTCTGTTATTGAAAACTTACTTATGTGGACAGGACACTTTAGATAACATATAGTATGAACGACTTTGTTTCTTTCAAGTATTAAGCGAAAACGTCTTTATTTAATTACTGCTTCACAAAGAGTTAGTACAAAAGGTTACATTATCCAACTTATAATGGGCTGCTTTAGATGTTAAGCATTCTTTTATAAAAGAATTTTTAAAAATACTGTTCTGGACGACTACCGAAATCATATTGTATAACGAACATGTTCTATATGGACACATTAAATAAACACATTTTTTTAAAGAATGTAAATAGGCTGTTAACATTAATGACACCAAATCTATACACCGCCACTCCCTGTATACCCATAGGTGTACCTTTTCGATGGAGATGTAATTCGTGTTTCTTTGTACCTTCAACACTTGCTGCATGTTTGTCATTACTGGTCTCCACTTCTCTTTGTGTTTGTGGATCATCGCTGTTTCTCACTACCGTTCCAATATAAAAATGTACAAAATGAGTACTACGGTATATCAGGTATGCTAGTCATTCCCTTTTTCTCTCATTTAATTAAGAATATTGGTTTGCATATAAAGTTCATGCATTATAGGAAGAACATAATAACGGCAACTTCACAAAAGGTCACAAAACATTCGTGTACAGCGACACTGGCTGTTAACATTGATGACATCAAATTTATATACCACCATTCATAGCACCCAGGCCCTTTTGCAACTCATTATTTGTGACCTGAACCGAATACCGACATTTTTAAAATTTATTAATCCATTAGAAAATGAGATCTGCATAGTGTTATCAAGGTTTTTCAATAATCAAATGTAGCACGGTTGTTCTTCGCACAGCTTGGCTCATTTTCTGTACAGATCATCGACATTTGCAGACAACATTCTGAAAAAGTTTCTTGAAAATCAAACAAAACTTATGACCCGAGATTGTTATTAAGAATCAGAGCTTTAATATTTGGTGTGTAGCATTGTGTAGAAGTTCACAACTAAGTTTCTCCAAGTCGTATTCTCAGTTCGAAATTGTCCCGCCTCACGATAACCTTTTCACAATGCTTCAAACCAAATGTTGAAACTGTGATATTTCTCTTTTCGTTTTCATATTTTCGGACGCACGGCTGACAAACCATCACTGCATAAGCTCTGCTGGACTTCGTACACCTTTCTGCGGCTGAATTATTTCAGATTGTTTCATATTTCTCTTTGTCCTAATCATTCATTTCAGTTAACTCAGTAATATATGCGTTTGAAGGTACTCTCACACAATTATTGATTAGTTTTTCATGTTAATTAGTCGTTTTAGTACCAGTACAAATAAGTGACCCGCTGAATACCTTTGACCATTTCAAAACAACCCTGTCACCCACTGAAGTGTTTTTGAAGTAGGTTTACTACAATGTACATATGTTTATTGTGCTCATTTCGAAAATGAATGTATTATTGCTTACCGCGAATCGTTGAAGCACCACTGTCCTCGTTTTCAGTCAGCTGATACAATCCACTGACTATCAAAATTGCCACAATAAGTGCTAAAAAGAAACCTGAAATAATGAAATTAAACGGAACTTATAACTTCTGTTTACCTGTTGTTTTCAGATGTCACGGCCCCGGAATGTTCATTTGTAACGAATTTGATGGATACTTGTGTTAAAAACAGTTAGATGCATAGTATACTTTTTGACTCCATTGCGTAGGCTTCTATTCCAGAAAAAGCTTAAAAACGCTTAAATGAATTCTACCTTTGTGTGATCGCAGATATTTACTCAGGTATCAGTTCATTAAACAAATAAGCATTTACCTACAGTTAGATTTTCCCTTATTTATTACTTTCGTACTGAGACAAAGACGGAGGATTACATCAATGGTAATTACCAAACATGCTTAATTCTATTTCGATGCAACATTCTTAAAATCTTACAAAATTTTATGCAGACAAAAAAAACGTCTTTGCTACAAAATTTGCAATTATGATTTTGTTTGCATATTTAATGCTAACATCTCTTACAATATAACAATCGTAAACACACGTTCGTTTGAGGTGCTCAAAACCGCGTGTCGGGAGCGATGCATTTTGTATTTAATCCATTAAATTTTATTACGATGGCAGAGCATAACTCATTTTATAGACTATTCAAGAGATTTGATAATAATTCTTACTATAAATGAGAGCCGTTAGAGGAAGTAAATTGTCAAAACACTACAACCCGTTTTATTTCATTTTTGTTTTGTGTCCCTTTGATTGATTGTCTTGATAAACAGTTTATAAATCGTCCGGTGCCTCAAACTTCAACATTTTTCATGCACATGCTAGTTTTGTTAACATGAATTGAATGCTCGTGTTGCTATTTTGGTGTTTGCAGCTAGACTACAAATTTAATGAAAACTTTAGCAATCAAATTTATAGTGAAAGTCAGCAGTTTTCCTATAATACAACAAATCCTTGTCCCAGTCGCTATAAAAAGGAAAATGCATATCCCCCAAAAAAGTCTAAATGTAGATAGTTCTCGCAGTAGGTAAAGTACAAAGATAGTAAAAATATTGAGTTGATATATTCGGTCAGATAAAAGTAAAATACATTTATTTTATTGGAATATTATTCAATACAAATTGAAAATGTTTTCCTTTTACTAGTTTGATTTAGTTATCTTACAATCTTTTGTAAAATTAGATATGCTGTCATTTCTTTAGGGTATTAAGTAAATGTACGCTTAGGGATTTAAAGAATGTAGCGAACAAATTTTCTCGTGCTTTGATTATTTCTATTAGAAATCTGCTTATTTTATATTTGTTCTGTCTTTTGTAATATGTTAACATTATTGTCTAGGTGATGTCCCTTTCTTTGAATGTGTACTGTGCAAAAGCATTGCCTTTTTAGGTTGATACATTTACTTGGTAAATTGGCTTCTGAGTACTGTGCTTGATGGTACCAAGGGATTACTTTTAATTATTTCATCAGTTTAACGTTTACCTCAGGATTTTAGCAGAAACGTTCAGCAAATGTCTTTCAAAACAAGGTGACTCATTTCCTATTTAAATTTGATATCTTGGCATATCATATTGATCAGAAATTATCTTTGTTGTTAAATTCTTCATGAATTTCATTTTTACACTAGTGCATCTTGTCGTAGATACAAAAATACTTACACAAGTCTCTCAGATGCGGATATGAATTAAACAAAATCACAGCAAAGACTGCAATAGCGATTGCCAAGGAGAACAAGAAAGTATCTGAAATTTAAGACAAATTGTTTACTTAAATTACTTCCTCAAAGTCTACGAAAATCACCTAGTTAGAAAGTACATTATAACGACAAAGTATGTGTTCATTCTTGTTGCGATATGATCACAATATAGCAGAATGAAGCAGAATATAAGATTCGTCAAATGATCACTGCACATGTTTTTAACGCGACACATATGTTGGTTCTTAGATTCACTCGCCGGAAAGTCCTTAGAGTATATCGCTTACATTTGTTAAGAAAAGTGTTGCTGGAGTTTTTGTTATCTTATGGAATCTGTTTACTTTCCTTACTCTTTTCAGTGTTGATCATCGTTGGATGATGCCTTGGTAAATGTAATGTTAGGTAAAAGATCCACTATTACTGTATAACCTATTCAGGTTGCCATGTCCCTGAATCTGTCCAAAGTCATATATATTTACAATTATTTCCATAAGCTTTGGAGATTTCACCATGTAATTGTTTTGAAATAATTGGATTTAAATATATCTTTTCACTTACCAGATTTCCTAGGTCCTGGATTTTGTTCAACACCTTCCATGATTAGCAGTATGCCAATAAACAGTACACAACCAATATATTTAAGACCTTGGCTGAAGTTGACAACATGCACGACAGTGATAACGTCGACACCATTGGAATGTTTGAAGGTGCCAATTTTAGCACGGTATGTTTGTATGTCTACACCCATTTTGCATTTACCTAAAAAGACCTAAATAGTAAAAATAGTCGCTAACATATTAGTGCAACCTTCTGCGTTTTGTTTTACTTACTAATTAGGCAGGTATGGAGTAACTTCATGAAAGTGAAATTTGTAGAGGTTATTATACGGGACAGGTGTGAAATGTACTGTTCGTTAGATTTCATAAGCATCTGGAATATGACATTTTTAATATTCTTGTTGTATCTTTTATTTATACTAAGGTAATTAATTTTAGCTCGATTGTGTAACAAGTTACTCTCGAGCCCGCTTCTTGGAAAAGCCAGTACTGGTGTCATATGAGGAGGTACGGTCGTGACTACAGTTTGGCTCCAACCCGCTTCCTCCAGGATGAGTGGGCCAAGGCGTGTAGCTACGTAAACGCAGGTACGCCAGGTGAATTCACATTATTTTCATAGATTTTCTTTCAATGTTAATACTAGGGAACGTTAGATCTACATCTAAAATCAATTTAAAAATTCTAGATTCAATTTAGACCTTTAGACTAGATTCTACTAGTGTAAAGTATTCATCGTATATTTTCCGGGTATTTAGTGTCATGCGGCGGATAAAAAACTATCTACGATCAAGGTGAAGCATGACATCTGAGCGCCTCTCTGGTCTAGCTATGCTCCACAGCTATCGCGGGCTCGAAATTGACGTAGCTCAATTTGCAGGTAGATTCTACGGTGAGGGCACACATAGAAAGCTTGACTTTTTCTAGCTGTTAGAATAACTAGATATACTCCAACATGGAGGGAACTCTACTTCAAAAACGTTGACAAAACACTTTATTACTTTACACTAGTTTTTTATCCGTAGGTTAAATTGCAGAAAGGCTCTACACTGATAGCACCGATAAAAAATGAACTTTAACTAGAGTCTAGTTCTTAGGATTGCTAAAATCTGTTTCATAAAAGTTGACAAAAAATTGTGGTAATGTTAGTATTCTTTTCATTTTTCAAAGGTAGCATATCTGGTACTTTAAACAGCTTTAAATTCTTGTTTAAATTCCCCCAAAACAGTTTTTCGTCAGGGGGGCTTTGCCTCCCTGAGCTTTGCCCTGAGCCTGCTGGGGGCACCCCTCGTCCGGGGCCGGGCAGACACCTTAACCTCTATACCACCGCAATCGTTATTATATAAAGTATTAAACCTTACCTGTCACGTGGCGTAAATAACTATATCCATAAATTCCTTCCGATATCGCAGGCCCGAATGAAACCAAAATCATATCAATGTTACTGACGTCATACAGATACCGTCACGTGCTTTTCATGGATTGAAAGTATATTTAGAACCAGGAAGACCTAGTTTGTTCTTTATCTTATACGTAAATATATTGAAATGTCAAATAAAAGTAATTGAAGGTCGAAAAGTTGCGCATACAGGTCTATTGATTTGACTGTAAATTAATATCAAAAGATCAAAGTTTTAATGTCGCCTTTTCGATCGTCTTGTTAAAGGATAACAATTCAATATTTTTCACGTCTCAACTTTTCATTTTTTTTTGTCCAAAGTTAGATCTACTTTAATATATTAGACCTAGAATCTAGATCTACTCTTTGTTTGGACGTAATTTCATGATTTTTTACATCAAACCGGCTACTTCATTCAGATTAAAAAATGTCTCACCAATATGGTTAATTATATAGCGTCGCCTTATTCTTAATATGTCCTATCTACAATTTTGCTATTTTGAGAAAAATGACGTTGAACATTTTCAACTTTCATAACTTTTATCTGTTACGTCCCACTGAAATGATATTTTTTAGTTCGACAATCAGTATTTATATGAAACAATGACACATATCAATATTTCATTATGTCAAATGAGTTTGGAGAAAAATGAATTATTTTAGACGTCTAGTATCCGAATTCGTCCATCCGAATTGTATACATTCATATATGAACAAAAAATGAAAAACAACTTAAAATCATAGCGGTATTTTATGAAAAAGAGAAATCTATCAGATGGAATACCGATTGCTTTCAAACAACACTAATACATTCTTCATATTGTGCTTTAATAACAGAAGTTTCTCTTCTTGTCAACATTGTTGTTGTTGTTAAAACTGGAGTTAGAGGAAACTCATTCTAAGATCATATTGACTCATGTGACTAAGAATCTTCACATTGTTGGCTACAACACATTTTAGACTAAAATTGATGTAACAGGATGGAGATGTGATTAAATACAGGCCGAGTACCTCGTATTATAGTGGACATAGAGCAAATACATATTCAGGAACTCACTTTCTATGAAGTCAATGTACAAAAGGAAAGTTTTGGTAGATAGAGCAAAGTTAGATTAAGTCATATATGTAATTATCTCATTTTTAAAAAAAATGGTAGATAGGACATTTTTAGACTAAGGCGACGATAGGCCGAGGTCGCATAGTGGGAACGCGGTGCTCAGCAAATCAAATCGCCAAAAGACGTTTGGAACGCACAATAATAAATATAATTATAAACATAGCGCAGCTATTTTCAATGATAATGCAGAAAAGGTAAGCCTTTCTGGAAACTACTTTTCGTGTAAATGACGTTGAATGTACGACCATGTTAAATCATTATCGTATCAATAAATTATTCCATAAATTAATTTACTATATCAGTCCATTCAAAGTGATCCTGGAACTTTAACTTGTAAGCATAAAGTTGATTTTTGTTATTATTTTTTCTTTCACGAAGCACCATGACAATGAATTAACGTTTATCTGGTATTAGGTAAAAATGTGTTTTGTTTTTGGCCCAAGGGCCGGACTATTAACCCGAAGGCTGTAGTTAACATCCTACATTTAAAAACAGTAGATAATTTAAAGACCCAGGACCACATTGACAAGTAGGTCTTATTTTACCAAGAAAGATGTCTTTCCGGCGGAAATGAATTTTATTTATACCAAAAACATTTATAACTTTACTTTTTAAATCAATGTACATGTTAGAAATATTGAGCAGTTTTTTTCCCAATGATTTTGCAAAAGATAGAAATGGCTTCATGGCAACTTTTTTTCCTGAAACACGACTTGAGTACAAATGAAATGAACATGTCAACATTGTTTAAGAATGAATAGAACACGGTTCTACCATTATCCAATCAGTATATTTATTTTACAATATCAGTAAATTCAAAAAAATCCTGGGACTTGGGAAATGTGCTGATAACAGCTATTGGAAAGTAGTGCAAGATAGACCAGATGAAGCTGCTAATCAAATGAAGCGTTCGATAAGACCGTATTAATGATAACGAAAGATAATCATATGCAAAGTAAGGATATTTACAGAATGTGCGGAGCTTGATATAAGCGTTTATAGTTTGATTTTCAAAAGTATGATGTTATGTCACTGAAAACCTTCTTATTTACGAACGATTACATGCATAGTCACCTAGAAATAAATTTCGTTGAAGAAAAATAGAATTACGCACAGACAAAAAAGTCACATGACATTGTTTCCCGCCGTTGACCGAAGGACTCTCGATATGTCTTTGTTGAGGATTGCAACCAGTAGGTAAATGACGTTGAATGTACGCTAAGACCATTTTATAAAAGAATCAAAGCGCTGAAGGCACTGAAAATGTTCGGTCTGAAACATAGTTTATCGTAAGGATTGGTACTTAAGAGAGGAATGTTGAACACATGTTTTGCAATATGTCTGACAGTTTTAAGAGGAACATCTGACCACTTGATGTAACAGAATACTGACCAATGTTACGGGCGGTGAGATTCCTCCTTGGTCACGTGGTTAAAGAAGCTGAAACTTCTCAATTATTGAGAGTCTTGGGATCGAGCCCCGCTACTGACCACGTCCCTTTATGTGAGAAAGTTTAGAATTTTTAAGAAGAAAATAGTTATAGTACTGTCCTTACCAGGAATTATCGTAAGATTAACTGCCCGCCTGTAAATAAACGTACATGTAACTGAAATGTATTTCCTTTGACGTAGATCTTTTTTCTAGACTAAGTTATGAATAAAGAACAAAGTCGAAATATTTAATACATAGTATACATTGTACTGAACTTAGCACTTGAGCATGGCATACAACGTCATCGTTTTTTCACCATTGTAAACATTAACACAGCACAATTTTTTAATATGAACATGAAAATTAATGAACGATTGCATTCATGGTATATTCTAACATGACTCACGATTTTGTCTCTATATACAAAGAGTAGAAAATTATGTTATATTAAACCATAAACAACGCGGGAACCGATATGCTGTAAACATGACGTCATATTGCGCCGCATGACGTTAACTGAGCGTTCGCGCAGAAAATAAAGCTTTGCATTTATTCACCTTTTGTAATATCTGGTCATGTTAGAATCGAAATAACATCATTTTCAGCGTTGTTATCGTCTAATAAACAATAATTTGTCGTACTGATGCGCAGTTATAAACCACTCAGGCCTTCGGCCTTCGTGGCTAATTACTGCGTATCAGTACTCCAAATCATTGTTTATTAAACGACTAACACCGCTGGAACGGATGTTATTTCATAAATACATAATATACGCGAAATGATAAAACAACTTTCTATTGGTGTTCTATTCATAACAAATTGTTTCTTGCCGGGTGTTAAACCCGAACATTCCTATCTAGCCCGTTCACGATAAAACAGTTGTATGGTACATGTAACATATACCATAAAACACAATATTAAACAGAAACTGCTTACACATTGATGGGCGACCAGTATCGATCCAGACCAGCCTGCTTGCATGGTCGCAAAGTCTATTATGTTGGTTTTCCCATGACGCGGCTCAATTTTTGTTATTTTATAACACTGTACCATGCAAAACACACGTCGAATGGTAGGTATTTCAAAATGAATGAATCACGGTATATTATTGTAAAATATCATAGTAATCATGTGGCAGAAAAAGTGTCACAGCCAGGGCCAATACACGCCACAAATTTACTATAGGTTTGTATAGGAGCGCTGTCATTAACTCGCGATAACATTTTAACTAATAAAGTTATTTTAAAATCACAAACGGGATGATAAAATATAACATTTCCCTTTTTTAATGAATATTTTTTTATTTTTCTGAGACTCTATTTGTTTGGTCTTTTTTTAACTTAAAAACTCTACCCGTCGTATTACTAAATAATATATAGTAAAACGCCCAAAATGTCACAATTTTAAGTGAAAATTTTGCAGCTTATCTTCAATTTGTTCAAAAACTATAACACTTATTTTAGAATCACAAACGGGGTTGAATAAAACAATCATTCTCCATTTAAGTGATATATTTTATGTAAAAATAAAGAAAGAAGAGAATGGTCTTTTTTTAAGGTTTTGTTTAACAGGTATATAATTTCATTTTTACGATTGGAGCTCGGCTGTTTCCGTAATGCTGGCCGAACACTTCCGAATGATTGATCTAACTGCTTCAGGCCATCGATAAGTTTTATGGCCGGACATTACGTAACATTTACCATGATCTTTAAAACGTTGTATATTGGGTTTTGTTTTACATTAAAGTGCAAATTCAGCTTTTTGTTCATAAAAAGGCAAAACCTTTCATTGAAACCGGATATACATGATATCGTCTTTATAGCGAGGATCCATGAAATTTTTACTATAATTATCAATAATATTATTTAGCTTTTGATGTTAATTTGCAACACATAAAAGATTCACTATGCATGCATTTTTATTTCGAAACACTTGCACGGGTACTTTATATTTTGTTTTACATTTCTCTTTGTCTCGAGTGAAAGGCAAGAATTCGCTCCGCTGAAATTGGTTTCATTTTATAGGTGTCAACATAGAGTTTCTTCCAGACCAAAGCTAGTTTTCATAATACACAGGTCAAAACCAGGTAGTCTTATTACTCGTATCTTTTGTCTTTCATTTCTTCCCGAAGAAATAAGCTGATTATTACATTAACAAAAAGAGAAGAAAAAAGAAACACGCAAGGTTTGATCTGTGTGCAGAGTATTAAATGACAAAATCTGTAAAATGTAACAGGTATTATTCTACTGCAGAAATGGAAAAGTTTTTTTCCTACAATAAATCCTTATTTCTTCTAAAATGTTAATTATATTTCAAGCCATGTGATGAAAAATCACATACTTTTTAAGGCATTCAACATCAAGCGTTTACTAGAGTATGTAACATCTATTTGATATTCTGAAAGGAAAGTGTTCTATTTCTCAAATTAAAAAAGCCTACCGAAATCAAATGTGAGTCTTTATCAGATCAGGAATAACACTGATTAGGAATTTAAGATCGCAAAATAAAACAAGTTGACGTACTATTTACCGGGGACATGTAGGTCCATCTATTTACGTTTCTAAAGCACACCATACTTTTGCAACAGACTTGCCGTGTGCGTCTGTACTTGAAAATAACAGGTCTACAATTTTAAACAATTCTCACGAGCAACGTTACGCACGTGTAAAGGGATTAGCCGATTATGAAAAATCAAGTGCACACTAGATTCATTATCATTATGATGTCAAAATTCACGAATTTTGTAGCTTTTGGATTATTCTGTGACTATTTTTATGACTGATGATGTGACTGTAATGAAATAGTGCTCACTAGTTAAAACATTACTATTATTAATAATTGCAAGTAATGTGAATGATAATGCTGAATTTTCTTTATCTTCTGGTAGAAATGATAAAAATTAAAACATAAGATTTTCACAAAAGTTACGCATGTACGCGTCAAGTTCAATATCTCCCTTAGGCAATATTCCAGTACAATCGATAATCAATGATTTATGACCCTGACCGTTATTTACGGATATTACCGAACCGTAGTTGTTTCCGTAAACTCCTAATCCCCAAAACTTATCGATTGCCTGCTGATATACGCTTGACACTTTTTCTGCCGTATGCAATCAATAATTTCATTCAACGATAGTTAGGAAACCTGTCCATTCAAACACTGTTCAATAGGTGGTTTTAAGACGAAACTATTTTGGAACTAGCTTACTGACAAAATCTTCGGTGCATTTTAACAGTCTATTTCGCATGTTCAACTATATTAACAAATGCACACCACGGTGCTTCCCTGAATATGGCAGTTAAAGGGTATATTTCACAATTATCGCTCATAGCGATAGCAACTTAAAAACTGGCTCTTTTGTACATAAATACTATTGTTAGATAACTATCATATTTAAACTCCCAACTGCGTAGTATCTTCGTGACTTCGCTACTTTCGATTTTGGAGTGAAACATATCGTAACCGCGTAGTTAACCAGAACGACATTCATTTGTCTATTATCAAAACCTACATTACCGATGAAATGGCTTTATAAATGCAATGCAGGTAATGTATTGCCAGTATAAATGGTATATGAGGTGTGTCACTTTCAGTGCGTTTTGATCGGCTGCTTATTAAAGAAGTGCACGTCTTAACTGCGTAGTAAGAAACAGACCACTTGAGTGTCATAATGCTGTATTTGTCAAACGTTTAAGAAGTACTTACAACCTATGCACATTCACTTAGAAAAATTGACTAAATTCTTTTTAATGATAAATTGTCGCATATTTTTCTTATCTTTGAAACAATATAAATCTTTGCAATCATACCAACACCAAAACTGTTGATTACTTATGTTACTTTCTATAAATATGAGATGTGATCAATCTGAAGGATTGAGGGGTAATTGAGGGGTAATTCGGTCTTAAAAGTAGAAACTGCTCGTCTCAGAAACCGGGTACAATAAATGTTAGGATTTGAAAATCCTTACATTTAAAAACAGTACAGTCAGCTAAAATGTTCATAGCTTACGGACGTTTTTCACGTACTAGAAATTACTGCCCTGTAAATGATTACGGAAGATAATCATATGCATATTACGGAACAGTTCGAATATATACGGAACGTACGAAGTTCCATATAAGCTTTTGTAATTAGATGTTATTTTACTGAAGACCTTCTTATTTACGAACGATTTAATCTATATTTCCTTAACAATAAATTGAAGAAAGATAGAATGTACGTACATTCCCCACAGAGAAATCATGTGACATGTAACATTTCTTTATTAGACTATATTTGATACGCTTTAGGATTCTTCAGCCGGTAGGAGAAGTTATTAAAATGTACACTTAAGGGAACTTCTAACGCTACCTTTCAATATTTTTGAATATCTCAGAAACTATACCAGATATCTTAACCAAATTTTTACAACATGTGGACTGTTGTATTTCGCCACTCGTGAAATAATACATTATTTGGTGGTTGCGTAAATACCAATTTACCGCACGTGTTACGCTACCCTCGAAATCAAAAGTCGCAAAAATGAACAACGCATTTCACAGGTTTAAAATCAATATATTCATCTGTCATTCCATCTCTACATTGTTTAACAATAGTTAATTCATAAAATATTAAAAATGGAATCACAAACTCAAATTCTTTTAAACAACGGCAACAATATCACAAAGCTCAAACCAAAAAAAACTTTAAAAAATTTCACATACAGTTAGACCAACAATTTCAGCCCTTTGCTGTATAGATATTCTGGCAATTTTCCTAACTCAAATTTCAACATATATGAAATAGAGATTAAATTAATGATAATAACCTGTGTTAGTGGTAGCGATCATACACAGGTTCCACGTTCAGAATTGTTTAATATTCGGACAGTTTAGGAAGTGTCATAACAGCATAACGGTACCCTTAACCAGAATAATCAGGCGCTCTAGTTATTGGTTGTTGTCTTCCCAGCAACATCGTTTTACAATATTGTCACCTTATCGGGTATTCAGTCAATGTAAAATGAAACATTTAAGTGCGAGAAAAAATGAAATGTGACCGCACACAAGACCCAGTAGCAGTGACTTTTGTACGTGCATTCCGTCCAATTACATTGCGAAAACGGCAAACTTTGCGACTTTCGATTTTGGGGGTTATTATCTTTGAGCGAGTGTAGTTTAATACCCGATGGGTCGTTTGCAATAAAAATCATACAAAATGTGTCTAATATACTATTTATTATTCGTGTGAAGTTTCAAGCAAATTCTTAAAGTAGTTTTTTAAAATAATGAATAAAGTCTAAAGGTAGCGTTAGAAGTTCCCTTAAGTGTAGAATAAGGAATTGCATATGTAATTGGTTTCCTTAAACGCAGTTGTAGGGTGTATTTAAAGATACTGCAGTGAGCAGGTGCGAGGGTCAGGCCTAAGGGCCTTAGGGGCCTAAGGGGGTGAGGTTCAGATCCCAAGCATCTCTGCATAAATGCGCCAGAAACGCTCTGCTATAGAGAAGTAGTAACTTATATTAGTTATTTCAGAGGAAGCGTGATAATCTTTTTTATTATATACCTACTAATGTTTATCTGAATATTCTATAGTATTTGTGCAGTAAAATACAACATCCCGTATCAAATTTTCCGTATCAGATGAATTTGACCGTATCTTATTTGTCCACCGTGTAAGTTATACACAAATACATTTTCATATCATATTCCTACGCTAAAAGGTGAAAAGAGATCGACATGTCTGCAGTTAAATAAGTTAAGTTCTATTGTCGTCATCTTTTTTTTAATGTCACGTTTGAAGACAAATGCATACACTGTCTTTTTCTCATTAAATAAACCGTAAATACATTTACTTTTTAATACTGTTGTTCGTTTATACACGGAAGACACAAGTGATGTCATTGACGTCATAAAACGTGACATGAAATAGCGCGTTATGTTGATTTTACGCCATTAATGACACAAATTAACGTTTATATAAAATTTAACATGATATTCGGTAAAAGGTATATTATAACAGTTATATTATAACAGTCGGTTGATCTACTCCGCCTCTCGTGTGATCCGGAACTATACAGCCAACGCAAAAGATACGAAGTCGCAGAACAACCAACTATTTTAATATTCCGTATATATGATACGTGAACTACCGATTAATCTAAAATACTGAACTTTACATGTAGCTGCGTGAGTAAATTTTCCTGTCAGTGGTTATCTCTATCCCTGAACGAAAGACGCGATATGTTGATCGCGCAACTCTAAGTCATGCCCTTACTATGCGGGACGGAGCAAACAAGATGTTTGTCCTTTTCGCAGTTCATTTAAACGATTTTGTCGTAGGTTTCATTCGGGGTAGAGTTGACAATGACACGCTACAAACCGACTTAAGCCCCAAGTAACTACTGTTTCTGGTGAAATATAAGGGTTGTATTTTGCCCTTCAATTTTGCACTTAGCATAAACGTTGATTCTTTTATTTAAGCTGCGGTGTATACCTTATTTACTGCTTTTCTTCACAGTTGGTAGATACATTCTTGAGCATGTACGCCTCGATGCTATTGAGAGCTGTGAGTGATAGTCTTTATGAATTACATTTGTAATATCATTGCCACAATTTCTGGTTTCACATTAAATATGTTTCAACCATGCACTGGTACCTTTTTAAGAGATTATTGTTTGCTTCTCTCAACTTATCTTTAATATGAACATGTTCATATTTCGATACGCTATAAAGTTACGACGTTCGAAGGGTGTTGAAGGACGGTCGATAATCGGTTATAATAGCTCGCTCTGGCACTTTTTATTAGGTGAGCTAGCTATAAGTAAACGGGTGCACACTTCCAATTGGCTCAGTCCCAGGGACGCTTTTTATATACATGTAGACTTACATAACGAAATAATTTGAAAAGAAAATTCTTGATGAAAACAAGAGCTTAGATGTTTGGTATGTTTCATGGCCTTATGGTCTTCTACAATGATTGCTCAACTTATACCCCTAGGTCAATTCGATGTGTAGCATCGTCTAGTATAGTCCTGTGTCAAAATATTCCAAATCATGCCCCTAGGTCAAAACTGGCACCGCCCCGGGGCTCATTATTTGCAAACACCTATATTATAGAACATTTTCAACATCTAACAGTACAAACCTTGCAAAATGTTTTGGTACAACTGTTTATTAGTAAATAACGTTTGGTTGTCAATGTCATTTTGAGACACTTATGTTTTGGTAAATGTAATTCACTCAGTTGTCATTCAAGATGGTTTCATATCTATTAAACTGTCAATGGTAAATATCTTATATCCGTTTTATCATTTTGTTTTGTATTGAGCGAACACACACAAAGAAGATAAAAGCACACGCAAATACCCTTCACATGTAATATATTTTCCACTATCTTTATTTACACATCTTATCATTCCACTTAACTTACTTTAAATTTAAATCCACCGGTCGTGCTTTAAACTTCGTAAATTGTTGATTTAGGCTTTTTAGTATTCCAGTAATTGTCTGTAATAAATATGCTATCTACTGTTTAGATTTATGTACAAGTAGGGATATTATCTAGGCCAGGTATCTTTAAGATAAAGGTAACTCCCAATGATCCAAGGCTAAATGAGTGCTAAAACAAATCCTGTGCAAAACCCATTCTTCTGCAACATATGGGGTAAAATTAGTTCACATTTATGGTCATTTTTACATGTGTGGTGTCCTACATTCGATTATTATGGCAATTTTGATAATTGTGAAAATCCTTCATTGTTTTCTGTTTTTAGGATATTGTGATGAACCATTACCTCTAAAAATTTGTTTCTCTATTTTTTTTTAAAATTCAATTTAGTTTTCACTATTACATAGAGCAGTGACCTTATCTGTAGCCACAGTAATCATTAAGTGATTAAGTTTGTGATAAATCGTTCGGCTAACAATGGGTCATAACGCAAGTGCCTTTAGATATCTGACTGTTTATCGATTTTTCCCCGAGAAACTACACGTATGTCCATGAAGAGTGTGACCGGTTTTAGTAATGATCGCACAAAGCATTTCCATGATATAGATTTGACAATGTGTATTATCATAAATTCGTCTTTTCAAGTGCTGTAACTTAAAAACGGGCTTTTTTTGTTTGGTTGGGTATCATAATTGGTGGAGATATTATGCGACCAGGTAGTGTGCATAGTAGGTATCTGAGACAGAGGCCAGAGAGCAACTGTGGCGACAACTGACACGAAAAAGGAATCTTCAGGATGACAGGTGATCTGCTTGTTATCAAACAAGGACAAAATGGAATGCCCATAAAAATTTGACTACGGTTGGGCATGATTGTTTAAAATATATCTGAGATAGCGAACTATGTTTATCCGGTGAAAGTTCGTCTGGTGAATGTCTTTAATTCCATAGTGTCTGTTGGCCGGTTATCAATGTTGGCCAAAATTCTAGTCCAAAAATAATTGTGACGTTTATTGATCCTCGACGAAAAGGCAATTTATAAACATTTAATATGCTTAATATGTTTGTCTATGATACACTTCAAATGGGCTAATTGCATATTGTATGAAGTTAAAGCGGATATGTTTTAACTGTTTCCCAGGAATAAGATAAGTCAAAACGATAGGTAAGTATTTAAAAATGTTTACATGTACAGTACTTTTTTTGCCTATTTTGTTATACATGTATATTGTATTGGCGACTTTGCAGCACTTAGCCTGTATATTTTATGCTGACATAACATTTATCTTTCACTTTCAAATAGTTCATGGATAAATATATTTAGTGTTTTCAATTTATACGCGTGTCAACACAAAGTATTTCAAATAGCACAAAAGTGGCAGTGGCAGTTTTATTGCATGATTTAAAGATTCAAGCTCCAACTGACAAACATATCTTCATACCTTGAAAGTCAGCAATAAAGTAGTATATCTTCAACTACTTATCTTTAGTTTGTTTAACAAACTTCACAAGTCTGTATTGATTGTTCAGTTATCATGCTTCAAAAACAGGCCTAGAAAATTTGTGCTTACCAGTTTGCACTTGTAAATAGATTTTAGTCATTAAATATCATCGCATAAATAACATGCCGATTTGGTATTGCCCATTGTCTTGGCAGAATATCCTGACATTTTCAGATACGTTAGTATGAGTTTTGTACGTTGATTACGAGTTGACTGAACACTTGTCAGGCCCGACAACCCTAAATTCTGGGACCTGACAGGAGCTAATGTCCACCTTGTTCCCTTAATCTCTCTAACTGTAACCGAGACAAAACATAACACATTTGCGAAACGATGTAGTAGTAAGTTCTTACTAAACAAGAGCTGTTTGTAAAACACGTATGTCCCCTTTGATGCAATCAGTAATTAAAGTCGAACTATCCAAAGCCATGTTTTTAAGTTAAAGTCACTGTTAAAGGCCTTTAAAAATTGGCCTTAAGAATAAAATTAATATATTTCGCCTTATAAAAATACATATGGCATGAAAAAAAAGGTTTTTTTTGACCGTAAAAGAACAACAATATTTGGCCTTACAAAAAGAAATTGTTAGTCTTAAAAAATGAATTGGCCTAAAGAAAATTATTCAAGTGGCCGAAAAAAATCCCGATGGCCTTGACCTTTAACTTCTAAAACAATAGTGACCATTTGCTAGTCATAACATTCCTCCACATCAAGTTTCAAGATGCTAGGCTCATCCGTTTTCGAGTTATCCTCAAGAAACCGTTTACTATCCCGGGTCACTGTGACCTTTGACCTACGGACTTCAAAATTAAAAGGGGTCATCTACTGGGCATGACCAACCTCAACATCAATTTCTAAGGTGCTACGCCTAAGCTTTTTTGAGTTATCATCCGGTAACCGTATTACTATTCCCGGTCACTGAGGGGTTACCTGCTGGTCATGAGCAACCTCCACGCCAAGTTTAAAGGTGCTGGCTCACGTGTTCTCGAGTTATCGTCCGGAAACCGTTTTACAATTCCGGGTCACTGTGACATGGACCTACTGACATAAAAATCAATAAGGGTCATCTGCTTGTCACGACCAACCTCCACACTAGGTTTCACGATGCTAGGCCCACGCTTTTTTTAGTTATCATCCTGAAACAGTTTTAAAATTCCGGGTCACTGTGATATTGACTTTTGTCAACTGACCTCAAAATCAATAGGGTCATCTGCTTGTCATGACCAACCTCCACACCAAGTTTCAAGATGGTAGGCCTACGCGTTCTTGAGTTATCGTCCGGAAACGACCGATCGACTGACCGACCTATCGACCGATATGTGCAAAGTAATATACCCCCGCCTATTCCAACGGGGGCATACATATTAGGTATTGGACAACATATGGGTGGTATCCTCACTAGATACATACTTGTTTCCGATATGGATGGTTATTTATTAAAAATATGTTTTATCGCAAATTATATAGATAAATTCAGTTTATTTTAATTATAAATTTCCCGCCACTAATGAATAATGCAGTTAAAATGGGAAAGAGCGTCCAAAGAGATACATGTTTTCTATGTCGATTGCCATTTTCCAATGACCTTGAAAATAAATGAAAACATTTTGGTCTTATTTGTGACCACATATCAATCATGAAAATCATAAACACGTTGAACTCTTTGAGAAACACCAACTGAAGGATAAATATAACTAGCTACATTTATAACATCTATGATGGCAGGGTTTAGTAAGCGCAAAAATAAGTTGATTAGGAGACGTGTAAATGTAGAACCCAACATTATTGCAAAACAACAGAGATTTAAAGTATTTCAAATAGTTAAAGAATACATTTTTTAAAATTGTAGTTGCTTTCAAACCAACCTGTTTTCTTTTCGAACTAGATATTCCAACTAGCATTTCTATTGAATCTTGTTCAATGAAAGTAAATAGTAAACATTCACTGGAAACTGCAGTTTCATCCTTTAATATTAGACAAGTTATTAGCTTTCTACTCTATCCTGTATGTACTAATTATGTTATGTACATATTTTGTAAATGTTTTGAGTTAATAAAATATTGTTTAAACTAATATTAAGACATCGTATCCCTAAATATTTGAGTGATCGGATACATGATTCATCTGTATTATAGTCACGGTAATATATCAGCCTAGGATTTCTGAGTTTAGAGTAAACACACACACTTTTTATACCCCCGGAACGAAGTTTGGGGGGGGGGGAGGGGGGTATATAAGAGTCACCCGGTGGTTGGTCGGTCGGTCGGTCGGGCGGGCGGTCGGGCAGTCGGTCAGGTGGTCTGTTGCATTTTCCTTGGTCGGAGCATAACTTGAAAACAATTAGTTGGAATTCAATACAACTTCATACAATTGTCTAGCACAATGAGAGGAAGTGCAGTGCACAGGAACCATAACTCTATCTTGACTCATTACAGAGTTATTGCCCTTTGTTACTTTTCCTTGTCCGGAGCATTACTTGAAAAGTACTGGTTGGAATTCAATACAACTTCATACAATGGTCAAGCACAATGAGAGGAAGTGCAGTGTATAAGAATCATAACTCTTTCTTGGGTCATTACAGAGTTATTGCCCTTTGTTGCGTTTCCTTGTCCGGAGCATAACTTGAAAACTACTGGCTGGAATTCAATACAACTTCATACAATGGTCAAGTACATTGAGAGGAAGTGTAGTGCACAGGAATCATAACTCTATCTTGACTCATTACAGAGTTATTGTCCTTTGTTACTTTTCCTTGTCCGGAGCATTACTTGAAAACTACTGGTTGGAATTCAATTCAACTTCATACAATGGTCTAGCACAATGAGAGGAAGTGCAGTGTACAAGAACCATAACCCTTTCTTGACTCATTACAGAGTTATTGCCTTTTGTTACTTTCCTTGTCCGGAGAAACTTGAAAAGTACTGGTTGGAATTCAATACAAAATCATACAATGGTCAAGTACATTGAGAGGAAGTGCAGTGCACAGGAATCATAACTCTATCTTGACTCATTACAGAGTTATTGCCGTTTGTTACTTTTCCTTGTCCGGGGCATTACTTGAAAACTACTAGTTGGAATTCAATACAACTTCATACAATGGTCAAGTACATTGAGAGCAAGTGCATTGCACAGGAATCATAACTCTATCTTGACTCATTACAGAGTTATTGCCGTTTGTTACTTTTCCTTGTCCGGAGCATTTCTTGAAAACTACCAGTTGGAATTCAATACAACTTCATACAATGGTCTAGCACAATGAGTGAAAGTGCAATGTACAAGAACAATAACTCTTTCTTGACTCATTACAGAGTTATTGCTCTTTGTTACTTTTCCTTGTCCGGAGCATAACTTGAAAACTACTGGTTGGAATTCAATTTAACTTCATACAATGGTCAAGTACATTAAAAGGAAGTGCATTGCACAGGAACCATAACTCTTTCTTGACTTATTACAGAGTTATTGCTCTTTGTTACTTTTCCTTGTCCGGAGCATTACTTGAAAATTACTAGTTTGAATGCAATACAACTTCATACAATGGTTCAGCACAATGAGAGGAAGTGCAGTGTATAAGAACCATAACTCTTTCTTGACTCATTACAGAGTAATTGCCCTTTGTTACTTTTCCTTGTCCGGAGCATTACTTGAAAACTGCTGGTTGGAATTCAATACAACTTCATACAATGGTCAAGCACAATGAGAGGAAGTGCAGTGTATAAGAACCATAACTCTTTCTTGGGTCATTACAGAGTTATTGCCGTTTGTTGCTTTTCCTTGTCCGGAGCGTAACTTGAAAAGTACTGGCTGGAATTCAATACGACTTCATACAATGGTCAAGTACATTGAAAAGAAGTGCAGTGCACAGGAATCATAACTTTTTCTTGACTCATTACAGAGTTATTGCCCTTTGTTACTTTTCCTTGTCCGGAGCATTACTTGAAAACTACTGGTTGGAATTCAATTCAACTTCATACAATGGTCTAGCACAATGAGAGGAAGTTCAGTGTACAAGAACCATAACCCTTTCTTGACTCATTACAGAGTTATTGCTCTTTGTTACTTTTCCTTGTCCGGAGCATGACTTGAAACGTACTGGTTGGAATTCAATACAAAATCATACAATGGTCAAGTACATTGAGAGAAAATGCAGTGCACAGGAATCAACTCTTTCTTGACTCATTACAGAGTTATTGCACTTTGTTACTTTTCCTTGTCCGGGGCATTACTTGAAAACTACTAGTTG
Source organism: Saxidomus purpurata (assembly GCA_022818135.1). NCBI lineage: Eukaryota > Metazoa > Mollusca > Bivalvia > Venerida > Veneridae > Saxidomus > Saxidomus purpurata. Next base: position 36,200,065 of record JAFMSR010000013.1, read on the forward strand.
GAATTCAATACAACTTCATACAATGGTCTAGCACAATGAGAGAAAGTGCAGTGTACAAGCACCATAACTCTTTCTTGACTCATTACAGAGTTATTGCTCTTTGTTACTTTTCCTTGTCCGGAGCATAACTTCAAAACTTCTGGTTGGAATTCAATTTAACTTCATACAATGGTCAAGTACATTAAAAGGAAGTGCATTGCATAGGAACCATAACTCTTTCTTGACTCATTACAGAGTTATTGCCCTTTGTTACTTTTCCTTGTCCGGAGCATTTCTTGAAAAGTACTGGTTGGAATTCAATACAAAATCATACAATGGTCAAGTACATTGAGAGAAAATGTAGTGTACAAGCACCATACTCTTTCTTGACTCATTACAGAGTTATTGCCCTTTGTTACTTTTCCTTGTCCGGAGCATAACTTGAAAACTACTGGTTGGAATTCAATTTAACTTCATACAATGGTCAAGTACATTAAAAGGAAGTGCATTGCACAGGAACCATAACTCTTTCTTGACTTATTACAGAGTTATTGCCCTTTGTTACTTTTCCTTGTCCGGAGCATTACTTGAAAATTACTGGTTGGAATGCAATACAACTTCATACAATGGTTCAGCACAATGAGAGGAAGTGCAGTGTACAAGAACCATAACTCTATCTTGAGTAATTACAGAGTTATTGCCAAGAACAATATCTTTAATTCAGTTTTTTTGCAATGTATTCTGTTACTACGAACTTCCTCAGTTTATAAAGCAGTCTTTCAGGGGTATTTATCACATTTAGTGATAGCTCTAGTTAATCTAGATATCTAGCAAACTGCATCCTATACGTGTCCCAAAAGGAATTGTGTTTTCAAATACATTGTTGATTAGCCTGGCGGATTTGACAGAGGGTTGATCAGACTGTACTCTTGGCTTTACTTACTGGGCTTTTCGATTCGACAATACCTGCTTAGAAACAATTCAAATAATGAATGGAGTTTTAAGAAGGGAGAACCTATTTTCCTGTGTCGTTTTCTTTATACTCGATTGTGAATAATTGTTTGGTTAAACAATTTAGATGGTAGGTTATTACAATCACATGGCGAACTTAAACATAAACACTGGAGGTGACACCGTTTCTAAATCCATTCAACAAAAATGTTTGCCGCTGTTTCGCTTTAAAAATATAATTCACATTTTTAAGCTGGCAGTTTGACTATCATAACCGCTAAGATTGTCTAATCGATAAGTGGTATGTTCAGCTAATATTATCGTGTTTAACAATATAAGCATTCCACTGTGATGTCTTGGCGCTACAAACTACGCACTCATGGAAACGTTCTTTTAATCGGATTAGCCTGTATTTGTACGGTTACCAAAGATAAATGTTTTTTTCCCTGTTAAAATTTTGTAATATTGCATATATTGCTCTACATTATCGTCTACAGTGTCTGTTCATGAATCATCAGCAATCTCGCAACCATCCGCAATAATTTACACAAGTTCATCAAATTTCATTCATTTATTACATTATTATTTTAAACAAGAAAGTGGAGTATTGTTCAGTTTTGTTCATATTACAAAAATCGTGGAAGCTGTCTCACGAAAGGCATAAATAAAATGTTTCAGTCATGGTTGGAGAATCTTCGAAAAGCTCGTCGGACTCTATCAGAAATCTTTGTGCTTTCTTCACTCCACACATGGACATGGAAAAACATTTAAACAGTTTCTGCAGATCTGCCTATCTCCAGTTGCGAAACATGGGTCGAATACGTAAATTTCCAACCACTGATGCAACGAAGACTTTGATCAATTCCTAAGTAACTTAGAAATTGGACATTTGCAACTCTCTCCTTGTTGGTATCTCAAAATCTACTTTGAGTAAACTTCAACGAGTTTAAAATTGCTGTACGAATCAACACCAAAACTCCACGCCATGACCATATAACACTAGTGCTGAAGGAACTCCATTGGTTACCTGTGTGTCAAAGAAATAAATACACAATTCTAGTTTATATGTATAAAGCACTTCATGATCAGTGCCCTCAGTACATTAAAGAGTTGTTGAATGTATATAGACCAACTAGAGACCTTCGTTCCAGCAGTGCATTGACAATTGTGGTCCAACGGACCAGAACTGTTACATTTTGTAACCAGAGCTTTAGCCATGCTGCTCCGAAATTTATGGATGCTCTCCCTAGCTCAGTCCAAAGTGCTCAGTCTTTGAACATTTTTAAGAAACGGTTGAAAACCCTTTTTTAGAACTATTATACAAACTGAACTTCGGATTTAAACAAGTACATGACGTTTTTTTAATCAAGTACAGTTACTTCTATATTTTTTATTTCTCCTAAATACAATAGGATTGTATGCTCCTTTTTTATCTTTTCTGTGTGAGTTTTTTCTGGATATACTTAACTTAAGCTAGTGTTTTAAAGTTTGTGTTTTTTAAATGTTAAATTCTAATCTATGCTAACTGTTTGTATTTTATGCTTTTATTGTAAAGTACTTCTGAACATATTTATAATATGAAAAGAGTGCTATATCAATTTGGTATAATAATAATAATAATAATAATTATAATAATAATAATAATAATACATTGTAGTAATAATAATAATAATAATAATAATAATAATAATAATAATAATAATAAGATTAGAAATGAATTCGGACTTGGCAGTGATTTATTTACACGATGTTATACACTGGCCTAACACCCGCTGCGATACTTTTATATCAATTTTTTCGCGTGCTCTGTTATAACTAAGTGCCGCTATTTTACATGTGCAGCAAACACAAAATCCGTTTCATTTAATATCGCGAAAAATGAAATTTCACAAATCATGTAACTTTGAAACGAAATTCGAATACCAAACCACCAAAATTTAAGTGTGATGCTCTGTGATGGAATGAGTTATATGTTTTTGTTCATTTAAACTATTTTATGAAATACGACACATGTCTTATATCGTTGCAGCACATATTCTGCATGTGATTAACTTAACTTGGGACGTATCATTTCGTGGCTAAGCACTGCTATGTAGGCTAAACTTCCACATGTTTGTGTGTTGACAGTATGGAATTTTAATATTCTTCCCACAAAACATACAGCAGCTGACATATCAAGATGTGGTGTCCATTTGTAACGTTATTTATGATATGTGTAAATATTTTATACGTCAGTTACGATATGTGGATAGTAAACACAACGAAACTATTAGTCCCTGTAGGTAGAGCAATACAAATCGATTATCATTTAGTAATCACTATACATAGAACACAATTTAGCAGATTATTACAAATATGTATATCTGTTCATTGTATATACTTCTTAAGCGCAGGTCGGTACGTGGGTATCGACCCACTACTGACCATCGACATTTCGAACCATCGCTTCGGACCACATTTTACAGACACCTCGGACCAAATTAGTAGCCACTTCGGACCATTTTAATTGACACTTCAGAACATGAAATATTATTGCAAAATATCATTTATATACTTAATCTCCAAATGTTGATAAAACAATCAATTCTAAAAGGCCTATCCAAATAATTATAAACTGGCATAATCTAGGATGTTACAATATATTCTTTTATATACAAACGATCTTAAAGGTGCGAGACAGTGATTGAACATGTCGTGTCAATTTTTAAAACAACACCTTGTAACAATGATTGCAACTTAGGTCTTAATTTGTGCAACTGACACCTGCTATCTAAACAGCAACAGACACAAAGCAGGACAGTAAAAAGATAATTGAAAATATGTTTTTAACATACTTACTTTAATTCATTATAGCGTGACATTTATATTGAATTGCATACGTTAAAATCTGAAGTGCTACAACATATAAAAAACATTATATACAAGATCTTACTTGACATGCATAACAACGATTTGTATTTATATTTCATCAACATGGTGATCTTATTCCTCAAGTGAAAAGTGATAAAAGTTATAAACCTTCATAATAGTAACAGCATATAAAATAAAGATTGTTTATATCAATAGTTTTCATATTTATTTCAATCTACGATTTATAATGATTACAAATTTTAAAGTGGTCCGAAGTGTCTATTCATTTAGTCTGAAATATCTATAAAGATGGCCCGAATATTGTCCGAAGTGTCTGGTCGGAAATGTCCGTGGTCTGAAGTGTCCATAATTTATTTTGTGTTGGACTATCATACACAACTGTAAGGGTTGGGGTCTTGTGCAAAATTATTGTTTTCTAATCCTATTTATTAATTAATACCTTTCTTTTCCATCGAAAAAAGATTTTAAAACAGGCTTTATATATCTTCTTTTTATCAAATTACTTTTTTATTTCATTCTGATGCAATGTATAAAAATCACTCAAATGTATTTTGCACGATTTTGTCATGTACTGTCGTGAACACGTCTCGAGCAGCAAACACATTAAACATACTTTCAGAATGCATGATTATAGTTTAAATTGACCGTAAACTTCCGAGTGATACATAAACTTACTTCACTGAGTCGGAGTAAAAGAAATGCTAGCTAACAGTCTTCTACGGTGAACACTGGGCTATTTCTTTGTCTATATATTGGAGGACTGTCTTAACATTAAATGGCAGGCACATCACAATCAGCGCAATTTAGGTCGAGAATCCAGGTTATGATGATGCAGTACGCTATTTGGTAATCTTCTGCAAACGTAGATTATAAGTTAATCAGTTTTCGCAAGCATCACCTTCAATCAGTATTCCAGTACTTTGATTAGCTATTGTCTTTGCTACTGGTAAAATGATAGCATTCACTGGCAAAAACAGGACAAGTTTAGAGGATACTTTCCACTTAATAATCTTTACTTACAGGTTCAAAGTCCAAGGGCCATACCAGTACGTTCCTTACATTCCTGTTCGTTGACTGATATTTTATCTTAAAATATCATTGTCTGCTAATGCATGGGACCAAATAACAAAGAAAGATAGATACACTTTTATTCTTGCAACCAACTCATTTGTAATAAACATGGCACAAACCAATTAATCTATTACTTCGTATTTCCTATTATTATTCTAACAACAATATCTCCACTAACGTTATGACTATGTATGCACAGTGCTTGTCTTGAGATATTAAGTAATGTATGCATTCAGTGTGACTATAATACTTCATCATTTGAAACTACAGATACGATGACACCTATATACATATACAGTATTTCATGCTTTATAAATACATGTACGTACATTATTGTAAATCTATAATCGCATTACTTATATACATACAGCATATTCATAAAAACAATCATTTTGTTACGTCCGTACATCACTCCCGTGCTAACGTCATCTCTATACATAATTTCTAAACATAAATTGATTTAGTATAACTATACTTACAGCAACCGTTCACATACATAGTCCATATACGTACTAGTGCATAAGTCATATATTTATATCTTTCCAACAACATACTATAATATTCATAGATGAACAAGAACAATCAATCATTAAAGATTTTATTACGAAGCACGCATATTTGAAAATCATGTTGATTACTACATTGTAAATTAATGATAGATATTTCCGATTAAAGTACATGCAATGATAAAAATTTCTTGCTAATATATTGCTCACATATTTCACATTTTGTATATAATACTCGTGTTGATAAAAATGTTTTACATATCAGAATATTAATTTTGAATCATTTTTTAAACTTTGCATATGAATTACATTTAATAAAATGATAATGTCAATTTCATCAGTAGATGTACTAAGGTTAAAGTAATTAAATGACTTTCAAGCGATATAATTGATATATACAAACATTCAAATATGGCAGTTTCCAACAGTAGCAAACAGACCACCCAGGTCATTTTAAGTTTCTATATACCTTTGTAAATATTTTTACAATGGTCGCTAGAAATTTTAGAAAACATTGCTTGCCAATCAAACATGTTTTTAGTACATGTTTCCTTTTGAAAAATTCTACACATCTTTTTCTTTGATATTGTATCTTTAAAGGGGCACTCCCTACATCAAGCATATTATATTCTCGAAACATAGATTATGTGTTCAATGAACGTAAAATGATAAATAAATGCAATTTCAAAGAAGAACCTATGTCGAAAAATGCCTCATTTTACCACAATTAATCAATATAGAGGCTTTCTGTAATAAATCGCATCCACCCATTAATTGTACAACAACAACTCTACATAGATTATTGAATGGTTTACGGTACTGCACTATATTTTAAACCGCTGATGTTATCAGTAATGACTGGGAATGCAAAGCTGAAACTTTTATCTTAAGAATTATTCCAGCATAATGAAAGAGGATAACATGGCTGACGCTGCCCACCTTGCTTGATCCAATGTTACGCCTAGTCAAAACGGACGTTTAATTAAGATATGAACTTTCCATGTAATTTTTGTGTTAAAACATATGGACAAAAAGCAAACTGAACAAATTAGAAAAATGAACAACAGAATAGTAACTATATAATAAACATATAATTGCATTTCATTCTTTGTCTCTGATTTATCTTTCTAGTTTTTCTTGTATAATTTGTGCAATGGAAACGATATAAAAATATTAAGTAACAAAACCGAATTAAAGATATATTATTGATGCTTTTTGAAGTTATTTAAGTTGACACAAATTATAGAGAGTGCCTCCTAAGCGACACTCAATCCTAGAACAATACGCAAATTGATAGTTTTGATACATGTGTGTTTTTATACTTCAACATTTAAAGAGACATTCCCTACAATTGATGCCAAATTAAATAACTTCAAATCATAAATAATAGAGTATTTGCAAGTATTATAAATTATTACTAAACTAAAAAGTTAAAGCTATATAGTACACTCATTATCGATAAAATCAGCGTTCAAATTTGTTGCAGTCCCATAAATAATTCAATACTCTATGTAAAGTTATTGTTGTACAGTTAATGGGTGGATAAGCTGTTCTTTTAAATAGTATTTATTTATCATTTTACATTCAGTGATCACATGATTTATGTTTGGACAATGTAATCTGCTAGATGTAGAGAGTGTCACTTTAAAACATATTCTTCAATATAGACTTACGATTCAAAGTAAATATTCAATATTCAAACTTACCATTTAGCACACATTCTATAAACCCATACAAATTGATTGACAATTGTTCAAAACTTAAACCATACATCCTAGTAATAATACTAGCAATAAAGCATTCATTCATATCTTTCATTTAACGGCATAATTACCAACAAACACATCAGCTCTCCTGTGGTACTAAACATAATATATTCTTAAATTCCGTAAAATATTGAATTCACACAATAAGCAAAACTGAATAAAACTTTAGGCATCATTGCTATTGAACATCTTTTTAAAAACAATATATTGACCAAAACATTGGTAATAAATATTAAATACTAAAACAGGTTTATTTAATTAAAGTATCTCAAAGCGCATATATTTTTGACTTCAACGACTATGATCATTCCATTTGTCACAACAAACATTACTCAAATAATATCACTTCTCTTTAAGAATGTAAGGCGTATAAGTGTAAGTTGTACCTATAACATAGTGTCTTAATATGCAAATACGTTAAATTATTCTGACACAAAAACTTGTAAAACTAATTAAATTATTCTGACACAAAAACTTGTAAAACTAATTAATGGTCACTTAACAGTCATCTTTTTGTAAACGTTCTTTGTACAGTATACCTTTATCACCTTAATAACAATTTGCCTATCCTCCAACTGTTTCAATAAATATGATTTTGACTTAGTATCATTAAATGTGATTAAAAGGTACATTGACGTTTTCATTTTTGATAAATTTTTCAACTTTTCTTAAGTTGTAGGCTTTTAAGACAACATTTCCTTTAATATGATCAGCAGTCGCTATATTCCGAGAAGAGAAAAGAAAATCAAACATTGTTCGTAAAAGAGAACAATGGGTATTTAAGGTGTCATTAAATTTTGTATATGCGCCTTAAATTAGCGAAAGCATCTGCTTTGGTGATTTCGTCCCATGAGTCCGGTATATAAGATATATTATAGAGATACTGGACAGCTAGCTGGTACTTGTATTTAGCAACAAACCACATCCAAAACATCGAGCAGTCCTGCATATTCGAATTCGGTTCGATATCCCAGTCGGGCAAATATATTTTATATTTGCTGAAGTCGTGCCATTTTTCCCTACACGGTTTTTTCTGTTCTGGGTTGCACCGGAAGCCAAAAAGGTCACAATGATGCTGTTGCATTGAACTGATATTGTAATTACAAGACGATATGGCAGCTGCTTTCGTATACTGCTCACGTGCACCGCTGCAACATGATATTCTGTGTTGCAAACTGTAATGATTAGCTCCACTGTGGTCCACAAAGCCTTTGGCACAAGGCTCTCCGCAATAGGCGCAATGTTCTGGGCATCCCCAGGCGTTCTTGAATAAAACTTTAAACGGGCTGCCGTGTCCACTTAATTTTACAAATTCACGGCCTTTGCTTTGAAATTGTGCTTTGGCCTTTTCTGTGGAATCATTTAAAGATTCCACTAAATTACTGCAAAAATTGCGTAAGTCTTCTATTTGTGTCAGACCTTTTAAAACATCTCGGAATTCTGATGTCGGAATCAAAAAATTTGAAAAATGACTCGTGAATTTTTCAATCCATTTTTCTACTGTAGGGCTTTCTGTGTCTGAACAGCAGCAGTTTTCAACGCTTAGTTTTACATCACCATAAAATTCAGCTACAACTGCTGAGGCTAGTTGATCATATTTCATCGAATTTGGAGCAAACAAATACTTTTCTGACATGTCCTTCATCCACTGTTTGGCAAATGTTCTCGGATTCTTTATGTATTTGATAAAAGAATTAAAATCATCATTGTTTGCCATATCTTCCATCATTTGTATTACCAGATGAAACTTGAGTTGTGGCAAATGATGCACAAGAGCAGCTTTAATATCTATCCGGAGACGTTCGCACATTTTATCCCATAATACATTTTCAATAATGAGTACAATGTGCTTTGCTGCTGTTTCTTCCGCCTTACGGTCTTTGAGAAATGAAACAAACCGCTCTTTTACTTGCCTTTTGTATTGTAAGAGTCGGGCTGGTATCCCCATATTTCTCTGATAATCGGCATTATAAGCTTCGAAACGTTTCTGCGTAAAACAACTTATGTGGACGCACAACTTTACGACCCCTGTAATTTTGAGTGGAAATTCCGCCTTCTGCTGTTGCATACGCGTAATCTTATAAGCTTTCTGTAGAACATGTCTTACTTCTCTGTATGTCATTTCTTCGTCCTCACCCAGACAGGTATCTATTGTTGAGTCCATGACCATAAAAAGGTTATCATCTACAATGCCTTCCAAACACGACATTTGATACGTGTTCTCTTTCCCTAAATTTATGTCTTCAGAAGTGATGCCCGTGGAGGAGAATGAACCGCTCAGTTTACTCATACCCGAAATCGAAACCAGATTAGGAACATGTTCATCATCAGAACTTTGAAACAGTCCCCGACGTTCTAATTCTGTTTTTAAAATCAATTTTTCGGTATTAAATATATCAAACAGACATTTTAAAAAGTTATCTGTTAGCGAATCTGGTCCAGTTTGCAATAACTGAAAGTTCAGACTTTCATTTTGAATTTTGCTCCATGTTTCTTCAAATTTATTATCTATTTCTTTTATATTAAGACATTTTCCCTTTATTCCTTTAGCTACAAGCAGACATCTTTCATATAATTCTGTCTCGTGTTTTAAGCTAAATTCTTTGATCCTTATATCAATACATGTCCTGTCCCGCAGTCGCATCGTTTCTGTTTTGATTCTGTCTTCTAACTCACTGCTAAGCAATTCTACTCTCTTAATTGCAAATTCTTTCCATTGCAAAGTTATATCTTTATATTCATTTTCGTCACAATACTCCTGCATTTTATTTATCGCAACGGACTCCCTTTTCGTAAGTTCGTCTCTCATTCTTTTTATTATTTTATTAGTTACCTCTTGTAGATTGTCGTGTCCGCTGCATTTAGAAAATAGTTTCCGAGAAAATTCCACGTGTACTTGTTCAGTATCATTTTCAAATTGAATAAGTGTTTCTTTTAATGCCTCTTCCAACTTGATATAAGCTTTGATTTCCAAACTATTCCTGAAAGAAAATACGAAGTCTTCTGTCAAAACTCCTTTCCATAAGTCTTGCGTTTGAACAGCGATATCACTCAAAGATTTATGAGATTTATCAATACAGTTGCAAGATTTCTCTAGGAGTTTGTATTTTAGGTCGCTGAGCCGGTCACTGTAATCGGAATTCACCCTAGCCATAGGTGGATTTCCCTGCCAGAAATTCGGAAGATACCATACATTCGAGTCCATGTTAAATTCAATAACTTGACGGAATGTCGAAATATTTTTAATACCTTCTGTTCCTGCCGCATCCTTTGTTGCACTATCAAGAGTTTCCATCAAATTATGTAAGCCTGTCCTCATGTTGTCACGTGCGGATATATCTATAACATTCTGATGCACAAGGTAAAAACTTTTACCAATATCAAGACTTTTGTTTACAAGTTTTAACCTGAGAAAAGCATGGACAACCACTTGTATAATATTTTGAATTTCACTGGTGTTTTCACCCATTATATTAAGCAGAGTGACATCTCCTAGCCCAGTTATTACAGTCGATAACTCGTTGTCATGGTTTTGCCGTGTCGTTAAGAGTTCGGTAGCTCTCAAGCCTTCGGAATCAATAATTGTAACATACTGAAAAGGTAAGTCATTGGAGGATGAAATTGGCAATAGCTGCATATGTATTCCTCTGGTACATCGTCCAGATTTTACAGGAAACTGAGAACCAAACATCGCGTTTAATAAAGTTGATTTTCCAGAACTCTGAATGCCAAGGACAGATAGTGCTAGAACGTGCTTCTCTTTGATAATGCTTGATATTTTCTCTAAAACTGCTCGAACCCAGTCACTTGGAAAATAGAAATTATCTCCGTCGATCAGTTCAAATGTATGCCCTTTTGTCACTAAAAGAGCAACCGAATTTATCATTGATTCTGTTGGTGGTAGTCCAAAGTCATCAGTATTTTTATGTAGAACAGTAATTGCCTCATATATGTGGCTTATTTCCCTGAATAAATGTTCTATTCCTAGTGTTGCATCTTCTATACGTTCTTGAGAATCTCGTATCAACTGTTTTTGAGTGTTAATTTCCGAACTCTCTGTTGATGTTTTGTTGCTCATTTCCTCAAGACGTTCTCGGTGTGATTGGTTTTCGGAAATTAAATGAGGCAATACCTGTCTTTTTCGTCGGTCAAGGAAGATAGACAGCCAACGGAACAAAAAGTTTTTGGAATCCGGTGAATTTTTGTAGTCATGAACAGACGTTATAAATAATTTAACAGGTTCTGTTATATCGTGGAGCTGTTTCTCTCGTAAACTTTTGATTTCTTCTTCAACGCTGCCAGTTTGCTTTATGTCTTTCAGTCTATATAGATATCTTATTTGTTCTGCAAGTGTTTTGGAATGTACGAAATGTGCCGGTGTTATAGCTTTCTTCCATAAATTTGAATCACTGGTCGATTCGATAGACTGAAAGATCCTACTAGCCGCCTGTTTACCTTTGACACAGTCTTCCTCGTTTTCATCTTTTGAGATATTTGATTCTGTGCTAATTCGTTTCTCTATAGTTGTAGCAGTTGTTTTTTTGAAGAAAGTGAGTAAAACTTTCTCTAACTTTTTTACGATTTCTTTGGGAGTCTTAGACAACATTCTATTATAGGAACACAAAACTTTTAACTTATCTCTTGAAGGTAAAGTCTCGGAAAATGTTTTAATATTTTTCAAAGTTGAATCGTCTATTGGACTTGCTACTAATAGAACTACATGGCAGAAAAGAGATACTGTTTGTATAAAAGTGTTGTCATGTGTTTCAAAATGTTCTTTATCTACAACGAGAACAAGTGTGTCCGATATTTTAGACATGAACTCTATTACTTTATCAGAAAAGTGCTGTTTTATGTCACCCCTCATATTAAAAAATGTGACTGCTTCTTCGAATTTATCGCGTTTACCACCGACAGATGTCAATAAAAACATTTCAACAGTACCATTGCTTACTTTACGACTTGACGTACCACCAGAACAGTTTACATGGTAAAATGTATCTTGAATCTCATCAGATAATATGTCATTCATCACCTTCGATTTTGAAAATTTAGGCCTACCAAAATTTGCAAAAGTAACCGTCTTCACCGGAAGCTCAAGGATTTCATTTTCAGTGATCATTGGAGAACACACTTTGCTTTCTAAGACCAAGGATCGAAAGGGCCAAACGGAAACTTCCCATTTGTGCGATAATATGTTATACTGTACAAACGGAAGAGCGATCTTACAAAGGTATAATTTCTTAAACAAAAGCTGTTTTAGTATTGGGTCACAACATTGAATAGTTATAAGAAAAATATCAAAGGGACACAAATGTTTACTTTCCGAAGCTCCTGCGTCAACCTGAAGAAGATCAAAAATGTCAGTTTCACTTTCAAAACTTTCTTCCGTATCGGTATGGTCTTTGATTGAGTCTTCAGCTGAAAAGTCTCGTGCGTTACTTTGTACTGATGTTATCCGTCGCAGCAACACCCATGGTAATTTCTCGTACGTATGATTGTGCACGTCATTTACATCAAGATCTATTGAGATTACATCCTGTAATTGTATCTTTCCAGGGTATTTTTCTGAAAGTCCAATAGTTTGTAGTATCTGCTGAACTTCGCCATCTGTGTTAAATAAGAATGATATGATCTAAATGTAATACATTTTTATATCAAAATGTGTAAACATTCAGTAAGCTTTGCATCGGTGTAATTTTAATTTTATGTTGCAGTCTGGTATTTTTTAATCTAACTTGATGTGTTTAAAAGCACAACAAAATCGGATGAAGTTATGAAATTGGTGAAATTACCTTAATATCTGTTAATGTAACAACTGCTATAAAATTTAAGACAAGGTAAGACATTTTACAGCAAATACATATGCGCTACGTTATTACAACACATTGTCCGTATATTCAAACTACACTAAACATAATGCTTATCATTTGTGTTCCAATTCCTTTTAGCTCAGAGAATTCACATGGTCTGCATGATTTATTTGCTTTCTAGAAAACGTTTGAATATCTTTTGTAAGTGCGATGAAGACATACAAAGAATATTTATAAACCACAGTTCTTAGGGCAGAAATGATTTAAACGTTTCAGTATTAAAGGATTGCACGCGTTTTAAACTGTATAATGGGTGAAATTATTTCCCTTTTACAATATTTTATACCATTTTAACTACATGTAATTAAAGGATCCAGAAATTTTCAAAACATTCGAACATATACAAATATATAAGCTTAAAGTTGAAACTAAAGCTTTCCCTGAGACGTTTCAATCTAGTTTAAATAGATAGATAAAGTTTTATCAGACAAATCATTTAAAATACCTTTCAGCTCGTCTGTGCTATCAAACAAATTTTGCGGGTTAATAGCCGTCATGTCGGACGTTTCATCCATTTCAACTGCAAATAGATTGGATATAATTGAACACAAAGAAATGACAATCGGTTTTTATCGTTAGACTTGACAATCAAAAATCAATCCCATAGTAATCACATACTAGATGTTTTAAAATGTTTAATAAAGTTAAACTTAATTCATGATACCAGATACAGCTTCTGAGGTTATTCAATCCCCAATTATTTGGAACGCTATGAAGCAACATTGTACTTCTTTAGGGAATAATCTTAACCAAATATTTACAAGTCTAGAAGTGTTATTACGCGCGATTTCCTCTGTTGTGTAATACATACCATGTACAGCTTCTACACCGACAACGTTGTTGTTTTCAGCCTTTTTGTAATCCGCTTGTGCTGTTTCCGAATGAAAATAAACATAATTACAAAATAGAAGTAGCGGTCACTTTCCAAGAAATTGATATCTGAAATGTTAAATAACTCGTATCTCCCGGGACATTTCAGCTATACTTGAAGTTTTATCATTTTGTAAATGTCTTAAAACCTATAAAACTTTTAATAATTTCCGAAGCAAGGAAACTAAGTATCAATTTGGAATAAAATGTCATACAATGTAACAGGTACAGCGAAAGCCTCATGCGACCCCAATACTGACAACTTTAAAACAAGCTTAGAATTATTAACTGTTTTCTGTTTTAGCCAAAATATCATTGAATCAGGTGATAAGTGCTTAATAATTATGTTACGACCGGGTATGTGAGATGACAATGGTCTCTACCCTAAAATGGATGGTTATAGTAAATGAATAATGCATTTAATTAAAATGTATATACATGTATTTAGTGATCTTGACATGTCTTGTTGTACGTTGTTATTGGAATTTATAGTATTGAGAACTTCGGTACGCAATTCTTCTGCATATGTCATTTATAAATTAACTGAATTTCGTTTTTAGGGGATGTAACTCATCGTTTAAATAACCATGTTTTTCAATGTTAGTTGATATTTACCTCTGTATCGAAGTCTGAAGCAGACGTAGTACATGTATATCGACTTCAATGTACATTGGCATAAAGGAGACTTATGATAATTATCTTTGGGAATGAAACACGTTCTTAATTTAAAAAACATCTTAAAATATAAATGCAAGAAATCTTGGTGAAATGAACTTTGGAACACTTTTACTTTTATCTAAAATGATCTGAGGGGGGCTTCGTTCCTCTTGTGTTGTTGAAAATAAGACACTTACATGAAAGACTGGTCAGAATTAGGTCATGCATTTGGATGTAATTTAAACCATTTTTTTAAATGATAGGTGTTTCTTATTACATTTTAAAGTTTGTGTTAAAACAAAAGCGTTTAGTATATATAACATATGGCCTACCTGATGACATTTCCATGGATTCAGTCGAAGAATCAAAACACCTGACATCTTCTACCGAATTTTCTTCAAGATAGGCAACAATCGTCAATGGTTTGTCACAAAAAGTGTGGTCCTGTTTGGCAATAACCCGTTGGGCGACTGAAATATACTTAGGTTTTGAATGAAGTTTGCACCTAGCTTAAAAACTGCGCCTAGCTTAAAAACTGCAGATGGTCTAATTAAATAGATGTGTAGCCGCTGAAATAAAGATGAGTTAAATCGCGTTGAAATAACAAAATGTGTATTATCCGACACAAATAATGTTTGTATTCAGATATAATTTTGTGCCCCCCAAGGATTTATCTGTGCGATAAAATTTACTGATTAAATTTTATTGAAAATCACAATGCGCTTTGAGATTGTAAACTTATATCTTGTCGCTTTGATACCCAAACGTATAGAAATGCTGTTAACTGTACAATTATATATACGGGTGATTAACTCTCCCCACCACCACAAAATGTGGTGAACAAAAAACTGCAGGGTGCGCACTTCCGAGGTGGTGGGGTTTCTACAAAATAAACGAGAAATATGAGTATGAGTTTGTAAATTTTCTTTAAGATTATTTTAATGTAGAAATTAAAAAAGTCAGGGATTGTAGTTACCTGAAGAAATGTTGAGACTACCGGTGTATGAAATGTCGAAACAAAATGCCCATTATTGAAGTGGCTACAACGTTAATTAGTTGGCGACAATCTCGATTTTTATTAACCAATGTTAAACTTTTCTTTTTTTTGGGTCCCAAATTCCGTTTTTCCAAATACATTTAAGATGCAATGTACGACTACGTGTACTAAATAGCCATTTCTTGCTACTGAACGATCCGACAGGTAAATAAATAATATATAAATAATAAATATATAATATCATAAATAAAAGTTACAACCAATTTTTCAAGTAAGGTTGTGGGATGGGGTACGAGGTGGTGGGCTTTGAAGGTGATGGGGTGGTGCTATACATACTATAGATCTCTTAACATGTAGCTGCCTATCAAAAATGTTCGTGTGGCGGAGATGAAATATAATTTTATTCACACATATACCTTATTGTTAATAGACAGTCCTCGACGCTGACAATTGGCAGAGCGTGCACTCGTTTTAAGATTAATTGCTGCATTTACTGTCTTTTGTAATTTTCGGTCGGTCATCACTTTTAAATACTGGCCTGTATTAAATGTGGATGGAAGCATAAATGCGCCACCACTTATTTTACAGATTTCATGAAAAGTTTTGCGAAAGTAATAGAAGATTTAATGACAACCGAAAAACTATCACGAAACAAGATAAAACTACATTGTATCATGAAAATAGTCTGGTTACATGATATTTTTCATGTTAAATGAAAACCTCAATTATTTTCACAAAACTTTTCAAGTAATCCTAACGTGATACTATGTAATGTCCGACCAGAAGTTATAAGAGACAGGAAAAGCAGCATTTTACCTTTAAACGAGTATCAATAGTCAGCACCGAGCACTGTCCATTAACACGAAAGGTATATATGTGTGAACAAAATTATATTTCATCTCCGCCACACTGACAGTTTTGATAGGCATTTACATGTCAAGAGATCTACAGTATGTATAGCACCACCCCACCCCCTTCAAATCCTCACCACCGCGTATTCCATCCCACCACCTCATTTGAAAAACTAGCTGACTTATTTACTCGTCGGATGGTTCAGTGTCAAGAAATGGCAATTTTGTACACGTAGTCATCCATTGTATCTCGAATATATTTGGAAAAACGGGATTTGGGACCAAACAATAAGGAAAATTTAACTGTGGTTACTGAAAATCGAGATTGTCGCAAATTTATAAAAGTCCTAGAGACTACAATTTTGGGTTTTTAGTTTCGACATTTCGTGCAAACGGTAGTCCCAACATTTCTACTGGTAACTTCATGTACATTCCCCGAGTTTTGAAATTTCTACAATAAAATAACTTTTAAATCTTTTTTTACAAAACTTATACTATCATTTCTTGTTTATTTTGTAGAACCCCACCATCTCGAAAGTGTGCAGCCATTAGTTTCCTTTCACAACATTTTGTGGTGGTGGGGAAATTTAGCCCATGTGTATATACAGATCAATAATGGAATCACGGAAAATTTAACTCTGGTTATTGAAAATCGAGGTTGTTGCATATTTATAAAAGTCCTAGAGACTACAATTTTGGGTGTTTAGTTTCGACATTTCGTGCAAACGGTAGTCTCAACATTTCTACTGGTAACTTCATGTACACTCCCCGAGTTTTGAAATTTCTACAATACAATAACTTTTTAAAAAAATTACAAAACTTATACTATCATTTCTTGTTTATTTTGTAGAACCCCACCATCTCGAAAGTGTGCAGCCATTAGTTTCCTTTCACAACATTTTGTGGTGGTGGGGAAATTTAACCCCTGTGTATATACAGATCAATAATGGAATCACTTTTCAGATATTTTTATTCGTCCTTGTTTGGTGATAGCGCACAGTGTCATTATAGTGTTTATTTTAATCGTTATTATTTGTGCTTCAAAAACGTTTGTGAAATGAATGCATTGACGGCCGAACCTGTGTTATTGGAATATAAGACAATGGATTACTTCTTTAGACGTAATCCATTCCGAATAAACAGTTGTTTTATTGTGATTTTATCTTGCCTCTGTAAGAAAAAATCATGTCCGAACGATCGAACGGTTAACAATGTCTTAATTAAATATTTCCTTCAGAATATCTTGACAATAAGTGTAATCGAAATCGTAAAATTAATATAGGACCGTAAAAACGAAAGCTGAATAATAGAGAAGTTATACAAAATGGAACTGAGACATATGAATCTATGTATTAGTTTAAAAATGATATATACTTCTATACTATACATGCAGACGTGTAAATCTGTTTTGAATATCCTAAACACAACTGAAAATCCACTTCTTTGTTATGGCTTATTTTAATCACTACATGCTTGATACGGGAAACACTTATTTCTTACATACATAATTTTCAAGGCTGTTTTCTTTTAAGCATCTCTTAAGCAAACAACAACTTTATATGATGGTGTTGTCCAATTCTGATGAATATTTCAACATGAAATAATATAAGATGCAAAGACAGAAACACTGTATGTCAAGAAATTGTAAATAACGAGTATATTAACCTGTTGCAGAGGCAAATGTAACCAAAGCTTTTCCATTTTCTGTTATCTTTATTCCAGTCACATTTTCACCACCAGAACTGTCTTCGTCTTCAAAATAAAGCTCTAGTAGTTCTTCTACTGACTCGGACTTATCAATCGGAAATCCCGTGACTACTACTGTAGAAGAAGGACGTAACTGTTCAGCGTGAAAACTAAACATATCCTCTTGTAAAGGGTTCACTTCTACAACCGTGTCCTTTATTTTGATAGGTCTCTTCTGAAGAACGATATGCACGGCTGCAATAGGTATATAGAAGTGCAATGGTAACCACTAGTCTATGTAATATGTGTTTCGATGTTAAAGAATATTTTTACATGTCGTTTACATATTTTAACGCTAACAAGGTCATCGAGACAAAATTATTCCTCATTTGTAAAACAGAGTAAAACGCACACCATCCTGACAATATTTTCTCCCTTGTCTGTCTGTAAGACAGAGTCAATCATATTTGTTTAAATCAACAAATCTAAAAAGACTGCAACAATGTTTAAAATACTTTCAGTCATTTTCAACTTCACTGACTTTATACATAACGACAAATTGAATATAAAATCAAAAAATTTAAAATCCCTTAATTTGTATTTGTTATACTGGCATCAGTCGTTAAAGTCTTCTCTACTAACATTTTTCTAGATCTGTTTACACAACCTCCTTCCTTGTAATTGTCTGCAAGCGCAATTTGGTTTGAAAGAAACGATAAAGTATGAATATGCAAGTAGCAAGCTACAACACACCTGTCGCTTCTTTAAACAAGATTACAGCCGATCTGTTTTCTTCATCGAAAGCGATGTCACTGATTTGTCCTCCACCTTGTTTCCTCTGGTTTTTGAAAAACAAGCGGAGGCAATTCTTACTGACTCCTTGAGGTATACCTGTTACACGGATCTTTTTCCGGTCTTCATTCTGATTTTCAGGCTCTTTAAATGTAAGTTCATTATGTACATCATATGCTTTTATATTCTAAATTTAATTTCTTAGTTGATAGTTGTCTACTTCGAAAGAGTAAAAGGTACATGTAACATTACCTTGCAGATATTAATCGTTCGTGGGATGCATTATGTCTATCAATAAAGTTTTAATTGCCACCATGTCGTAGTTTTTTGCATTATTATATAAAAGTTAGAACATTAATGCATGACATATGCAGCAACGACAAGAATATCAAAATATGTCTGACAGTGTGTTCTTTTCTCGTTGTCTAGACAACTCAGTTGACTTTTTTGTGTATTCAAAAGTCTTTCTTTCTATTCTCTGTCAATATTTTGTCTCGAATGCATTCGTCCCTTTGCTTAATTGAGCTAGTTAATGCAGTAATCTTTCTACAAATCATTTAAACATTTATAGACATGTAGCAAGAAACCTTTAGATATGTGCATATTTACCATTATTTCCTGGTCCTGGGTTAGATTCTATGCCTGCTATAAGCAGTAATAACCCAATAAACAAAACACTACCAGTGACTTTTATGCCTCTAGAGAAGTTTATTATGCATGCTATGGTAACAGCATCGGTACCATGGACAAATTTAAAAGTGCCTATCCTTCCTCTATATGTCTCTATGTCGACACCCATGATGCTGAATTATATAAAATCAATAACATTCTTAGACTTCATGATCTGGTTGTATCTTTTGTAATTAAAGAATTTTATATATAAATTAAATGTACACTTGATTTGACCCAATAGTATCAAGTTACAGTATTGATTTGAAATTATTTGTGGTATTGTATGGATAAAGATCGCTTATACTGTTGACAATTATGGCACACGTTTTTCACATCAAGCTATAAATCTATTGTGTAAATACTTCAAGTTGATAAATTCTTACAAAACACTATCACGGTTATAAAACTGGAGCACAGACGTTTACAAGATATATTTTACTGATAACATTTGTTTGTTCCTATAATCACGGATGCCATAATACTTCGTTGTCTCATAAATCATTTCTTTGGCTCAATTGATCTTAAAATGTTAAGCCATTCTAAACTAAAACGTCATTGGAACTGGAAACGACTGTTTGATATAAATGATATTATTCTCGTTTTGAATTTATCTGGTAGTTTTGCCGAGTATTTAGTACAGTAGAAGCCCAGTAGTATTTTTCGCGGGTTTTAATGATTCATGTTTTCCGTGCAGTATTGACCACTGGTCTCTATATAAGAGAAAACAGGTATTTTCACACCACTCGAGGTTTTAATTGGCAGCGATATACTTCGTTTATATTACTTCCCTGCGCACCCACCCTTATCGTGTTCATGATTTCATAATTGGATGCATATATTATGTCCGTTATAGACAGGTGGTTTCTTTATTGAGGTAGAACACTAGCACAGGTTCTTCTGTATGTATATACGTATAGGGAGAGTGAATGCTTTTGATAAGTATTTATATAATTTTTATGCTTTAGCTTGACACTTATGTTTTTATTGCCACAATCAGGAATACAACCATTATATAATCTTAAATGAATTTTATTAACATATCCTTTGGTTAGTCTCGTTTCAGTTGGACATCTACAGCGTCTCGTTTCAGTTGGACATATACAACGTCAAACATACGTTTGAGCACAACGATGAAGACATTACTAACTTATGGAAAATACCGATTTATCAATGTTTTCTGTTCCAAGATATTCGCTGTCAATTATACACCTTATTCCTATGTATTCGTTGTGTTTTCTCTCTATTGGTATACCAGATAAATGAAATTAGAGAATAATAGATTTACTCACAGCTTTAGCGGGAGTAAATGATATTTTTTCAAGGTTCCTTTGTTGTTGTTTTTCATTATGACTATTACTTTAGAAATATGTTCATACAGTTTACTGTTCTCTTTAACGTTTAACTGATATTAAAATGTACCGCTTGCAATAATTTTGCGATAGTATCATTTTCGCTTTCTGTATGGCCTACGTGAAATCCCGATAAAAGTTGAAGAATTATTGTCTTATTTTCGCAATATCTTATAGCCTTTATCGTATGCTTTTATACTTTTAAATTATTGAAATTCACTAGAGTAGCTAGTTTGTTTTTAATTGTATATAGTACTAATACACAGACAGGACAAGTACAAATAATTAACCAGTTATTGAACGGCTGACGTCATATATTACCAATATGAATTAAATTAAATTTTGCTCGTGCTGTTTCATTCCAATTAACGTTCAGTGCTGCATTATAGGTGAAGTCTAACAGAAACTCCGATACAAGAAACATGCAAACATACAATCTCACTAAAATGTGCAATCGTCGTATTAACAAAATTTTGAAATTTAAGTCCATTTATCATGTTTGAATTACCATCAGTATCTGATGATTGCAGATCTCATACAAGTTACCAGTTCATAAATATAATGTGCATCTGTAAACGCAAAATATCTTATTCTAAAGATCATTACAACACTTTGAATTAACAATAGTATCAAAATATAATCAAAGTGAACTTACGTGTAGCTAAGTCAGCGTCTGATGTTTTTTAAAAAATCAATCAGTTGGCAACTTTACACAAGGAAGTGATTTTAACGAAGTTTTGAACGTAAGTCCCCATTGATAAAGACATGCAATATAAGCGATGACAGTATTTATCTAGCTTAGTGTTTGAAATTATTTTTTGCCCAATCGCAACGCAGTATTCGCTACACTTTAACTTGGGTTAATCAATATTTATATACCGAGTCAGTAAATTGGGAAATACTGCAGATTTACAAAAAATAATTTCAAACACTAAGTAGGTTAATGCATGCGCCGCGCCAGACCAATTTATTTTCGTAAATACATCAGAATGAACACTATAGTCCTTTTATGATATTATGCGCCAATATTGAACTGGCACTCATGAATATTTCGTATGTGGTCGGTATGTGGTCGGTAATCTTCGGATAAAAATATAACAAGCGATTGTTATATAATATCAATTTCGTACTGTACCAGATATCGCATAGTGGATAAGGCATTTGACTACCAATCCAGCGTATCCAGGTTCGAGTCTTGCTGGAATGTTTGTATTACCTTTTTTTAATCGTTTCATTGCATTAAATGTATTCACTATTGTCTTTGTTCAGCACGGGGTTTCAAGACTTTTTAATGACTATTTGAGCATTCTTTCTCCGTCGTCCTGCATACAATTGTATTTAGAACTGAAAATGCCGACGAGCAAATCATCTTGAAAAACAGATGAGATCTAAAGATAAGATAGCCTCGGCTAATATATCGAAGAACTTCAAAGAAAAAGCCATGAATATCAATAGTTAGTATAAGAATAATTATATAAAAAATAAAACACAGAAAACAAAGCAAAGTTAACCAACAATCACAGATTATATAAAAGCAAAAATGGTGCATAAGACAGTGTCACAAATTAAATGAAAATAGCCATTCTCTTAAAAAAAATAAAGTTATATGTGCAGGATTCGAACCCATGAAACATTGTATACAAGTAAGGCATCTTACCAATACGCCACTGTCTTTGCGGTGTGAACTTCAGTCGGTGAAATATATTTGTTCGATATGGTAATCAATTGAAACAACGAAAACACACCCGAACATAACCGAAGATATTGGCGAAGATTAATGAGTGCCAGGTAAATATTGACGTACAATAACTTGAAAGTTGCGTCACATGATGTTTACGTTTGCTGGTATTATGAAAACACCAAAACAGGTAAGACAGCTTTTTGTCAATACAATAAGTATTTGTTTTTCACATAGTTAATATAAAACTAGTCATTGGCTTAGTGGTAACGGCAGTGAAATTGCATCTTTTTATGACAAGGTCGTTGGTTCGAATCCCAGAATGTTTGGGTTACTTTTTTTGTCTTTTGTTTTCTAAATCCCGTTTAAATTCTTTGATATTCAAGAGTTAACCCATTTCATGGAAATATTAACATCTGTTCTCGTAAAGTTCTAAATAGGAATGCGAGCAATGCATTAAAATTAATTCATACATTTGTATAGGGTATGAAATATCTACATACAAAATCTGGCAAAACGAGTTCTGTATTGACGAAAGGTTTACATATTAGACATGATATAAATGAAAAATAAAGTATCCAAAATAAGAAGAAAAGAAAACAAAAAGATTCATGAAAAATTAAATTCACTTGGATTCGAACCTAAACCGTCAAAACTACGATGAAATTGTCTACGCACTAACCAATTGAGCTATTCAGGCAATTATTATTTTTCCGCGATTTGTTAACTATTTATGTGATAACAAGTACTGAGATAACCGTTTTCTCACCTATGAGATACATATTTCCGCGCATTTACCCATGTGAGATAAACTTATCTCACATCGCTTATCTCACATCGCTGCCGGACTATTTTTACGTTAATTGTAAGCAGACATAAAAATCGAAAAATGACTGTAAAATTGTTATTTTTGAAATAAACATAGGGTTGTTGGTATTCATTTTCTTAGTTAGATCATTTTCTATCCATCTATAGCAGTTTTGAAGTAAAATTCGAGAAAAAGTTGATTTTCATTTTTTCATCCCCATCCTGTATTTGCACTTATTCCTTCTTACTTGTGTGAAAATGCGATTTAAACGGTGAGAAAATAAATCTACCATGTCCATTGAGTTGTGGATAAGGAAATCCCACCCTCGGGTTGAGATACGTCCAAAAAACTCGACAGAGCCGAGTTTTTTGGACGTATCTCAACCCGAGGGTGGGATTTCCTTATCCACAACTCATGAACATGTTAGATTCACTTTATACCTGATTTACCTGTCAAGTTGAACCTAATCCTATGACGCGCTATCAAGTTATCATATAAGGACTAACCTATACTTAATGTCCCAGGACGAAATATAAACATCAATTCAATATCGACTAAATACGAAAGCCTATTAGGACCATCTGAGAGAGAGAAAAAAATATTGCAAAGTCGTAATACATGTAATGCAAAAAGGCGTAGTAAAGCAATGGAAAGGCGTAATAATGCGAAGAAAGGCGAAATAACGTTGAATTAAGGCATTATAACGCCGAATACGCGAGGGAACATGAACTAAAGGCTTACTAAAGCGAAAGAAAAGGCATAGTTACGCGAAAATAAAGAAGTAGTCAAGCAAAACAAAGACGTAATAACGCTAAACAAAGGCGTATTAACGCCAGTAAAAGGCGTAGTTACGCGAAAATTAAGGCGTTATAACGCGAAATAAAGCATAATAACGCTAAACAAAGGCGTATTAACGGTAATAAAAGTGTGTTTTCGCCTAATATATTTCGGGTTTTCGCCGTCCTGCTGTCGTATTTTCGACTTGTCGCCCCCGCCAAGTCGAAAGCACGACAAATTAGGTACTTGACGAATTTTCTTTTTTTTCTGTTTTCGACTTTCCGCCCCGAAATGTCGAAAACACGCATGGCAGCAATAAGCCATTATAAATACGAGCAAAATGTGATATACAAACACAATAAACATAGTTTTAAGGATATGGATGCTGCGTAGTACATCGTTACTTAATGTCATGTATGTAAATCAAATACCTGTACCATTTAATAAGCTTAACATATTCAGCAAATGAAACCAGTTAGAAACAAGCAACCTTTGCACATAAAGTCAGATCGGTAGCGTGTGTACCCGTGACTATCAGGCATTTACAGGTTTTAGATAATTTCAAGACAGTGACCTTAAATCTTTAAGAAATGGTGCGAACCTCAACAATATTTCTATTATATATCATAATATTCAAACAATTATTATTGTTTGTAACTTATGATAAGCAGAATATTGCTTTCGTTCTCGATATGCTATTGTTTAGTACATGTACACATGAATATTTAATAGTTTGTAAAATAGAGTGTATTGATTTCACATACTGTCGTACATTTGTTCGATTATTGCAAGCCACAATTTATGTCATCAATCTATCCGTTTAAAGTATAAGGACTTGGTACGTGTGTACTGATCTGTATGTTTTCTGTTATTGGTTAGTGTTCCTTTCAGCTGTCTCATTGTCTTTACAAAATTGGCGAAACAAAAAGAGTATAATTATAACATCACATTATCAATCATCAGAAAGCAGATGACAGATCATATAATCGATATCGAAGCCATGTATAGTGAGAACAAACTAATTACAGGGCTTTACATGATTCATGTTCATGTAAATATTTTCAAATATTAACATAATTTGAAAATTTATTACAATGAATTATACTGCAATACTGTCTGAGTGCATTGAAGCAATATATGCAGTCCCAGAAGTAGAAACGGAAACTGCTTGCCTTTATGAAGAAGGCAGCATTCTCCCGGGAAACTTCTTTCTGGATCTGTGCCTAAAATGTGTTACTGTTTTATTATATAGTGTAAACAGTAGTATATATGTACCTTTAACAAGTATCTTATACAATGTACATACTTACTCATAAAGTGATTACGATAACTTTGAGCATGCCTATCTGTTATCGGTCAAGAGGCAAAAGATAGTACACTGTTGATAATAGGGTGTTTATATCATTCATTCACAATAATAATGTATCAAATTTTGACATAGGCAGAAAATTATTAAATATGGATACACAAGCAAGTTCTGATTTCGTAGCAGGGCAGTGTTTAGCTCATGGAGAAAAAGTAACATTATTTTGCAAAAGCCATAATAAACCTGGTTGTGGAGGTTGCATGTTTCATGAGCATAACACCTGTAAAGATGTGAAGAGAATTAGCGAAGAAGTAACAAAAGCAAAAAAAATATTGTCGGAGATAAGCACAACCGTTTCTGAACATACAGAGAAACTTGAAGACAGGAAAAGAGATATTAATAAAATGTCTACTAAAGCAATTAATAAAATGGAAAGTGTTGGTAGAAGTCTATCAGCTAAAATTGCCGAGGGGCTACAGGAGTGTAAACGTTCATCATGTTCCACTGAGAAAGCAGCAGCGGCCTGCATTGAATCAACATTAGCTGATTTAGCGCTGTTTGGTGAGGATGTTGAAAATGTGCTTCAAGAAATGCTTACGAGTGAAACTGCGATGAACTTTGCAAAAATGATTGACTGCTTCGAAAAAACGACAAAATACGATATAATAGCCACAGAAAAAACTAAAACTGTACCTGAAATAGATAACTTCGAGTTTGTACCAAGTGATAGTACAAAGAGTTTTCTTAGCAGACCATTGAAGTTAGGGTACGTAACTGACAGGATCATGACAACCGAAGGCCAAAAAGCGGGAGGAAATGACGGAAAAGAAAATAAACTTGTAAAGACAAGTACATCATATGAACAAATAGCTGATAATGTGCTAGGAGCGCTGTCAGATTTGATGTTCAAAACTAAAAAGGACGGTAATGAAGTTGTTGTCTGTCGTGGAAAACTTATCATTGCTGACAAAGGGAAGATAAAGGTTTTGAAATCTGTTGATATCGGAAGAAACAAAACAATGCAACAAATTAAAATGGCATTCTGTCCGTCAAATTTGATCAGCGTTGGCAATAAGTACATTGCAGTTATACTTAAAGAGATCAACGTCATCGAGAGCTACGCAGTTTCAGAAAACGGAGATTTAGTTAAACGTAAGACATTTTCCGACGATATTGTCTGGAAAGAGGTTCTGTCGATTGCCGAAGGTTGTGATGGGTTACACATTTTAGCCACCATAAACAGTTATGATACCTCCGATTTTAAGCATCCATCCTCGATCACACGAGTGCATAAACTATTTTTGTTATGACTCACCATAACGTAACATGAAACATGCAAATTGGCAAGCATGTGCATCACAGTTCAAGAAATCCAGCTACACACAGTTTTCTTAAAGAAATTATATGTCATGTGAGGGTTATACCACTCATTTTGTTAGAATGATTTAGTATGTATTCTTTTGCTAGTGTTTATGCTTCCGTCGCGAAAAAGTTTGAATAATTTTTCTTGCTAACAAATATATTAAGAAGTATTGTGTTTATTTCTGCTATTGAAAACAGTGCGCCTGTGAAGTACATTCAAATGAATCCCGGATACGTTGTGATATCTTACATCTGATTCATGAAACAGTCAAAATGATAATTTCAACACATTTACACCTTTAAGCAAAGAACAGTATGATATTGAAAATACAAATAAGACAGTTATATTGATAGCCTTGAACGAAAGGAAATTCAGCCCATATCTCTGTTGAAAACTCTTAAAACATCTAAGAAAGTGTCACTTTCACCAGAGACAAATCATTCTTTAAAAATGATGAAAACATTTGCTGTGATTAAAGACTTCACTGAAACTTTTTGTAGAGTTGTCATTAAATTTGTTGAAAGCATGTCTATAGTTGCGATAAACGCTTTGCAACCACATTTAATGCACACAACCGTTATTTCCTTGGAGTGATATAAAGTGGCCAGTGTTAAACAATTTCTGTGCTCAAAGAACAACAGACATAAGAACGAAATTGTATATATAGTATAAGAATTAGCCGGAAAGTTACTATAATTTGTTGTTCCCTTTGCTAAAGTATTTTTATCCAGATCCTTTTACTTTAAAGTAGACACTGTGGTACATTATGTTGGTTCATATTGCCATGTGCATCATCTAACCATTTGCATTAAAAAGAATCTAACGTATGCGGTAGATTATGTAATTTTGAACAGTTTTTGCTTTTTATAGTCATTTTATAAGTTTAACGGGCCACAATGCACGTTTATGTTATTATTGTCGTTGAGTTACGCGTCATAGTTAAAATGCTCAAATCTGATTTTTATTTTTATTACACAAATATTGTTTTAATTTTCATGTTGCACATATTCCTTATCGAAATAAATCTTTTCATCTGTAAGTTTCAAATGTTTTCGTCTAATGAGAGAACATGGTGAAGGCAAGGATGTAGTGTTTCAAAAGTGAGTCGATATCGTCGCAATATAAAGTTGTTAATTGGGAGCCTGACTGCGCGCTTATAAACAGTTTACCTTGAACTAAAAACGGTTTTAAACTTCAGAACCACACATTAGAAGAAAAAGAAGAGCTGTAGTTAAAAGGTCGTTTTAGTAATTGCGGAAAACTGTTACACTGTTACAATATTAGATTGATCCCAAGTATGAGCACGAACACAGCTGGGCACAAAAAGATTTAAAAGCTTTACTGCATATGTAGTTGAATCTCATCCGTTGTCTTTGGAAAGGATATCATACACACAATGCACACTCCACGTTTTAAATGCATCTGTTGAGTCTACGAATTCTTATATGAATTTTGCAACTTTCTTGGAAAGAAAAGTTCCTAAAATGTTTAAAAGATTTCGGAAAAGGACTTTATTATTATTAATACTTACTACATCATGTGAATGCAACCACACATGCGGCAAAACCACACATGGTTTGTTCGGCAGACTGGAACATATGTTTAAATAGTAGGATGCTCTAATTTGATGCATTTAACTCTATTATTTCATTGTGAAACGTTTCTAACGCCCCCACTCCGCTACGTATTAAGATATGTAAAGACGTTATACATGCTGACAAAGAAACACAGGATCAAAATTTCGGTTACCTTTTCACCTGAAAATATTTGAAGATATTGCTAAAATCATACGCAAAACATAACAAACATAACAAACAAAACTGTGTTCATTCAAATCACAAGAAGGCGACATAACACATATCCATGTCCTTTTGTTAGATATTTTGTACTACATTGTATGACAAGGGATCAAACCCGAACTGTATATTTCGCCAATAAATGCTCTGCAATTGAGCACATTCAATATGTTGTACATGGCTGTTACCATGTTATTCATGAAAAACGTACGGTTTAACATTTTCCTTACGTGATGGTGTAAACTGTTTTACCAAAATTGCACGTAAAGTTACAGTTACTCACCTTACATGAGTAAACACAATTGGTAAACTACAGATTTTGTTGCCACTCTCAGTCGATCTTTAATTTACATATCCTTCAACAGTAATGGAAAGTTACGATTTATAAAATCCCTCAAGATTTTATTCATATTCAGCCATTTTTCTTGCCATGTGACAAAAATATGCGTTTAGTAGAATAAAAAGAAGAGTGAAAGAAATTAGTTTTTCAAGCTGACGTTTGTATTGAAATACAATTAATTGTCTTGAAATAAACTGTAAATGGTTACATTAAGAGATTTCCATTAGAAATGTATGTTTCCTAATGCAGTGTGAGTGGACAAACCAATGTAAATGAAACACTTTAACATGTATATGTGTTTTTATAAATGATATGATAATAGCTACCACCGCATACGAAGTATCGAATGTTAAATTAACCGGTGCTCAAATTGCAGGGGATTTATTGGCGAGATATACGATTCATATTTTTTGTAAGTTAGTTTGTTCGTCTGACCAAAGATCATTGATATGTGCCAAACCCCGATAACACATCAAGGAGATAACTGATTATGTTTCTGAATAAATGTACGCACGGGTCTTTGACGTGCAAAAGTGAGCAAGTTGTAAAACAACTCGTATCGAAAAATGAATGAAAGGTTTCAGATTAAATAACTTTTCTCAGAAAGGTGTGTAAAATATTTTGCTTTGATTGATCGAATTTCAACCAAACTCAGGTTTAGTCAACTTTAAGCTGAGTGTTTTGAGAATTCTTTACATTCAAGCGAGTTGTATTACCATACATTCATATCATGCATGGTATTGATCACATCAGTTGGTGCGGTGATATCTCAAGCGTAATATCCATTCGTTATAATATGTGTGCAAAGATATTTATGTAACTTCACTTACATGTTACATTTTCGCGGCCCGCAAACATCGCATTTATAAGCAATCCAAAAAACGTAAGCAAAGGGAAGCAACTGCTACACTTTTCAAAGGCAGGTAGTTGCAGTATTGCAAACATGTAATTTGATTGGAGTTAAAACCATCAGAAAAAAATATTTTGAAACCATTTATTCAGTAACCTTAACTTTTGCATTTTTGTACACAAGTTCACGTCTTTGTTCTACATGATTTTTAACGCTCTTTAACTTCTGCCAAATGATCAATTTATCATCTGCTTCATGCAAGCCAAATGTTCATCATTTAGGTCCATTTCCGGAGCTGCTGTTCAATGTACCTAATGTAAGTACTTCAGCACACAACTTGTAATAAACGATCCACTTATTTGTTTTATATATGACATGAAGTGGCCAATCACAGGATGTATATCAATATTACAAATAACTGTCAGTGTTTGATCGAAAATTCTTCATATGTTTCACCCTATTTAAGGTTTCAGTGAAAACAATTATCGTAAGAAAGAATTGAAATAAATTAAAACATGTATGCATCTGTGCTTTTATCGGCCCAAACTCACTACATGCAATTTTTTTGCTTAATGATTCCTCAGTGTCATTATTTTTTTTAGAAGACGTTTAGTCTATGAGGGATGATCGAAAAGTAAATACTTGTAAGTGCCAAAATTTCTGAAGACCAGGCAGAGAAAACATCAAACCGGTTAAATTTCTTTAAAGCATTGGAAGTTTTGCTATTGGATGGGTCATGAAAGGTTTAAGGTCTGTTTCCGTTTCTTGAACACGTCCTGGTAGACTGGCTATATTCCCATGTATTATCCTTATAAGTTTCGCATGAATGAAGATTTTTATGATTATATCCCATACAACATTTCAAATTGTTTAAAAGCTGAAAATGATAAGTAAAACAGAAGAAAAAAACTAAAATAAAATTGGATTCGGTTGGGATTTGAACACCATTCGTAAAATTACAGCGCAGACGCCTTAACCAAATACACTACGACGATCGCTGGAAAATTAACGTTATATAAATCTATATAAAGAACGACAACTCTTGCATTTCTAGAAAAATAGACTGTGTCCACAGTTTTCATCTCAGAAATTTCTCAATTTTTCAATAAAGAGAGACGCATATATTCGATCTAGTGCTTAAGTCTCCATGCATCTTTTACTCACCAATTATAGGTTCTAAAAATAAAACTGGGTTTTATATTTAGCTTTTTAAAAGGATTTCTTACAGACTAAAGTGTAGGGCTGATAGAGTACTTACGCGGGTTGTTAACTCTAACGACCACCACTAAACGTGATGAAAGGAAATTGTGGGGTGCAAACTTCTGAGGTGGTGGGGTTGTGAAAAATCAACAAAAAATTTTTAAGGTAGAACTTTCAAAATTCGAGGAATGTAGTTACCAGTAGAAGTGTTGAGAAAACCTGTTGCATAAAACAATATTCCAAAAGTTGTTCATCAATTTGAAACAATCTCGATTTTCCATAACCAAAGTGAAACTATCCTTATTTTTTGGTCCCTTATCCCGGTTTTGAAATATATTTAAGATGCAATGTTTGACTGCATTTTAAAGAAGAAAAGTCGTATTTAAAAAATTGAAACGCGTTTTCTCTTTGGGATAATAAAAAGGTAAAAATTTCCTAAACCCCCCTTCAACGCACACTATTGTATACACCCTTTTAACGATTATCACCCCCCAATTTTCTCACCATTTACACACATCCTGTTTGGTGAAGTGGACTTCTATACAAAGATTCATTTCAAAGCTATGATGAAATCGATGGATTTACATAGGTTAGTTCTAAATGTACTTGTTGTACAAACTTTGGTTCACCCAAATGTTGGACTGGTTGGACAAGAACCGCAATGTTCATCAACGTTCGAATCTAACTATAAACTATTACAGGAGTTAATTTTGTTAAGACAGGAAGTGACGACACTCGGTGAAAAAATCACGAGACAACAAGTGGAAATAAACACGCTTCGAGGAGAACAGAAAGGTTAGTTAAGAGTGGTGTGTTAACTTAATTGTTCTTTAAGTGATATACATTGTGTTGATAAGTGTTTCATGTACAAGTACAAATGCACATGAAATACATTTAGCTGTATTAGCCATAGAAAAAAGTTGGAACTAATTCAAATATAAAACGAGAATGCATAGCATCGTCAAAAGGACTTCTGTTAATAGCAGCTTAATAATAATAAACCTTTCGTTGTAACCCTTCAATTGTCACTAAACTATGCAGAAACCATTTCTTAGGACTGACATAGTTCATTTAACTTTTTTCGTTATGTTTTCAGCTGTTGGAAGCACATATGTTCGCTGGGGCCGTACAACGTGTCTGGACAATGGCACAACAAGCCTCTACTCTGGTAGGTAAATTACAGAGTCTGTGTTACAACTCCATGGACAAAAATAATAAACAAAACATATTTAAAGTTTTGCTACTTTTATTTATCAAAATAACTACCTTTGATTTCAATACATTTGTTACAGCAGTGCTCAAGCTTAATTAATTAGAAGTCGTTTGTTTTTTATTTGTTGTTGTTGCTGGTGCTTATATAAGGCCGCATTGAAAATTTGGTGATATTGTGGGGTTTCTTTAAATTTGCTAGATTCAGACAGGGTCTTTCTTAACAGGGATTGAAATTTACCCATTTCATGGTATAATTTGACAATAAATGCATTGTCCACAATTTTGGTAACCCAGATTGGGGATGACGTCATCTACGACGTCATGAGTTGTTACCATGACGTCACATGACGACATATACAAACATTAACTGAATATAATTATCTTAAGTATAAGACCACAACAACCTATTAGTGACTTAGGTTGACAAAGTTATAAGCGTTCAACAAGTGGACATATATTTTTGAACGCCCCATATGCCATAAGTTGTTACCTGCTTTAAACAAAGATATTACTACTGTTAGCATTATTATACTTTTACTATGATTAAACCATCACAAAAGATGGGTTTTTTTGCATGATCTGCAAAAAAGGCTTCAACACAACAAATTGAATTTAACAGTTCAATTTTTTACAGTTAACAATAAAGGACAATCATAAGCAAATACATTTTTCATGTCTTCATGTATATTCTTTGCCATCTTTGGTGATATTGCTTCCAGGGACGGATACTTTATCACCGTTTTCCTCTTTGACTTCCACATTTCACCAATGCTTACAACTGATAAAAAAAATTAACATTTTTTGTCAATACCTCCGCAGCTTTTGCACGCGTTATCGATTGCATGTACCCAGTGAAAACTTGACGTTCACTCGAGCTTGCAGAAATAAAAAATGTGCAAGATTTTTTCATGTGCCTTCGCATATCGTAGGTGAAAACAAGGGTATAAATTACATGAAAAGTACAAAAATTGTTTGACACGTACTTAAATAATGTACAATAATTAAAACCATTTAATACTTTTTATTTCTCCTATTTTAAAGTGAAGTTATTATGGATAACTATACACTTTAAATATCCTTAATTTCAACAACGATTATTCTAAAAAGAATTGGTTTTAAGATAGACAACGGTGTGTTTGTTTAAAACGACTAAAACGTTTATAGATTATCCTAATTTCATTCTCTTTTTGAAAGGTTTCATGGCAGGATCAAACAGGGAGCAACCAGGAACCGGTTCTAACTATCTATGTCTAGCCGGTGATCCTTTGTGGGATCATTTTGAGGACACAGTAGAAAGTGTTGGGAAGATCACCGGTGTAGAATATCAATTCTGGAACCATAGATCGAACGGCGCGGCAGACTTTCTTGGCGATAACATGTACAATCACAATGCTCCATGTGCTGTCTGTCACACTAAGCGAAGTGTTTCCGTAATGGTTCCAGGAAGGAATCGGTGTTACGAGGGATGGACGATGGAGTATAACGGTTACTTAGTGTCCAGTTACTATGGCGATGCCAGTGCTTCGGAATACGTTTGTCTTGATCGACGTCCGGAAAAGGTTGTAAATGGTGAAGCCGACGACGACGACAATAGACTCTACTTCGTAGAATGCATTTGTGGGAAAAGTTTAGCTTGCCCACCATACGTAAACGGCCGAGAGATCACATGTGTTGTATGCACTATGTGAAGATTGCATATATACTGCATATTTCAGAAATTTGAATTTTTTATGACAATACACGTATCAGTTAAATGCTAAAAAGCCATATATAACTGTTTTCATTTTTATCCTTTTTCACTTTATTAAGACAAATAAATAACTCAATGTCTTATTTAACATACACACTGTCCTAATCAAATATGCAAAATATTTCATCTTATACTTTGAAACTGATATGACGTTCTTCATATTAAGATAAAGTAAATCCCCATCCTAGGAAAGATTCTAAATTAGATGCTTTCAGACCTTTGATGAAATCACGGACCTTCATACATAAGTCTTAAAGCAGCTAATTGCAAGACTCTTGGATTTTACACTTGATAATGATAAAAAGTAAATACAAAATATTCTGCTTTTCGGTTGCTTTCATGTTGATAACAAATTATTAAAATTGTCGAGGACTAGGTCAGCAACAGATCCCTCAAACTATACTAGTACGGTCACACCTGTGAACAAAGACCATTGTGGTCTTTATTTACATTTATCCACATCAGCTAAATAGAATAAGATTTTCTCCCTGCTGGTAGGTGGTCACATAAGTTCGGCTAAGTAGAGAAAGGGTGTTCATAAATCCACGACTCCAGCATCTAGTACTTTGTGCACTAGTTTGTATCATATCACTTGTCAATAACAAACTCATTTCAAATTGATATATCAATCATTCTGGATAATGTTATAGAGGTTTTTTTTCTAATAAATGTAACCGATATTTTATCTGAAAGAAGAACACATTTGTTTGAGTAATGTGAGAGGGCATTAAACGCAGTAAATAAATAAAACATTGATAACATACGGAATACATACCACTAACCATAAGACTCGGATTATTTATGCAAAGTATCCCTGAAAGTTTGTCACCAATATATACTGGAAACAATAACGCTGCTCAGAGAAACACCAATGCATCATCTTGACGAATATGACATTAACCATTTACTAAACTAATGGATGTTCAAATAGCTAACGTTTCATGATAGTTTATTCTACATAGTGCCATACCATTACAAAGACCCCCTAGCTATGTTAGGAGAAGGCATATGACAGCTGAAGAACAACAGAAACAGGATACTCGTTTATCTTTTAACATACTATTCATCAAATTAAAATGATTGATTTCTGTAAACTGAATGTCAGAAAAGTACATTTGCTGTTGAAACTGTGACCAGGGGTCAAATATTAATGTAGTATTAAATAAAATAATAACAAATGGAGCGTTGTTTTCAGTTTTATTTACTGGAACCTTTATAATCTATTTTAACTTAAAGCAGAATAACGAAGTCTTCTAAAGAACTTTCGACATTTCTTTTAGAAGTGACGGAAAGCATAAGCTGAAACATGAAAGACCGACATCTTTGGACGCACAGCTACAGAGCCGTCACTGATATACAACGGTTTTATTTGCTTCAGGATAGTTTTACTTTATGCTTTAATGTCAACTGGGGCAACATTTATTGTGGCAAACCAACCAAGCAGCCCGACTAAGTCCTGCGGTCGTATGATGCATTCACACTGTATTAAAATTTGTACTTTAGATTTCAAATGAATTTTCAAAAGCTAAATGATTACACTTTAAACTTTTCTGGATGAAATAAAGTCTATTTCCCCGTTATGAATCATTGCTTTGTGGGATTTTATAAAATTCGAAGTAATGCGGCGGCTTTAATTACAAACTTAAATATAGCTACAGACAAGCATGTAATATTTACAGCGATGCTTGTCAAATAATGAAAGTCCTTTACAAACATAGTGAGTTATTGTAGCGGTTTTCTATTTAAAAAAATAGCTGGCCGAAAATTTGCCTAATTTCAATTTTGTCAGACGAAGAAATAACTGTGTACTCAGAATAAGCATAAGCAAAGATAAATACATTTCGGAGGTTGCTTGTGCTAGTGTAGCGACCAAACGCGACTTATGATATATATTCAGTTTTTGTTATCATCATTATATAAGCCCCTTCTAGCGTAGTCATCGCTATATCCGCTATCAACGTATCCTCCGTCTCTGTTTTGAAGATCATGTTGTTCCGAGCTGCCAAAGTCATTGTTATAATTTCTATCGTATTGGTTTCTGTTTTCATACTTTTTATTGTACCGGTTTCCGTTCCTATTATTTCCATCTTGCTGATTTGCGTTCCTGTGGTTTCCATCTTGCTGATTTGCGTTCCGGTGGTTTCCATCTTGCTTATTTCCGTTCCTGTGGTTTCCATCTTGCTGGTTTCCATTCAAATGTTTTTCACTGCACTTATTTCCGTCCCCGTGGTTTTCGTCTAAATGCATTTTACCGTTCTGGTTTCCGTCCCCTATCTTTCCAGTGCCGCTTTTCTTTCCACCGTACTGGTTTCCGTCCCCGGTCATTCGACCGTATTGGTTTCCGATCCTGTGTATTTTACCGTTCTGGTTTCCGTCCCCTAACTTTCCACTGTACTGGTTTCCGTCTCTGTGCATTCCACCGAATTGGTTTCTCTCGTTTAAATCATATTGATTCGCTGTCACGTTATTGCCATTTCCTCTAACGTTTTGGTTTCTGTTTTCGTGCTTTTTATTGTACTGGTTTCCGTTCCTATAGTTTCCGTCTTGCTTGTTTCCATTTAAGTTACTTTTACCGTACTGGTTTCCGTCCCCAGACACTCGATCGTACTGGTTTCCGACCCCGTTCATTTTACCATACTGGATTTTATCCACTAACGTTCTGCTATGCTGGTTTCCGTCTCTGTGCATTCCATCGTATTTGTTGCCAACATTGTAGTCATATTGTTTCCCTGTTACGTTATTGCCATGTCTTATATCGTTTTGGTTCCTGTTCTCGTATCTTTCATTGTATCGTTTTCCATGCCTATAGTTTCCATCTTGCTTGTTTCCATTCAAATTACCCTTATCGTACTGGTTTCCGTCCCCCTGGATTTGACTGTTCTGGTTTCCGTTTCTGTTCATTCGACCGTTCTGTTTTGCGTCGTTGTTGTCATGTTTCCTTGCCATACCATTGTCATGTCTTCTATCGTTTTTGTTCCTTCCATTATACTGTTTTATGTTCTTTTGGTTTCCATTTTGCTTGTTTCCATTTAAGTAACTTCCATCGTGCTGGTTACCGCTCCCTTGCATCCGACCGTACTGTTTATCGTCCCCGTCCTTTCCATCAAATTGGTTTCCGGTTTCTTGCATTCGACCCGATTGCTTATCGTCCTTGTTCTTTCCACTGTGCTTGTTTCGGTCCCCGTGATTTCGACCGTACTGTTTATCGTCCCCTTGCTTTCCACCATACTGGTTTCCGTCCCCGTTCATTCGACCGTTCTGGTTTCCGTTTCTATACATTCCACCGTTCTTGTTCCCGTCGTTGTTGTCATGTTGTTTCCCTGTAATGTCGTTGCCATGTCTGCTATCTTTTCTGTTCCCATACCTTCCATTGTATTGTTTTCCGTTCCTTTGGTTTCCATCTTGCTTGTTTCCATTCAAGTTACTTTCATCGTTCTGATTTCCATCCCCGCGTTTTCCACCGTACTGGTTTCCGTCCCCTTGCATCTGACCGTATTGTTTACCGTCCCTGTGCTTTCCACCGTACTTATTTCCGTCCCCGTGCATTCGACCGTACTGTTTATCGTCCCCGTGCATCTCAACATTCTGGTGTCCGTCCCCGTGCATTCCAACGTTCTGTTTTCCGCTTTTGTAGTCCTTTTGTTTTCCTGTCGTGTCTTCTGACTTAAGTTTATATCGATTATCTCCTTGGTAGGCATTTTTGTATTCCCGGTGTTGGTTGTTATCTTTGTTGCAGTCACCTTCTGTCCCTGTCATGCCATCTTTTTCATACTGATATACTCCTTGGTGACCATTTTGGTTAGTCTGCTGCTGGTTGTTATCATCGTATCCATCATTGTTTTGTCCACTTTGTAAGTGATAGTCGTTGAAATACCTTGCTGATGTACATCCAAGAACACACAGTGCAATGGTAACTGGAATTTTAAAAACATTTATTATAATCTTTATGACATTGTTGTTACAACATTACTATTATCTTTAAAATAAGACACATTTCGATATCGATTCTTGTAAGTGATGCCTTTTACAAAATGTGAGACACATATATACATGTAGAGCAAATACATTGTTTCCTAAGTATTTGTACCTCAGCATTCTGCCTTGTATGACGTTTTGTTTCGTACATTTCGAAGAAATCAATTAATCACAGTGTATAAACGACTGTATTAACTGGGCGGGTGTTGCGATCCGAATTGCATAACGAGTTATAAAAACGAGGATCTGAAGTGATTTCTAAAAAGGTTTTTAAGGATTTCTATGGATAAAATCAGTAATTTTATGATAAATAATTCACTGTTAAGTGGCGCGTTATTCCGTGTCTACAATATGTTGTTAAATCTGCTGATACATATATACATGTATGCGGAAATAGTTTTTAATCACCAACTATCATTGAAATTTTATTACACCTACTCAAAACGTCTAGACTTTACCCGAATGAATCCTTTTGAGGGGAAGTTTTATACATGAAGCCTATGCGTAAGTAAGGGCTTGCAAGAAATGATACAGGCCACTAAAATAAGTCATACAGTTTATTAAGCTACACACCACCGCTGTTTTGAAGCACTTATTCAAGAAATAGCAAAATGGCAGTATTGTATATATCCAGATAGTAATCTTATATAACTCTGAACATTCTGCATGCAATAAATGTTCAATAACTTACTTCTTTTTAATGTTAAAATTGAAGTTTACATGGGACTTGTGGCGTTATTTGTGTAAACTCCGATGGTTTTCAGTGATTTTATGTTTCTCATGATGATTTTCAATGATGATAAATAGAATAGTTTAACTAGTATGTTAACGTGTGAGAAAAGATCACTTACTACTTTTCGAGAGCTTGTCCTGAACGACAGTATATTTTAAGGCAGGTTGGATTATATGCGAAACATGTATACAGTCGTTTATACACTATGTTAATGAGAAATTATTGTGCTTTATAGCCATTTTACAAATGCCAATCTGATGTATTCGATCTGAAATGCAGATTTTCTCCGAATAAATATGAATGGGAAGTAGGGTAAAACACCTTATTTTTAATAGTAAATTACTACTTTAAGGCCTTAAACAGAATGACAATGAATTAATAACTATGTAAATGGAATATGCGTATCTAATTAATATGTACATGTAACACACGGACAAGTCTATTTATACATGTATTGCTGAATCGGGTAAGATCTAAGGCACACTATGTACATGTATTATGTTTGGAATTACACGAAAACTGTACTGGCAGGCAAAATAAACAGATTAAGCAAGATTTTATATACAAATTGCTATGTTTTTCAATGACTCTGCATCTAAGCCATCATGAAGTAGAAATAGAATACGTACTTAATGTGTATGTTGAGGAATTAAAGAGTTTCCTTTATTTTTCAGACATACACAATCATTACTTCGATGACTAACCTGTCTGATTGTATTTGCTGCTATTAAAACCACCGTCAAATCGGATATTAAATTAAGTTAATTAAAAGTGCTACTTTGATAGTTTGTCATTCCAGACACATTTTAATATTAGTATAAATAGAAAAATAAAATAAAAAACAACAACTAAATACGTCATGAACATCTTGTCACCAAAGTGACTGTTATCCTTCATGTCATATAAATGCAAAGAAGAAATTTCTTTTAAAAAAGAACAACGGTGTCGAGCCTAGGTATATTTGAGTATATACATACACATCCTTCCTTGGAAAGTTATCAATGGCGGCGGTTCGTATCGTATATTAGGGCTTTATTGTTGGTACCGGTTTCCCATATGACCAACGCCTCCAGAAGAGGTTAGTTATTTTAGGTTTCGAGGGATAGTGCAAGATACAGAAAGCCTCCCAATTCCAGAGACACTAGAAGAAATTGTATTTAGTTTATGCTAATTTATTTCAGAAAGCTTGAAGCTTATCGAGTCAATCTGAGTTCCCTTCCTGAAAAAACCAGTACTGGCCCCAATTTCAAAAAAAAAATTAAAAAAAAAAAAAACTAGTAACACGCTTAACTTATTTCAACACTTATCAGCCCCTTTATGATGTTATTCAAAGAATTCGTTTTTACCCCATTTATCACATTTATATATACACTTGTCAGTATTTGTGCAGAAAATGTTGTTTTAGCAAGTAATTTACACTAAGCAAATTCTTAAGATTCTTAAAATTCTTAACTTGTACTCAAATGAATTTTGCTCAATCTGACTTGCATTTAGTATTATATAATATTTTTGTTCTTTCAACATGTTAATTTCATTAAAAGATATACTATTGTTTAAAATGACGACAAGAAACAATATTATTTTTAGTGACAATTAGACTTCAAAATAACTTACTTAGCTAAGCAATTACTAGTATTTTCGTGAAATCGGGGCCAGGTGTCATATGAGGAGGTACGTTCATGACCCGAACTTAACTGAATTAGTATAGACTAAATACAATTTCTTCTAGTGTCTCTGGAATTGGGCTTTCTGTATCTTTGCACTATCCCTCGAAACCTAAAATGACTAACTTCTTCTGGAGGCGTTGGAGGGCATTTGTACATTTTATGACTACGTAATCTAAATAATATTATTTGTGTGAAGGATATGTACTTTCTTTAGTTAATATCTAAAACATTATTTCTTTGAGTATTTTACCGAATATACTTTCTCCTAGTCGTTTTCAATTGTCCATCTACCTTATACTGTAACAGTAGTTAGTAATTTCAAAGATACCGAGACTGCTGTATTTTATTTACTCCAAAATCTAAATTGATCTAGAAAAGTCATAATAAAAAAACAAACAAAAAAAGCAAGTGTTTTCCGTACATGAAAGTTTTTGAAATGTAGCTGAAATTTCAAAAGACAGATAGAAATTAAAAACTTACGTATGCTATGCTTCCACATCTTTGGACATCAAGTCTTTGAGAATATATGCCACGTACAATGCCACTTGAAGAACTTGGTTATATAACTTAAGACAATCTGACATTTGTAAATGGCAAAATCTAAATATTTTGCCTCTTTTTTACATGTATCTACATTAATATCAAGGCCACTGGTATTTTTTTCGCATACACTCGGCTATATAATAATAATGATGGTATTTACTCCGGACATAAAATATGTAAAACCAAATAAATGTAGCTATAAAGTATGGAACGCCTTTACTGTCTTATCATGTTGTATTGTATTATACGGTATATGAGGTACATATTTAATTTGACATGGTGCATTCTTCATGATATGCAGTGCCTTTTCCGTTATATATGGTGGTTTTGCAAAAATTTGTAGATACAGTAGAATAACCATTATATGGTGAGGAAACATTGCCATATGCAATACATACATCATTATATGTAGTACAAATGACATTATAGTCATTTTCGATACATGTGGTGGTATTTTGATTATACGCAGTAGTTTTACTTTATACGGTGTATGTTTTTCAATAGGTGTGATAGATGTTTAAATATATAAAGTGCTTGCGATTAATTCTATACGTGGTGAAAAATTATTTATATGTTCATAAATAACACTGTACGCAATGCATTTGGCAATATACATGGCGGAAACGACATTTTCTACAATATACACGGTGTATACAGCATTATATGCGGTACATTTTTTCATTATGATGATCATACTTTCCGGCATTCTCCGGAATTACTGAGGAAGCAGATAGATATAAATAGCGGTCACATCATCAATCGCTACCGAAATCTACTGGATGTTTTACATCAAACTTTAAACAAGGCTTCCAAACCATCACACCTATTTCAATAACTTAACCCTTTCTCACCTATGAGATCTACATTTACCGGGGATAGATAACCTTATACTTCACCGCTTATCTCTCAACGTATTATAAGCAGCCAGCACATCCTTAAAATCGAAAAATGACTGTATTTTTTTTTTGAAAAAACTAGGGTTGTTGGTATTCTTTTCTAGTTAGATCTTTTCTATCCTCTGTAGCAGTTTTGAGAGTAATCGGAAGTTGATTTCATTTTTCCATGCCCATCCTGTTTTTACACTTGCGTTAGATCTATATGATATGCCGAGTATTCAATACTATACGGTCAAGGCAAGCACTATTAATAGTGGCATCTTCAATTTCAAAGTAAATCTAAGCATTTACATTGAAATTTGAATAGGTAAAATTGAAGTTTACAGTTTTAAAGAATTGATTTGAAACAGCTATTTGATTACACTGTTGTTTCTTGTTTCCCAGCCATCACACCTACGCAAATAATCAAGTTAGAAAACTCTATCTTATGGCCCTTCATTTTTCGACTTGGACATTCTGGTTAAAGTTTTGCGTGCAAATACGTTTACGTCCATATCACAGTAACTACTTGATGTATAGTAAGAACCTTCTTTCTTGGTTATTTAAGTTTCAATGCATCGCATCAAGTATTTATTGAGATATGGACTCGGTAGCGTTATACATTACGCACGTCTGACCGCTACTTATAGTAATATCTATCTGTTTTACTCGGTATTTTCCGGATAAATACTTCCGGAGAATGCCGGAAAGTATGATCATCGTAATGAAAAAATGCACCGCATATAATGCTGTATACACCATGTATATAGTAGAATGGACCGAACATAATAAAAAAGAAAATGCCGTTTCCGCCATGTATATTGCCAAATGCATTGCGTACATCGTGTGTAACGATCGGTGAACGTAGTGAAAACGTGCGGTCGCATATGAAGATAATATGCAAATTTAAAACCCATGTTCATGTGATGGAAATTAGGGTAGTATATATACAAGAGACCCATTCAGGGTTGAGTATACTTTTCACTGAATGGATCTGCTGCGTCTTAGGCCCTCAGCTCGTTACACAAATAACTAATAATTCACCATGTATAGAATTAATCGCAAGCACTTCATATATTTAAACATCTATCAACCTATTGACCAACATACACCGTATAAAGGTAAAACTACTGCATAAAATCAAAATACCAGCGCATGTATCAAAACCGTGACTGCATATAATGTCATTTGTATTGCATATAATGTTGTTTGTATTGCATATGACGTTGTTTGCACACCATATAATGGTTATTCCGCTTTATCTTCAAGTTTTTGCACTGCATATTATTAAATAACCACCATATATAACGGAAAAGGCACTGTATATCATGAAGAATGTACCATG
Organism: Saxidomus purpurata; assembly: GCA_022818135.1. NCBI lineage: Eukaryota > Metazoa > Mollusca > Bivalvia > Venerida > Veneridae > Saxidomus > Saxidomus purpurata. The sequence continues at coordinate 36,243,174 of JAFMSR010000013.1, forward strand.
TCAAATGAAATATGTACCTCGTATACATGAAAATGGACTGCGTGTATTACAATACAACGTAATAAGACAGTAAAGGCGTTCCATAATAAAGTTAAGTTTGAATTTACATAGTTTGCACTTTCTGTAGAAAATAGGCAAAGAAATGTATTCCTTACAATGAAAAATCACCGGAAATGCTGATCCGATATGCAAGAATAACCGGTCTGGCACCCCTCCTATCACTCTCTACACTATCGGCTATCATTACATTCATGATAGTGAGTGTAAAGAACGGTAACTCTGTAAAGGAGATTGCCCTCCTATGCCAGAAGACTTCCGTGAATTACTTATGACGTAACGTTATAAACATTGTGACGTCACTTTCCCAAACACAACGTCGGGAGATCGTTTGTTTTTCATTGTAATACATCATTTTTGATGAGTTTGCATTTAGAAATCTACTTTAAAGTGCAAGACGGTATGCAAGAAAAAAGTTTCCATCATGAGACATTTGGCTCAGATAGAAATATCCGTCCCCTCGGGTCACTGTTTTGCGGCAGAGCCTCGTTCCCGCCAAAACAGTGACCCTCTGTGATGGATATTTCGATCTTTTTCTTGCATACCGTCTTGATACATGAAATTTGTGCAATACAATCTAGGTTTAAAAGGGCTTAACTCTGCAACACCCTACCGGATGCAAGTAAATATTGTGTATTTCATTTCTACTATTGATTGTGACTATGTGTACAAACATTCATTACAATCGCTTTGAAAGTGACACAGGGGCTTGCTCCACAATCAACATATGCCACAAGAAATACAAACAACAGAAATGACTCGGTAACACATTGATAGACACATCCTTTAATTTAGTCTTGCAAATCTACTATAAATTCATGGTAATTGATGGTAATAATGTGTACTAACAGTCATTGCAATTCTTTCACAACTGAAGTTTGCTCCACATACTGTTTATACTAGTACATGAAATTTAAACAATAGAAATGTCTCAGTTCAAAAGGGCATAACTCTGCAAGGCATTGATGGATAAATACACAAATTGAGTCTTGCACACCTATTACTTTGTAACTTGCACATGTATTAGGTTGCTAATATTAAATGCAATCCTTTGAAAACCGAAGGAGTTCGCTTAAAGAGTCTATGCTATTTTTTTCATGCAATAGAAAAGTTTAAGTTCAAAGAAGCATACATCTGCAACACCTTTATGGATATTCGTAAAATTATGAATTGCATATTTACTACTCGTGATTTTGTGTATTTATATTCATTGACTTCCTTTGAAAAATAAAAGAGAAGATCGTTCCTCAAAATTCTTATATTTTAAACATCACCCACTTTCCTCCAACCAGTTCGTTACCAGCTCGACGTCAGTCTTGACGTATCCGGCGTTCACTGACGTCAAGTGCGACGTCGGACACTCAAGTGTGACACACCACACCTCCGTGACACACCTCCGTGCATTTTTACAGGAGCAGTTAGTGTTGGAAGATGTTACGTTTTTTTACTCTATGCAGGTATGTACAATTTATGTACGGTAGTTTGGGTCGCGGGTTCGAAACCCAGAACGGGCAGGATATCTTGAATGATGGCCCAAAATAGGGGAGTTAATTCCAACATCCACTATTTATGCCATTTTACACATTACCGTTGAATTCTTTCAGCCCGGTTAGCTCAATCGGTGGAGCACGAGACTTGTAATCTCGGGGAAGCGGTTTCGATTCCCGGGGCTGACCAACTAAAATTACTAACAGTCTTTCGGATGAGACTTAAACCGAGGCCACATATTTGGGTGCTATACACCTGGTATGTATAAGAACCAGGGGTGTCTCTGGAATTTGTACGGCTTCTGTATCTTGCACTATCCTCCGAAACCTAAAATAACTAACCTCTTCTGGGGGCGTTGGTCATATGGGAAACCGGTACCAACGATAGAGCCCAAATATACGTACATATAACCGTCCAACTGAAAACGTTTTAAGAGACTAAATACCCAGAAGAGTTAGAGGAACATCTGTTTTTGTGTACTTTTGCATGCGTTGTATGCAATTTACACACTGTCTGTCAGCCCGTTCAAGTTTTTTGAAGATGGGTGTGTGATAAATCGTTCCAAAGTTCACAGCCGTATATAATGCTTTTGACAAAACAGTTTCGTAAATATGTTTTAATGCCCTGTATAGTGAACGCCAACGCCACACTCTGACAAACCGAAGAAGGTTCTGCGTAGTTTATAACAACAATTACTAACACATTCAGTCTAGTCTATATTTAAGTACAGAGGACTCCAAGATGCGTATACTTCCCAGATTCATTAATCAATGCTATTTGGGCGAATGTTCCATTACGTCCGCTAGCTTCAACTTCTTCATTGTAAACAACGACATTTTACATATTACGTTTTAACGGGTTGTAAAAGTATCTGACTGATACAGACACAGAGACATTAAAATAATAATTTTCCTGAAAATGAGTATCAAAAATCAAACACAGGGGAAGTAACCCGCGGCAAGTAGAACTATTTACAACAATCAAACCTTTATAAATATGAATCCAAATATGTTTTCGAATCCAAGTTTTCTGTAACAGAAATTCCTCATTTCGTTTCAACAAAACGAAAAATATGAACCATATATTAAACCATTTTAATAAGGGTGTTATCTTTTTAATTTCCTTATACCAACCCTGTACACATTCGAAACTCAAAATACTCACTTCCCACACGGACCTACTTCGGCTAATAATTTTGATCCACGTCTTGCACTCATTCACAAATAGTTGCTCCAGTATTTTTTAACTTGCTCCAACATATATATTTTCAAAAATTATCAATTTTATTTTATTGACACATCACAATATTTTCAATGCTCAACATGTGCACTATTTTGTCCCTCTGTCTGTTTGCGTAGTAATACAAAATTACGTCACTTTACCGCGTACGTACGAAAACAACAACAACAACCGAAAGGGAATGTTAGAAACCTTTTTAACGTTGGAATATAGATTGGAGATTCTAGTTTACTGGTACACAGTGACATATACTATTGTTTCAGGTAGGTCTTGGACCATTTCACCTTTAGAATGAACGGTTTGCGTATTAATATGATTCCAAGGATTCTCTAAAGACATTAAAATGAAGAACGTTGTATCACGGACATGATGGATCAGCTGTTGTGTACAGTATGCCTGTTTCACACTCGGGTTTCTCATATTCTCGTTTTTAAATTAAATGTGTCAAATTGGCAACCCTTTGTAATCGTTTACAGAGCTATATGTGATACAAAACTGGCAAAAATATATATGAGGATTGTTAGCACTAAGTAATAACTAATAAAGATGCCGAGTTTAAAAAGCAACTTAATTTTTCGCATGAACTTGTTAAAAAATTTTGTTGATGACTGTTTGATTCAGGGTTGGCATAAAACCCGGGTTTTATCACCCAGGTTTTATGATATTGCCCAGCAGGTTATACTGGAACCCAGGTTTTACTGGGTAATACTGGGCAATAAAATGCTGTATGGCTAACATCTTTATCCCTACTTAAAGACACAATTAAAGTCACCTGTACCTGTAGAATTCACACCTGCCTTAGGGTATTGTCTATTATGTGATGATTAACCCTGAAAACAGCATGGGAGTATTGGTACAGGTAAGGAGATAACAGTTAAAGAGTGAACTCAAACTTAACAGGTTTTCAGCTTGACATTTTATATGAACCATTTATGTTAACAATAGCCCCTTTCAAATCTGAATACATACTAATGGTATTGTCGTCAAGTGTAGAGAATTCTAGTGCTGTTGATCCAATGCTATGTCTTTTTGCAAGGCAGCTCTTGAATATTTCTGGAAATTCGAGATGAACACGGAGGTGTGTCACACTTGAGTGTCCGACGTCGCACTTGACGTGAGTGAACCCCAGATACGTCAGTTGAAAGGATCTTTTCAAAATTTGGTTGGATCCAGAACAATCTCAGAAACAAACTGGGCATTCAGAATTGTGCAAAGTAAGTGTTTTGTTACAGAATGCTGAGGAGGAAAAGAGGAATTACACTGGTAATCACTGTTGAATAATGTACAATATTACTTGATATGAATCAGAGACAGTGATTATGTAGTTGTGGTTAAGTCTTCCTTAAATTGACATTTTGACATGGGAAATGTACACATGATGTAAATAAAGTTTCATAGTTTAGAATAAAAAAAGTAAATTTTGTGTAGAACTTTGTTATCAGATTCTTACATCCAAATATATTCATAATACACTATATATCATCTGTGTACTCATTCTAATGTAATATAATGTTAAATGAGGCAATTAAACCTCAGTACAGTTGAAAAAATCATGTTTTAGTTACAAAAAACTTATATTACCCAGTACTGCCCTTTTTAGGGATATTGGCCAACCCGGGATTTCCTGGGTTTTCCCGGGCAGGCAACACTCTGCCGGTTTGATAATCCATTTTAAACATTTTCAAATCTAATTCCCTCAGTTACATGCATTTGTTTAGTTTGATTCCCTTACAGACTATTAAACTTTGATTCCCTAAACAAATGCATGTAACTGAGGGAATTAGATTTGAAAATGTTTAAAATGGAAGTGATCCATGTTTACAGACTAGTAAACGGGCTTAAAAATTATAAATTATGAACTTCAGTGCAAAGAAATTGATTACCTAGTGGCTAGTCTAGTGACCTCTACCAAAGTTGTTCAAATTATGACCCCCGGGTCAAATTGATCCTGCCCAGGGGGGTCACTTGGTTTTACATAGGCTAAATATAGGGAAAACTTTAAAAATCTCCTCTGAAACCACAACGCACTTGATTTCACATAGGCTTGTATAGGGAAAATTAAAAAAAGCCAAGGCCAACAGGCAGATAATAGATATTTGGAATGTTACTTAGCATTGTGTAGTGGACCTCTACGAATTATGTACATTTTAAGAATCATGGCCCCTTGTATTGTAATCAATGGTAGTCAGGTGAGCGATATAGGGCTGTGGTGGGGTAACTAAAAGTGCCCGTATTGTTTTATTCTGCTGTCTATTAAAATTATTTTAATGCTATTTGTAACATATTATGCCAACTTGCCAAGCCAAGCTATGCATGTTGGCCATTTTTTTGGGCATTTATAAGTTTTTGAATTCTACAATTGGGCAATGCCGAGACTCAAACATAAATCCATGAGAATACGAGAAACTTTCTTCTCATTTCTGAGTATGAGAGTGACCTCAGATACTGTAGCAAAGTTTACATAAGGAGAAAAATCATGCAATTTATGCTGACATCAACTGAAAGATGAGTATTTTTCTATCAAGTTGCTAAAATGCGTACTGTTTTATAGGTAATAAATTTAAATGCTTAGCCCCCTGAGAATACAAGAAAACAGGATATGTCCAGATGTCTGTGGTTGTATACATATAGCTTTTTATTAGCTCAACTGGCACTATGTGCCAGGCTGAGCTTTTAGAATGAATGATTGTCTGCCATCAGTCAACATTTTGCTTCAAAAGAAACCACTGGGTTCTCATTCACAGAACTCTGGTTGCTATGGCAACAAATAGGATATAACTTCTCCTCTGAAACCACAAGACATAGACCTTAGATATTTGGCATGTAGCATTGCCTAATCTACCAAAATTGTTTAAATTATGACCTCCATGTCAAAATTGACCTGGCCCTGGGGGTCACTTGATTTTACATAGGTTTTTATGGCAAAAACTTTAAAAATCTTCTTATTGGATGAGACCTTAAAACCAAGGTCACATGTACATTGTATTGGTAAGAAGTGGGACAAAAGTTACCCAAATCCTGCGTGTCCAGTGCAATATGTTTTTGGACAAACCTCACAATGATTTCCTATAGCAACCAGTGACTTCCTTAGTAAGTGATGTCTCTTTACCAATCAGTGACTTCCCCTAGCAACCATGGACTCTCCCTTGGAACAAGTATTCCTTAGCAAACAGTGATTTCCCCCAGCAACCAGTGACTTCCTTGGCAACTACTGACTCTCTTTAGCAACAATTAACTACCTTGAGTAAGAACACTGGTATTCAGGTATCCATCGTGACTCTCTTGTATTGAAACTTAGCAAGAATGTATTATGTGTAGGAGAATGATGCACACCAAATGCCATCAGAATCCAAATATTTATAGCAGAGTTGTATAATCGTTTGTTACTTTAAAATTACCATTTTATATAAGGCAATTTTTCTGTCAAGAGCCGTATTTTGGTATTGGTTGGTTAAATTTCGTAGGAACTTCGAGTAAATAATTATGTATTACATTATGATTAGGCAAATGATGCCAGATACTATTTTATTTGGCTGAGTTATATTCAAAAAGCCATTTTATACAGGCATTTTTGCTATCCAACACTGTCCTGCTGAATTCAGCTTGTCCATCCGTCTGTCCTTCAATGATCCGTACCATTTCCTGTCCGCTCCTTATCTCCTTGACCCCTTGAAGAATTTTGGTGAAGCTCAGGTCTGATGTTCACCTCATCAAGATAAAGTGCAGAACCCATGAGCATGTCAACACAATGAACAGAACCTATTATTTGGTCATGTTTGGTCAAGGTCACAACTTAAAGTCAAAGGTTTGAGTCTTGAATTTCGTGTTTGCCCTATATTAACCCTTTGAAGGTTGTTGAACACACTGTGCAGACTCCCACCCTGGACTCTCACTTTGCCAGAAGTAGATTTATCCTTACAACACAAAGTGAACTGACTTGTCTCATCTTACAAAGTTGGAAAATCAAATGAACATACTGTAGATATTAATTGCTCTTGTTATCTGCATATGTACACTGATGTGTATAAAAATCAGACTCTGGTGTAGTAGCTTCTGGCAATCTACTGTAACAGTTGTAATCCCATCTAAACAGGTCACCATCATCCACAGAAAATTATTGTTCCATTTAGTACACAGCAGAAATGATTGCAATCACACTGAGCTAAGGGTTGACATCATCAACCTAAAAAATTGCTATATTTCCTATGTTTTGCTATGGTCTCATTGATTGTGAAGAAAGCTTTGAGCTTATCGAGTCACTCTTGAGTCTGCTTCCTGGAAAAACCAGTACTGGTGTCATATGAGGAGGTACGGTCGTGGCTTTGGTGGGGCTCGAACCCGCAATCTCCGGGATGAGCGGCAGACACCTAAACCTCTACACCACCGCTCCCCTACATTAGACCAAAGTTATTGTCATTATTATTACACAAATATAAGCAATGCCTAAACACAGGCTTATCAGTTACCATGTCATGGTGCCCAGCTCATATAGGTATGTGGGGTAATGACAGTGCAGATGGTGCAGCCAAAAGAGGGCCTGGGTTTACTCAGGGCATCACCCTGGACATTCCCTACTCACCCAGAGAAATATATGCCAGGATTTGATCCACTATCCTTGACCGATGGGGTAGTGAATTGAAATATAAAACTTTCAAAACCACAATTCAGTGGGACTTAGCCGTCCAATTGGATAACCAACAAATTAAAAATGGACAAATCAGTAACACAGCTTAGGCTGGGCGCAAACTTACTACCAGCCAGCAGGAGTCAGTACATACTTGGAGTTAACCCGGTTTGTGCCCAGTGCAGTGTGGAATGCAACACCCCTCATTGGCTATTTGACTACACAGCTTTTACCACACAGACACTAAAATTCCAGTCAGAAATAGGTAAGCTTGGACTGGGTTTCACTATTAATGATATTCTCAGTCCAAGCAAAGCCGGAAGTAATTCTGTGTACCATGTGTGTATAGGCTGTTGGAAAATTACATTGTAGACTGTCAAATGACAGATTAAATTTAGTTGCCAAATTTACTACATGTATAGTTGCTATCAGACCGGGGTCAGCCCTTCCTGCAGATAACTAGTCAAAATTCTAAACAAATTTCTTGTATACCGTTAATGCAAATTTTTATTGCGTTGCGCCTCAGTGCGACGCATGTTTGGGGTCATGTAACTCAGGAAGTCACTGGTGAGGTGGCAATGATCAATTTGTCACCGTATCGGTAGTAGTGAATAAATTTGTTTACGATACTGAAAAGACTTCGTTGAAGTTACTGACATTGTACTTAATTCCACTGGTAAACAATGCAGTTATCTAAATTTGCTACAAAGGCACATACTATTTTAGTGATAAAAATGATGAATAATCGTGTTTATATTAAACAATATTTTTTCCGGCAAGTAAGTTCATTTCGGTAGTAATCAGCTATGGGGTAAAAACCTGACCAGACCATACCAGAACACGCAAAAGGCTGATCGTACTGGAAATTTTCTCCGTTATGACTTGCACACAATTTTATTATTTCGATATTATAAATATCTGCATTGGGTACATGTGTAACCAAACTAGATTAATAATATTGAGCACTAAGAGTTTTCATCTGTAATAGAAACTATAAATGTAAGTTCATCGCAGGGATTTATATGTGTATATAGGCCCGCTCATGTTTTACCGAGTTCTGAGTATCCTCTGTTTAAATTGTTTTGTTCATATCGGCGAACATTTCCAGTACGATTGGCCTTTTGCGTGATGTAGTCTTTCATCCCTAGCAATTAAAATTTACCAAATTGAAAGACATCTCAATAATTGCCTGCCATTACGATCTTTGCGGGACTGTTTCCTCCCATCATGATGGTCAGGAAAAATGTTAGAAATTTAAAATTCGCATAGAAAGTACAGAAACAATGAATTGAATATAGCCTATGCTCACTACAGATGACCACTATACAATTCTTGATCTTTACAGGTCAAGTTCGATTATTGCCACGTTTGGGACTAAATATCTCAGAGAAACACATATGTGCACCTGTATGATAATCGTTATACACTTGCATGTTACTGAATAGCACAAAGCGGGAGCATCCGTTTCCTTTGGACACATTTCTAATTTTTGCTCAATTACTTTAGGTAGAAAAACTCTGACATGTTGTAAAACAAATGATTAAATAGTACACCATCTTATATTCACTACTGTGGGAAATATTACATATTGTGTATGCCAAAAAGTTTTCCTATGCTCTTCCTGTTTGCAAGAACGGTAACATACACTTTCACATAATATACTTGTATAAATAATATAGAGGATAATTGTTGGTTTCGGTGTAAGATCACGTTATAATTTCACTGAGTGGGCACCAAAAGTTATATTTTCACAAGTGGCTGCGCCACGAGTGAAAATAACTACTTTTGTTGTTCACGAGTGAAATTAACGTGAAATTACACTGATACCAACAATTTTTCTGTTTATTTTATGGTTAAAACTCTATTTTTATTGAGTTTGTTTCTATAAAACATCAAAAATCGCGGGAAACATCATCAGAAAACATAGAACAAATGACGTCATTTAAACGACGTCATCGTCGCATGGTCTCCAGCATTAATAACGCTCGGTATACTTTTTGACGTAAATCCGGGCTAAAGATTGCAAAAACAGTGAAAAATAAAAATGGTAATCCACTGTTTCAAAACTGTGGATTATCACTTTTATTTCACTGAGAAAACTATAATTCACTGGAAAACATAAAATAAATATATGTCTTTGAACAGTTATTATAATAATACTGAGACAAAAGATGACAGTCGACCTTGAAAACATTCTAGATACCACATTTCACATCAAATCATCATGAAAATTGGTCAGAATGTTTGTCTCAATGATATCTAGGTCAAGTTTGAATCTGGGTCACCTGGAGTTACATAGAAACTAGGTCACACAGTCAAATTAAAGAAGAACCTTGTAAACACTCTAGCAGTCACATTTTAGTCAATCATCATGGAAATTGGTCAGAACGTGTGTTTCAATGATTTCTAGGCCAATCTTGAATCTGGGTCACCTGGAGTCAGAAACTAGGTCACACAGTCAAATTAAAGAAGAGCAATGTTAAAACTCTAGATGTCACATTTTAAAGCCAATCATATGAACATTTGTCAAAATGTTTGTCTATGTTATATTGGAATGGTGGTCACCTTGGGTCAAAAACTAGGATACAAGGTCAGATCAACAGATAACTTTTTACTGCTCTTTAAGTCACATTTTATAACTAATCTGGATCACATATAGATCAAGGTTGATTTTTGATCACATCGTGTCATAAGTAGGCCATACACTCAGGTGAGCGATATAGGGCCAAGATGGCTCCTCTTGTTAGCAGTTCTAGTCAAGTTAAGAAAATCAGTCGATCTCTTGTTTTATTTAACCTTTCAAAATCGTGTTCCGAAGTCTAATACAGTTCTGCCTTTAATACAAGTTATCATCATTTCCTTGGGCAACTTTTCTACTTGTGTTTATCAACACCCAAGTATTTAATTGTTATAGTAATTTAGTAAACCTGAGCTTTTTCACTGGTTAGTGGGTGTTGATTTATAATGGCAACCCAAAAACATTAACTTCAATCTTGTTATTATTTAGTAAATCATAATCTGCACATAACAGAATTTGCAGGGTGTGGCAGGTGACATGTAGGTAGGGCTTGCCCAAACACTGTACCTGTTACATGCCTGTATCAGTAACTGTAGTTAACATTTTATATGTTATTTGTTTTTTTGATGTGGTATATAGGGATGTCTTACCTGCTTAGACTAATATTACCTGAGCCATTAGGCGAGGGTGATATCATGTTGAGGCAGTAATTATATCCCCATATATCATGTCAAAAAAACAATATTTTTACAATAATTTAATTACCCTTCCCTTCCCTTTCTTACATTTTGAAGGATTCAGTTCATTTTTAATTCATTTAACAGCTGAACGGAAGAAGACCGTCAAATACTGTTCAGCAGAGTTATGGATTTACAAACAACTCCAATCTTGGAAATATGTGTATGGTAGTCTAATAGCCTTCATACTGATGAAATTACTTTATAATGTACTGTATTATTATATTTGCCAGTTGTTTGTTTTGCATTTTTCGAAATTTCTTTTTATTCATGAGTTTTGAAAGTTGCTATTTTAACAAGTTTGATGAATTCAAAAAATCTTCAGTCGCAAATATTTAATAGCAAAAATTAAAACCTCCCATAAAATAGACTTTTAAAGTATTTAGAAGCTGTGCCGAGTGCACAGTCTGCGGTGTTTAGTTTAAACAGTATTTATTTCTAGAAAGATAATACATGATGTATTCATGACAATTTGTAAACAAACATTTTAACAGTAATATACACTGTAACATGTAAGTTATTGGTTGTTTTCGGATTTGTAAACATGCCCTTTAAAGGCATATGAATACAGCTCCACGGTTACTCTGAGGTATCAAAGATCATATGCGTAGTGTGTGTATAAGTCAACTATGTTGGAGATCAAGGTCACATCACACCAGCCTGACCCAGGGTTTTGAAGTTATGTGACTATATTGCATGTTCATTCAGTATCTATCTCTTGAACTGTGAAATAACTTGGCACAAGTATTTATCATGTTGAAATGATGTTCATGTATGGATTTAAGTGAATTTTGAAGAATAAAAGTTTTCCCAACAAGAACATTATTCAATGCAAGTTACAGTTTGGAAAAGCTAACAACCAGTATTTCAGCTGTTCAAAGTAACAATTCAGACTTCAGTTTCTAATTTGGTAACTAGCTATAAGTCTGCAACATTTATTTCAGTTACACAAACATGGAGCATACCTTGTGGATAGCCTGTGGAAGATTAAACCCCATGACCAAGGATTGGGAGTGTATGACACACCTTCTACTAGAGGAGCCAGGCAAATATGAAGAAAGTAAGAGCTTTTAAAAGACTTTTCTAGTTGCTGTTAGGTCAAGGAAAATAAGTTTTGTAAAATAAAAAAAAATTGTGTTTGAAAATTAAGAAAGGATAAAAGACTTTTGTCAGTTATGTCTGTTTAAATCTTGGATACAAAATGATTTGAGTAATACAATGTAACTAGTTACAGAAATATCCCAAAGTCTGTTTTATCCTTTTGTGAAGCTGCGATAAAGTTAAAAACGTTGGTCCCAGGGACCTCTGAATTAAGTTAGAGAGAGGGGGTGCATGTCCTGCATGTTAAACTGAGGCCCATTCTTAACTGGATGTGCTACATATACTTTGCACAGTGGAATCCAAAGAGCCTGACTGGGGATTAGTCCTTGTCTCCTGAACAGAGAAGCCAGTGCAGTAAACGTTACTGTAGGACAGTCAGTTTGAATCACATTTGAAACAACATGTCTGAAGTAGGTAATGAAAAATGTAACCAAGGACTGTTGTACTTGTCAAGTATAAACATTGTGATGTCTGTTAATTCAGCCCTAGATGATAAGCAAGAAACTAGTCTGATCAAGATTGTGGTGTGTTGTGTGAAACAGGTTGCTACAGTAGAGTCTACCATAGACAGGGCACATGCTAAACAAAAGGTAACCCAGGACCTAGTTTCAATTGCAACTGGCTGTTAAACTAACCGCTGCTTTAAATTCAATTCTAAATATGATTCTTGATTGGAAACACTATAGTGTGAGGTTTCAACTTTACTGTAAAAAGCTAACAGTTTTTACTTCCATTAATGCATACATGTGAATTTGCATTAAAGTCCCAGGATCACTTTGAATTTACTGATATAGTAGTAACATAAATTTATTGATAGTATAATGATAGAATCATGTTCTATTCACTCTAAATCAATGTTGACACATGCGTTTCTTTTGTAATTCAAGTTGTTTCTTCAAGTAAAAGAGTTATCACAAAGAGTTTCTTATTTTTTGCAATATCATTGGAGACAAATATTGCACTATGTTTGTAATATGTACTTATATCCATCTAAAAAGCAAAGTTAGGAATGTTTTTGGTACGAATAAAGGTCATTTCTGTAGTGACTTGGCATAGCGCACAAAGGTCCGAGAAATACTTGTGTTCAAAGGATGTCACGTAAACACAAACATATGATTGCAGATACTGAACCCAACTACTGTAACAGTTGCATATATTTTGAAGAAAGCCTCAAAGAAATGCTGTGCATTAACATTGATTAGTTCTGATTTTCCCAATTTTTTCTTTTTTAAAAAGTTGAATGTTTCAATTGAATACTTATTTGAATAATGTTTCAGTTCACTTGAAAGCAGAAAAAGTCAGTACAGGATGATAAGACAAAACTTACAGAACAACATACAGACATTGTCACAGCTGTTGTTAAAGGTATTTATACATGAGCCACATAGTGTCAGCACTATTCTGTGGGTCTGCACTGCTTCTAAAACTATAAAGGTTGCATTTTTTGTTGCATTTTTGTTCATCTTCTTTAGTTCTTGCACTTCGGAAAACATTGCGTTTGTTTAGTTGATATTAAAGCCAAAGTGTGTTTTTTTATCTGCAGCCTTTTCTCATAATTTGAGGATTAATTGAGTGGGTCAGGTGGGTATTGTGCTTGCCAGTGTTTGGGGCTGCTTTCTTTATTCAAACACAGTTGTTCAAATCTTGACGTCTTAAAACTTAGACGTATGACCCAGAAGTATGGCTTTTGTGACTAATTGGAATCATTTGATTATTGTAGTATTCAATTACTAGAAAACATGCATGATAGACTTTTAGAAATTTTGTGATAATTGTTTACATTGATATGAAACTTCCTGAGTACAACGTTTAATTTTGTCTGTTGAATGAAAGTAAGAAGTCAGGACGAGTGATAAGGGTAGTACATATAATACTGGGTGGCAGCATTATTTGACAGAGTTATGCCCCTTTTTGTACGTAGTTTTTGTCACAAAAACTTTTCCATGTCTTAAGATTTCTTCATCAAATTGCTTATGACAAAAGAGTCATGATGACACCAAACTGTGTAGGTCAAAGTTCTGTTTGACAGAGTTTTGCCCCTTTTTGTACTAAGATTTTGTCAGTATTGTTTATTCTGACTATGTGTAAGAGGGCGACACAAGTTTTCTACTGAACACTATCTAGTTGCATCAAAAACAGCCATCTATGTGACTTCTATACTGTACTGTCATGACTGTATAGTGTTACTATAAAGTAATGTCAGTTTTCAACAATATTATTACACACAGCAGTACTACAGGCCATTGGTGTGCAGAGTGATCATGATCTGCACTGATTGCAATGGCAGACTGTCTTGTAGTCAGTAGAGTATTGTCTTATTTTGAGCACTGAGGCGTGTATGTACAATTAGCATTTTGGAAAACAATGATAAAAACTGAAGAAAAACATACTGTCATAGCTCAAGCGTCATATTCAATCTATATCATTCATTTCTTGTTCATATAAATGTGTACATGTATTATGTTCAGTTGATCTTTTCAATAATGTGTGAAATACCCATTGTATGCAAGTGTACAACAGAATACTTTGTGAATGATGGCCCGGAGGTAAAATTAAAAGGTTTACTGAATATAATAGTAGATCTGTTTATTCTTGATACATGAGGATTAAGAGGATAAGTGAGATGTATTCTCAAGTAATTGTTGCAACTGTTGACTGCTAAAAGTAATCTTTAAAGTTTATAACAGAGTCAAGAGGTGAAGACTGAATTGTACAAAATCTAAATTCTTTATGCAGACATACAGAGTGAGAGAAGATGTTTTATGCAGACATACAGAGTGAGAGAAGATGTCAGAAGACTTGATTTACCTGTTGGAGCTGAATACCAAATGTGGAGCCAAAGGACCAAGGTTAATATGCACTTTATTTAAAAATGTTTTAGGAAACTTAATGTCATCAGACATTAGTTCTGTAAAGGGTTATCAGATTTATTTGAAATCTTCAATAAAGTCTTCAGGGATATCAAAGTGTTAAGTTACAAAACTCTTGACTGAACTTGGGTCCTATTTTATTTGAAACTAAATAATTTGGTTAAAGTGTTGCATGCATTAAATTTAAACTATGAAGGAATCCATGTGTTGGAAAAAAGTTCAAGCATTGCCAGTGATTTGTGTGTCAGATAATTTGTCACAACCCTGATGTTGCTGTCATATAATATATATCACAGAAATCGCTTATAGGATGAATAGAACTTAACAATAAAAAAAAGGTAACTTTTTAGCTTGACTGTTTAAAGAAAATGGAGAGCTATTGTGCTTGCCGCGGCGTCACACTGCTTCTGTGACGCTGCTAGTTAAAGATTTTTTACATAAAGTTCAGTTTCTTATTCCTTAACCCCCTCCCCCTCCCTCCCTCTTAAGACTGTTTAAATATATCTTTAGTCAGCAGTATAGTTTTGTCTGTCACATGCTTCTCAAGTAGTATGTTGTTAAAGACTGTTATGGCCAATCATTTTTTACCAAATTACCTCAATTGTCTCATGATCAAATTCAAGGATCTCTGATTATCACTTTAGTCAGCAGTAGTTTTGTCTGTCGCAGCTTCTCAGGTAGTAGGTTCAGTTAAGATACTGTTGTAAAGAGTACTGGCCAGTCATATTTGACCAAATTATCTCAATTGTCAAGTTTAAAGGTCATATTCAAGGAACTGTGGAAAAAAACTGTCTTAGGTTACTACCTTTGATAGTCAGTTACCCTTAATCTTTAGTAACGCAATGATAGGGCTTTCACCTCAGGATTGGAGGGTCCGGGGTTTGATCCCTGCCTGTGCTGGTAGTGTCCTTAAGCAAGACAGATATTTCCATATTGCCTCTCTCTCTTCAATGTTGATTCCATCTGGAGTGAGTCCTATGAGTTATAAATTTAAGTTGCAAATACTTGTTTCGCAATATAGAATAGATTAATTAGTATAAATAACAATTTGTTATGGTAGTAGGTGCTTGTTATTGAATTCAAGGCCCATAAGTTGCCACAATCTGTTGGTCAACACTACAATCAACACTATCCAGTAATGCAGTGCCTATATGTACGTAAGACATGTTGTGTTGCAATAGTGTTCTGAATCCCTTGGCTCGTAGGGTGATGATTTCTGTTTCTGGTGTGTGGAGAGAGATGTAGCGGGCACAGACAGGATTTTTTGTTTCAGCTTCAAGGCCTGCCTTCAAAGATAGATTCTATCATTGGCAGGATTGTTGTTTTTCCTGCAAGAATCTAAAAGCTTTTTGGAGGCAGCATGGTTAAGCTTTGTCCAATATATTCCATAATTAGTTAAAAGAAATACATGAAGCTGCAGGATCTGATTGCAGTTGAGATTCCACCTTTTACTTTTGTCACAGTTATTATGTCTCCCCCACCTCGGGGGGAGACATATTGTTTTTGCCCTGTCCGTCAGTCCGTCCGTCCGTCAGTCCGTCAGTCCGTCCGTCCATTCTTCGTTTCCGGACGATAACTAGAGTTCCTTTTGACCTACAGCTCTCAAACTTCATAGGATGAATGGTCTTATTGAGCAGATGATCCCTATTGTTTTTGGGGTCAGTAGTTCAAAGGTCAAGGTCACAGTGACCGTTGGTCAATTTCTCGTTTCCGGATGATAACTAGAGTTCCTTTTGACCTACAGCCCTCAAACTTCATAGGATGATTGGTCTTATAGAGCTGATGATCCCTATTGTTTTTGGGGTCAGTAGGTCAAAGGTCAAGGTCACACTGACCGTTGGTCAATTTCTCGTTTCCGGATGATAACTAGAGTTCCTTTAGACCTACAGACCTCAAACTTCATAGGATGATTGGTCTTATAGAGCAGATGATCCCTATTGTTTTTGGGGTCAGTAGGTCAAAGGTCAAGGTCACAGTGACCGTTGGTCAATTTCTCATTTCCGGATGATAACTAGAGTTCCTTTTGACCTACAACCCTCAAACTGGGGGAGTCCGTCAGTCCGTCCGTCCATTCTTCGTTTCCGGACGATAACTAGAGTTCCTTTTGACCTACAGCTCTCAAACTTCATAGGATGAATGGTCTTATTGAGCAGATGATCCCTATTGTTTTTGGGGTCAGTAGTTCAAAGGTCAAGGTCACAGTGACCGTTGGTCAATTTCTCGTTCCGGATGATAACTAGAGTTCCTTTTGACCTACAGCCCTCAAACTTCATAGGATGATTGGTCTTATAGAGCTGATGATCCCTATTGTTTTTGGGGTCAGTAGGTCAAAGGTCAAGGTCATACTGACCGTTTGTCAATTTCTCGTTTCCGGATGATAACTAGAGTTCCTTTAGACCTACAGACCTCAAACTTCATAGGATGATTGGTCTTATTGAGCAGATGATCCCTATTGTTTTTGGGGTCAGTAGTTCAAAGGTCAAGGTCACAGTGACCGTTGGTCAATTTCTCGTTATAATTTGGGGTCACTAACTCAAAGGTCAAGGTCATAAGGGGGGAGACAAGTTTTTTTGTGAAAAACAATCTCTAGTTTAAATTGGTATGAAACAATCGCTGTCTGAGTACAATATTTAGTTTAGTCTATTCTATGAAAGTAAGAAGTCAGGAATAGTGATAGGAGTAGTACATGTACATGTTAATACTTAGTGGGCAGCTTTATTTGCCTTCAAATGAAAAGGAATGTATATGCAAAGTTCCTTTTTCATTGGACTGCAAATAAAGCTGCCCTCTAAGTTTTTGTTTTATTTCATTTTCAGGTAAATGACGAAATTCTTGAAGATGCAAGTACTCACCAGTACTCGTCAGTACCATTCACCAGTTGTCAATCATGAGGGACGCAGGTGTCTTTTTATTTGCCCCTGCCACACCTGCAAAAAAAAACATGCACAACATTCCTTTGAGAAAGTAAGTTATTAAAACAATGAACAGTTTTGTTCAGCCCACTGGAAATTAGTTGACATAGTAACTATTGTCACTTTGGGGGTTTACTGTGTGTATGTCTGTCAGGATGAGCTTATCCAGGTTGTAACTTTGTCATGAATTGAAGGATTTTGAATTGAAATCATTCACCACATGGGGGCAGTGTGTTGTTTGCAAGACCAAGGTTTGTAGCTCAAAGGTCAAGGTCACAGAGAATAAAAGTAAAAAATGGACACATGAGAATTTGTCTAGACTGTAACTTCCTCATACAGGGGATGATTTTGAATTGACTTGGTACAGTGGACAGATTGTTCACAGAACTCTGTTGCAATGCTTATTATTAGCTATGTCATCAGGAATTATGCAAATCTTATCAGTTATTGTAGATGATTGTTACCTCACCTGATTGTTACCTGTCATCTGTCTGTCTGTCTGTCTGTTCCCAATTGTGCCATTGTGGTATACATGCAGCTGTGCCAAGGCAACTCAAAATCCTTCAATGCTTGAGGAAGTTACAGTCAGCACATGCTCTTGGGTGTCAATTTTTAGCTTGACTATTAGGAGAAAATGGAGAGCTATTACAGTCACTTGCGCGTCGGCGTCAGCTTTGGTTAAAGTTTTGCCTGCTAGGTACTATCATGCAAATATCTCGGTAACCACTTACGATATTGACTTGAAACTCCGTTAATGTTTTTGGGCTGTCGCACAGTCTAGTCAGATAACTCTTGTATAAATTTAGTACAAATTAGAGCCCTTGTTTGACTTTGAAAATTTGGTTAAAGTTTTGCATGCAAGGTACTATCATGCACATATCTCAGTAACCACTTATAATATTGATTTTAAACTTCATTAATGTCTTTAGGGGCAAGTCAGATTTAGCAAGCACCCACAATCGCTGAGCATGCTGTCTTATGGACAACTCTTGTTACCTTAAACTTGAAGTGTGACATTGTCCTTTGAGCTGCACTACAGACCTGTTGGAGAGAGTTCCATGTCACATTTTTCCTATTAAAGACAATTGATCCAGGTTAGTAACAGGGTTGGGGTTAATTACTTCCAAATCTAATTGAATTAGCATTACTTGCTCAACTTTCAGCATTAAATTAGCATTAGCATTACTTATTATTTCAAAAGTAATGCATTAGCATTATTTGGAAAAGTAATGCATTAGCATTGACTCGAGCAATTTGAAACTTAAATTCAGAACTTAGTTTTATTACTTCTGAGTTTAACATACAGAATAAACAAGATACAGGAAGCCAGAAAACTTCCAAATAGATAAATATAATACAACACTATCAAGCACATGTCCCTTGCTTAATCACTTATGTCAGTTCACTTTTCTATCTAAAATTTACTTACTATTGTTACACTTAATAAACATGAGTTTTTAGCTCGACTTTTCGAAGAAAAGGGGAGCTATCCTACTCGCCCCAACGTTGGCATTCGTGTCATACCTTGGTTAAGTTTTTCGTACCACCCCACTTTATTTCAGAAGTATTAGAGGTATGGCTTTGAAACTTACCATACTTGTTTACCATCATAACCTCCATCTACAGACAAGAGTACATAACTCTGTCAAGGTTTTTGACAGAATTATGGCCCTTTTTGACTTAGAAAATACATTGAATATAGGTTAAATCCACTTATTGCCTTAACCCTTTGAGATATTGCTTTGAAACTTTGAATGCTTGTTTACATCATTACCCCCATCTGTAGGCAAGAGAAGGTAACTCTGTCAGGGATTTGTTTTAAAAATTAAGGCTCTTTATTGACTTAGAATCTTGGTTAAGTTTTTCATACCAGTCCACTTTTTGACTAAACTGTTCGAGATATTAATTTGAAAGTTGGAATACTTGTTTACCATCATGATACCCAAACATGGGCAGGAGAAGGTAATTCTGTCAAGGATTTTATTTGAATTATGGCCCTTTTTGATTTAAAATTTTCATTCTTGTCCAATCTTTGACTTAACCATTTGAGATATTACTTTGAAAGTTGGAGTACTTGTGTACCATCATGAGACCTATTTGTAACCAAAAGAAGATAACTCTGTGAAAATGTTTCTTGATTTGTACTTAGAAATTCCTAGTTAAAGTCTTGTGTGCCCTTAACTGTCAAAGTTTTGTTTAATTGGCAAGCACTAAAAAAGTTGAGCACGCTGTCCTACTGACAGCTCTTGTTCAAAATTGGTGTCACTCAATTGGCAACGATCAGGCATAAATATCAAAGTGATTCAGCATATTCATGTTTGCACATCACATGCAACTTTAACTGCCTACTTAATTTCACAGGTAGACAGGTGAACAGACTATAAATCTATAACTGGTCCACTGATCTTAAATTACAAATCATTTCTGTGATCTATTGGCAGTTTACTATAGTGGTCATTTACTGTTTGAGTTCATATTGAGCAAATCCTGACAACAAAATACATCTTAACAACTTCAATTTGCTTTAGGCAAAATTGCTTTAATACCCTAAATACCATATATTTAAATAGCTGCAAGTCATATAATTATGTATTTTAATAAATTCATTTATATTTAAATGGCAATTACTTTGAAAAAGTCTATCTTTTAAGAAGACAAAATATTTGGTGTCTTTACTAGATGTATGCTCAGTGTCTTTTTGTTGGAAGTGTTGTGGTGTAGGTCCAGAACAGCCCACTTTCAGAACGGACTACATTTGTATTACCAGAACGGCCCTGACTTCTTTTTAGCTCACCTGGCACAAAATGCCAGAGTGAGCTATTAGGATCATATTCCGTCCGTCCGTCCACCATTTCCTTCAAACGACATCTCTGAAACCACTGGGCCAATGTTGATGAGACTTTGCAGGGATGTTTCTTGCATGAAGCTCTATCAAAGTTGTTCAAAGAATTCCATTCCATGCAGAACTCTGGTTGCTATGGCAACAAATAGGAAAAACTTTAAAAATCTTCTTCTCTGAAACCACAAGGCCTAGAGCTTAGATATTTGGCATGTAGCATTGTCTAGTGGACCTCTAACAAGATTGTTCAAATTATGACCCCGGGGGTCAAAATTGACCCTGCGCGGCTGGTCAGTTAGTTTTGCATAGGCTTTATATAGGAAAAACTTTCAAAATCTTCTTCTCTGAAACCACAAAGCCTAGAGCTTAGATATTTGGCATGTAGCATTGGCTAGTGGACCTCTACCAAGATTGTTCAAATTATGACCCCCGGGTCAAAATTGACCCCACACTGGGGGTCACTTAGTTTTACATAGGCTTATATAAGGAAAACTAAAAAAAATCTTCTTGTCTGAAACCGCATAACCTAGAGCTTAGATATTTGGCATGTAGCATTTGCTAGTGGACCTCTAGCAAGATTGTTCAAATCATGACCCCTGGGCCAAATTGACCACGCCTGGGGGGTCACTTGGTTTTGCATAGGCTTATATAGGAAAAACTTTAAAACAATTCCTCTCTGAAACCACAAAGCCTACAGATTAGATATTTGGCATGTAAAAATGCCTATTGGACTTCTACCAAGATTGTTCAAATCATGACCCCCAGGTCAAAATTAACCCTTCTAGGGGGAGGGGGGACGGGGTTTGGGGACGAAGGTGACTTGATTATACATAGGCTTATATAGGGAAAACTTAAAAAAACAAGAAGGCCGACAGGCAGAGAATAGTTATTTGGAATGTTACAAATTATGTTAGAATCATGAGCCCTTGTATTATAGCCAATGTTAGTCAGGTGAGTGATATAAGGCCATCATGGCCCTCTTGTTTTTAAAGTGGAAGGTATGTCTATATAATGAGAGAAATTTGAAAAAGTTGGATTCTACAGTCATAAGTATTTTCTAGGAAGAACTTGACCTTCTGCAGGACATGATATCAAATTTTTATTCACAGTACTAGCTTTATGAATGAAATAGAATACATTCTGTGTAAAGTAAAGTCAGAAAAGGTTTTACTTATCTTTATTCTGATCAGTATGTCTTAATGTATATGCAGCAAATAGAGGAACAAAATGTTTAAAGTTCACTAGAATCCCCTAAAACTCTGTAAACTCAATATTAATGCTATTTAAATGATATTTAGAAGTTGGCCACTCTGGACTTAAAAGTGGGCTGTTCTGGACTGGGCCTTTCTGGTAGTTGGCTGTTATGGTACTAAACCAGTGTCGTCATTCTCCAGTAAAATGTTATCTCTCTCTCTGCAGGACAGTTCACGCCTTCAATGTAACACTACACAGACTACAGCAGTATTGACTATTGAAGTTCAAAATAGCAAGTAATGTGACATTGTGTGAGCGTTTAAGGAGTTTGCTGTCAAGGAAATTTCAACTAGTTACTCTTCACCTTACTAGGTAAGTCTCATTTAATTTCCTAATTTTATTCCCTCAGTAACTCCTTCTTAAATGGGCCTCGCAGAGATTTTAAAGATGTTTCTTTATAAGTCATTGAGGAAAGAAACTATTTCACTTAACAATTTCTTGTTTCCAGTATTTTATTCTTATTCTATAACAAAGTTAACTGCCTTCTACAAACTGATAACGACATTAATGACACATTAATACAGTCCTAATCAAACACAATTTTATATTTCTAGTTCCTCATCCTGTGATATTGTAAGTGTCTGCTCGGTGTTTATGACTGAGTTACTGGTTATAGGATGGTTAAGCATTTTGTTTCCAGGCCACAGTAAGATAGTGATTTACTTAAAGAGTCCAAAGAAAAACAGTATAAAGTTTATATGCTTTTAATATAAATCTAGATTAAATTACACAAGTTATGATTTAACTTAATGTCACCCTTGGTAATGATTATATATGCTAATCGTTCGTAAGAAGGAGGTGTATAGTTATACCAATATGTAAGTTCTGTTGCGATGGTACTTTACTCTGTTGTTTTGACGGATTAACGGCAAAAACAGTTTAAACGGATTCCGTAGTTGCATCAAAATGCCTGTAGATTGGCTGAATTTCTTTATGTTGTAGTAACTATATATATATGGCGGAATTCTTGACTTAGCGGATATTAAACTTCATTTGACCTAAACAGTTGTAAAGCTGGCGAACTGCATGATTCTCCCGTATATATACACTTTAGCGTACATATTCAGCCAGAGTGAAATGCCCCGCCGCAAAAGTTTCAAATACAGTTTTATCCAATCAAAAGTCTCAGCGGATTTATTCAACCAATCAAACCATTCCCGCCAAACTAAGTACTGCTGTACCAATATGCCGTCATGAAAGATAGATCCGCAGTGCACTCTGCTGAATTAAGATTGTTCTGGTTATACTGCGCAGATCGACAAATGATTTGCAGTGCAATATATGGCAGAAAATACAGCGTTAAAGGAGAATTATAGTGTTTAATTTGGATAACAGTCATTTTTATGTTGTCTGTTGTGAATACGAACTATCTTCCGCTACAAATGTACGCTAAATGTAAACATTACAGAACAGGGTCTGTGTGCGCAAATGATTACACAAAACTGTTAGTGGAAGAAATACATTGTACTGTTTGAAAGAGACAACATGCATGTCTAATACAGTCGTTGATATTCATTAGATTCATTAGATATTCCAGTTTGTAATGTATTTCCGCGACCCAAACAAAAGTGAAAGAGAAACTGCGAGTTCCTGGACTTTGGAGTTATTTCCATCGGTTTTAAAGATGGAAAACCTTCAGTAAGAGTTGTTCTTTTGTAAACCATATAAATTTACTTCTGTTCAGTGCTATAAAATATAATTAATGCAAATATACGCCTGTTTATTTGTTTACAGTTTAGCTGGGCTAAAACCTATTGTGATACAACGTTTATATTACAATATTATATCTAAGTAATATTATCCAGGATGAAAAATTGCATCCTGTACTGTTTCTGTAGTAGATATTGGTTTATTGTAGAACCTTGCAAAGGTACATGCATTTGTGCAGCCAGCCAGTCCAGCAAGCTGTTTTGATAATTGTGTGCGGCGGCCTAAACTTGAGCAAGTAAAGACATGTTTGTGATTGGAAGATTGCAAAAAAATTGGAAAATCTTTTCCCCTCTACCAGTTGTAGCAGACTGGGTCCGCAGGGTGGGAGGCAGATAGTTGCTCATCTTTCCAATTTTATGTGTAAGAGATACTATTTATCTAACAACAGATTGTAGGCTTTTCCATAGATAGATGGCTGCAAATTAAAATTTACTTTGGTCAGTAAATACTATTCGACTGATATGTCCAAGCTTAAGCCTCATACTGATAAGCCTTGGTTATAGCTACATCGTCTCTCTGTGGGGCTCATGCAGAATATGAAAGTCCAATATGATAACTTTTGACTGAATTGATTTAGTTATGTTGTGATCATACCTCAGTAATCATTGATTCATTTGAAACAACAAGAAAGTGTTGACAGGTATCAGACTTGATAATAAGAAGTGACCATAGACTTATATGAATTTAGTTTTAACAGTTTAAAGCCTTTATGATAGAAATGTTTTAAATGTACCATCAAAGTTTTTAGAATAGTCAAGTGTGCTGTCAATGAAGCTCTTGTTCATTTAATTGTGTTGAATCTTTATCACAAAATACGATTTGTTATGTACACAATCAGTATAGATAGTTGGTTGTAAAGTGAAGGCTTCAACACTGCATCAAACTACAGCATATTGTTCTGCTTCATTTTCATAGATTTGAAAATTACATAGTTACATTCTTTTCTTGGTTTGTCTGACCATACAAGACAATCTTTTAGATAGCAATTTGGCTATGTCCAATGAAAATCTAAAATACAATCACAAAGTATGTCAGACATGAGAAGACTAATTAAAGTCAGAATTATAGTTGCTGGCAAAATTGTGTTGTATGATGTCATAACATTTAATGAAGTCATGAATTATGTCATTAACATAATTGCAATTAGTAGGTGTTTCAGTTAGCTACCGGTCCAATTTTTTTGCAAGACTTTCAAATGTAACCATTCCAAAGAAAGAACAATATACAAAATTGTTGGATTGCACTTCCAAGTCAGTCCTTTTCTTACAAACATTATATGATAATTTAATGTTTGGAATATCTCTTGATTGTAAGATGTCTAACAGGTCATTTTGACAAAATTTATTATACCCCCTCGAACACAAAGTGTTTTGGGGGGTATACTGGATTCAGCTTGTCTGTCCGTCCGTCCGTCTGTAGATGGAATCTTGTGGACACTAGATCTCCAATACCCCTGGTCAGAATTTAATTATACTTCACGCAAGTAATAAGTACAATGCCTAGTTGTGCATGGTTCATGTTTCGGGTCTCTAGGTCAAAGTTCAAGGTCACAGGGGCTCGAGGTGGTAAATGATGTGGACGCTTAATCTCCAAAACCCCTGGTCAGAATTTAATGACACTTCACACAAGTGATAATTGCAATGCTTAGTTGTGCATGGTCCATGTTTCAGGTCACTAGGTCAAAGGTCAAGGTCACAGGGGCTTGAGATAGTAAAATGTTGTGGACGCTAAATCTCCAAAACCCCTGGTCAGAATTTAATGATACTTCATAGAAGTGATAAGCACCATCCTAGTTGTGCATGGTCCATGTTTCAGGTCACTAGATCAAAGGTCACAGGGGCTTGAGATAGTAAAATCTTGTGTGCTTTTTATCTCCAAAACTGCTGGTCAGAATTTAATTATACTGCACAAGAGCCTTAAGTTGTGCAGGTTCAATAATTAATGCATCAAATATTACATAAATTTTAAATACTGTGTCAGTGGGGTGTTCGGGGGGTATTCATCACCTTCAGTGATAGTTAGAGTTATGTCTGTATTAGATTTTTAGCTCGACTTTTCGAAGAAAAGGGGAGCTATCCTACTGGCCCCGGTTAAGATTTTCGTACCACCCCACTTTATTTCAAAAGTATTAGAGGTATGGCTTTGAAACTTAACATACTTGTTTACCATCATAATCTCCATCTACAGACAAGAGTACATAACTGTGTCAAGCTTTTTGACAGAATTATGGCCCTTTTTTGACTTAGAAAGTGTATTGAGCTTGGTTAAGTTTTTCATACCTACCCACTATATTTCAAAACCATTGGCGGTATTGCTTTGAAACTAACCATACTTGTTCACCATCATGACCTACATCAACAGACAAGAGTACATAACTCTGTCAAGGTTTTTGACAGAATTATGCCCCTTTTTTACTTAGAAAATACATTGAATATGGGTAAAATCCACTTATTGCCTTAACCCTTTGAGATATTGCTTTGAAACTTTGAATGCTTGTTTACATTATTACCCCCATCTGTAGGCAAGAGAAGGTAACTCTGTCAGGGATTTGTTTTAAAAATTAAGGCCCTTTATCAACTTAGAATCTTGGTTAAGTTTTTCATACCAGTCCACTTTTTGACTTAACTGTTTGAGATATTAAAGATATTGAAAGTTGAAATACTTGAAAACCATCATGATCCCAAAACATGGGCACCAGAAGGTAATTCTGTCAAGGATTTTATTTGAATTATGGCCCTTTTTGACTTAGAAACTCAGTTAAAATTTTCATTCTTGTCCACTTGTTGACTTAACCATTTGAGATATTACTTTGAAAGTTGGAGTACTTATGTACCATCATGAGACCTATCTGTAAGCAAGAGAAGATAACTCTGTGAAAATGTTTCTTGATTTGTACTTAGAAATTCCTAGTTAAAGTCTTGTGTGCCCTTAACTGTCAAAGTTTTGTTTTATAGGCAAGCACTAAAAAGTTGAGCACGCTGTCCTACTGACAGCTCTTGTTTTTAACCCATTCATATACACAATGTACATAAATTGGATAAGACAGTTGTTAGAGTCTAAGCTAGATATTACTGATAGCTAAATATAATAGTTTTACTATTACAACATTGAAATGTTAGCTACTTATCAAACACTGAAAATATAATTGGTGCATTATTGTGTAATATGTATAGATTAATGGATATAAAAGAGAGCTTTTACCTGCTAGTCATTTAGTATGTGGGGTTACAAAAAACGTGACACATTGAAAAAAGTCTGGCAATTCCCTAGACTGTATACAAAGAGGAACAAGAAAATAATTGATGTGAGGCTTTAATGGCGGTGCAAAGAATTCATGTTTTTGTTTATCTATTGGTATCGCATTATGTATTGTAATAAGTCATTTAGGTAACCCTTATACCTACATTGAATTGTGCGTTTTTATGAAAAGTACATGAAAATGCTAGATGCAACAGTTAAATTATCTCAGGGGGCACAATTGTACAGTTGTTAATGATCTAGACTACCAATCTGAAGGCCCCCAGTTTGAATCCCAGCCATGACACTGGAAATTTCAGACATGCTTTTCAGTATTTTACACCTATACTGAGATGAACTGGTTAGAAACCCAGAGGTAGTGCATCGGTGCTATACACCAGGCATGTAAAGAACCAAGGGGTCAATTCGTAGGGTCTGGTATCTGCATTCCATTGTATCTGTCTTTTCAACCTGCCCCTTAGTATTGGCAGTTTCACCCTAAGTACGGCTGGGATTATAAACAATAAGATAAAAAAATACATGTTCTTCAGTTCTTTGCATATTCTAGTAAAGTGATCCTGATTTGACAGCTAAATAATAAAATCATGCATTTATAACAATATTTTGGCATTTTGTGGGTGTCATGCAGAAATCTAGTCAAGTCTTTGGGTAAAAGATTGACCTGGAAGTTTCAGTTTTGAAATCAATACAATTTCTTTTTAGTTATTGTAATTTTACACTTTTCAAAACATATGTTGTTATTAGCTCACCTGACACAAAGTGCCAGAGTGAGCTATTAGGATCGCATTCCATCCGGCGTCAGTCCGTCCACCATTTCCTTCAAACAACATCTCCTCTGAAACCACTGAACCAATGTTGATGAAACTTTGCAGGGATGTTCCTTGCATGAAGCTCTATCAAAGTTGTTCAAAGAATTCCATTCCATGCAGAATTCTGGTTGCTATGGCAACAAAAAGGAAAGATATTTAGCATGTGGCATTGTCTTGTGGACATCTACCATGATTGTTTAAATTATGACCCCTGGGTCAAAATTGACCCTGCCTGGGGGGTCACTTGGTTTTACCTAGGCTTATATAGGAAAAACTTTTTAAAAATCTTCTCTGAAACCACAAGACCTAGAGATTAGATATTTGGCATGTAGAAATGCCTAGTGGACCTCTACTAAGATTGTTCAAATTATGACCCGCAGGTCAAAATTGACCCCTCCAGGGGGTCACTTGATTTTACATAAGCTTATACAGGAAAAACTTTGAAAATCTTCTTCTCTGAAACCACAGGGCCTAGAGCTTAGATATTTAGCATGTAGCATTGCCTAGTAGACTTGTTCAAAGTTTGTTCAAATCATACCCCTGGGGTCAATATTGGCCCCCCAAGGAGGTCATTTGTTTTACAAAGACATATATAGGAAAACTTATTTGGTATGTAACATTGTCTTGTGGTCTTCCACCTACTTTGTTCAAATCATGCCTCTTGGGTCAAAATTTACCACACCCATTAGGCAAGTGGACTTGAAATCAGGTGAGCGATATAGGGCCATCATGGCCCTCTTGTTTTCAGTATAGGTATAATGTTGCACAATTTGGTGCCACTTAATACATTTCTTAATGTTTTGGTTTGAATTGACTTTGTAATATTCCAGCCATATTATGTCATTATTAATTTTCCTGAAATGATCTGATTCATTGTTCATCTGATAAATATTCCAGACAGTGCTTAAAACAGTTGGGCCTACATATTAAAAGAATTTTCAGCAGTTCCCAGGCCACTTTATAACAGATATCATGCAATGCTTATATCTTTTGAAGAAATTGTCATGAATTCTTGCCTTTGCTTGAAGATAAATGTTGAAATTTAGTACTATGCAATGTGGCATCCAGTTCTGTCCTGTGTTGGTTTTCTTGCTAGATACGGAAAATAATGGTTTATACTCCAGGCAAATTTTATCATAGAACTTCAAAGTTCATCAGATATTTTCATAACAACAGTGCTGTTGAAATATAAAATTTAAGTCTTTTAGCAAAACAAGGAAGCTACTCTTGTCCTAAAATGGAATGTTCATACACATAGCACATAGTTACTCATAGCAGGTGTCAGCATTTGATGTTAAAATACATCTAGATATTTTATATGATTGACCACAACATATAATTCACTAATGCATAATAGCATTATGGAAGTGGTTCAGTCATTGAGTCTGCCCTGCATGAGGCGATGAAATGTGCGGCATACCTCATGTTCCAGAAAGGACTTGGGAGTATGATGAGTCCAGATACATCATCAGAGACACCCATTCACTGGACTTGTGTATAATCTGTGAGCAGATAGGACAACTTGTACTTATAAATCTGTTCATATATTTTATTAAATAAATAGTTTAGCTAGTATCTAAAAAAAATTGTCAAGAAAAACCAAACAAGCACAGAAAAATATCAAAGTTATTCAATACCAGCATAGCCTTGAACAGTTTTCAGTAAAGGCTTGAACCTTGGAAATACCTGTATGGAAAAAAATTCAGTCTAGCCACAATAATATAAGAGGTAGCATTAAAGCTTTAAATTGAAAGCTTTTCTGGTCTGGGCAAGAACCTACTCCATCAGAAACTCTTTCCATCATAGCATAGAATATTTGCCAGGACAGACTGGAATTTGTGTAATGTGTGATAACATACAAACAAATGATGATTACAATGAATCAGATCATTAAAGGAAAATTGAAGATGAAATTAGTAGTCTAAGAATACACCAACTTTCTCATTTGGCGCATAGTCAGTCAGGGACTCTGCTCTTTCCCTGTAGACAACTGTAAATGATAATTAATATTTCTGTACTGTTTAGTGACAATTGCTCATACACTTTTTAGCTCACCAAAGTTTTACTAAATTTTCATGTAAAAGTGTCAAAGACTTCATCTTTTGTGTAAATTTTGCACATCAGAAGACTGAAAGCAATGCTACTAGGCCAATTTTAAAGGAATCTTTCTGAAGAAACAGAAACATCCAGAATTGTATATTTTTATTAGGTGGCACCAAATTGCTTAACGTGTTACCTATTCCTATACCAAAAATAACAAGATCCATTTTGAAAAGTGTAAAATTACATCAATAAAAAACAAACTGTATTGACTTTAAAACTGATCCTTTTGGGCCAGCTTTTTACCCAAAGACATTCACTAGACATCCCAAAGACTTTCGAATGCCAAAATATTGTTATGGGTGTACAGTTTTTAGCTCACCTGGCATAAAGTGCCAGAGTGAGCTATTAGGATCGCTTTCCGTCCGGGGTCTGTCGTACGTCCGTCCGTCCGGCCACCATTTCCTTCAAACGACATCTCCTCTGAAACCACTGGGCCAATGTTGATGAAACTTTGCAGGGATCGATGTTCCTTGCATGAAGCTCTATCAAAGTTGTTCAAAGAATTCCATTCCATGCAGAACTCTGGTTGCTATTGTAACAAATAGGAAAAACTTTAAAAATCTTCTTCTCTGAAACCACAAGGCCTAGAACTTAGATATTTGGCATGTAGCATTGTCTAGTGGACCTCTACCAAGATTGTTAAAGTTATGACCCCCGGGTCAAAATTGACCCCACGGGGGTGGTCACTTAGTTTTGCATAGGCTTATATAGGAAAAACTTTTAAAAAATCTTTTTATCTGAAACCACAAGACCTAGAGATTAGATATATGGCATGTAGAAATGCCTAGTAGACCTCTACCAAGATTGTTCAAATTATGACCCCCAGGTCAAAATTGACCCCGCGCTGGTGGTCACTTGGTTTTACATAAGCTTATATAGGAAAAACTTTAAAAATCTTCTTCTCTGAAATCACAAGGCCTAGAGCTTAGATATTTGGCATGTAGCATTGTCTAGTGGACCTCTACCAAGAGTATTCAAATTATGACCCCAGGGTCAAAATTGACCCCACGGGGGTGGTCACTTAGTTTTGCTTAGACTTTATATAGGAAAAACTTTAAAAATCTTCTTCTCTGAAATCACTAGGCTTAGAGCTTAGATATTTAGCATGAGGCATCATCTAGTGGACCTCTTCTAAGATTGTTCGAACTATTGACCCTGCCCGGGGGGTCACTTGGTTTAACATAGGCTCATAATTATAGGAAAAACTTAGAAAATCTTTTCTCTGAAACCACAAGGCCTAGAGCTTAGATATCTAGCATGTAGCATTGTCTAGTGCACCTATGACCCCCTGGTCAAAATATAGGGAAAAATTTAAGAAAAATACAAGGCCAACAGGCAGGTAATAGATATTTGAAATGTTACTTAGCATTGTGTAGTAGACCTCTGTGAATTATGTTAGAATCATGACCCATTTTATTATAGCAAATTGTAGTCAGGTAAGCGATATAGGGCCATCATGGCCCTCTTGTTTAATATTTAGATGCCAAATTAAAAACATATGTACAGTGTTGCAAAGAACTGGCGAACATGTATGTATCTTTATTCAAAGAAGGTATCTACAGTTGATAATTATTTAATCGTTGCACTTCAATTCAGTGTAGGTATGACATTAAGTGTGATCTAAATGCCTTATTATAATGCATTACTGGCTACAAAATGAAATAAACAAAAAAAAATGATTCTTTGCAGCACCTTTAATGTCTCTCATCAATTATTTTCTTGTCCTCTTTGATTACAGTCTAGGTATTGGCCTCGATTTATTTTCATGTGTTCCCTTTTATGTAGCACCACGTACCATGTCACCAGTAAGTGAAGCTGTATTTATATCCATTAGACATCTTACACGAATAGATACTCAAAAAATAAAATTATTTATCATTGTTGCTCAAATAATTCAATTCCATGCAGAACTCTGGTTGCCATGGCAATGCATGGAAAGGCAAAAATTTGTAAATCTTCTCAAGAACAGAAACGCCCAGAGGTTAGATCTTTGGTATGTGGCATTGCCCAGTGGACCTCTACCAATATTATTGAAGTTATGACCCCCAGGTCAAAACTGACTTTGCCCAGGGGGTAATTGTTAGCTCAGCTGACTCCAATGTGGTCATGGTGAGCTTTGAGGATCGTTGAATGTCCATTGTCCATCCGGAGGAACCTATAGAAACTTAAGGGGCCAGGAGGGCAATATGTAACTGTAAATTCTATTCATTGAGTCTGTTGTGGCTAAAATTTTCTTTTACATGGTTCAAAGAACAATGGAGAGAATAATAGCATAGCCACATAAGTATCACTTTGTTACAACATCCGTCTGTCCACAATTACTGTTTATACTCTAGCATCTACATTTTTAAAACAATCATAGTGAAACTTGAACACAATGTGTATGGCCAAAAGACCCGATGAAGACCACTGTGCCAGTTTTAATCAAACTTCATGAGAATGTCCTTGGATAATCCTCTACTAAAAGCACTGAAACAGTTCTGCTTTGCTGCACAAGATGGCTGCCAGAGCCAAAAATAGAAGAACCTATAAAATTAATGACAATGATCGTATTGTTGAGCCAATGGTACCCAGGTGGGCGATATAAGGCCATCTTGGGTGATATAAGGCCATCTTGGGTGATATAAGGCCATCTTGGGCGATATAAGGCCATCTTGGGTGATATAAGGCCATTTTGGGTGATATAAGGCCATCTTGGACGATATAAGGCCATCTTGGGCGATATAAGGCCATCTTGGGCGATATAAGGCCATTTTGGGAGATATAAGGCCATTTTGGGTGATATAAGGCCATTTTGGGTGATATAAGGCCATCTTGGGTGATATAAGGCCATCAAGCTAAGAAAACAGCTGTTGCAAAAGCAGTTGAATTTGTGTACTTACATGATGCTGGTGAATGAGTTCTTGCTAAACAATACATGATGCTGGTGAATGAGTTCTTGCTAAACAATACTACGAAGTTACATGTACAATGTAGTTCCAAAGGTTTGGCTATAGGAGAGATAGCTGTGATGTCACTCGACAAGATTGATATAATATTATGTTAGATATACGGTGAGCTTTATACATGTGAGATATTGGGTGGACACTGACACTATTTATGTATAGAAAATACATCTTTCATTCTTTATGACTTTTGCTATCTACAGGATTTCAAAATTTTTAAAAGATATGAAATGCTCTAGATCATCATATTTTCACATTAAGGTATCTCTGTCAATTGAGTAACAGATTTTAATGACATTACATTTTTTTGACATAACGGTGTGTTGCTGATACAAACAGTAAGAAAAGCAGTGCAAGTTCAAAGTAAATTGAAAATAATTAATAAATTGTGCGTCTTACATACAAAAGGGTAACCCTGGGACGAATATATACTATCATATTATTGCTCCAGGTTAATCTAATAAATCCTGATGCAATGGTGGTCAAAGCAAACATATATCGGTCAAGGCATTGCAATAACTCAAGGGAGGTAAATATATTACCATTGACTTCAGAGGCAAATCTTATTTCTGCCCCTTTCCGTCGTTAAGCATACGTGTAGTTTTAACGCTTACCCTCTTTGCAGACTATTCAAAGCCATTTTAAAATACATGACGGCGGGATCCAGGATGACGGGAACCAATAAGGAACCAATGTAAAAGGATCAGACTGAAGTTCTATCTGTATTGGCTGCCCTTTTAAAATGGTAGTTTATTTCCAATTAAACAAGGGAAACTGCACCAATCTAAGTCAAGCTAGTTTTTCTTCTCTAATGGTTTATTATACTTATGATTACATTGTATATAAATGTCAAAATCAGTGTAAAATTTGGAAATTAGTTACCAAACACCATCAAACATAACATCCACAAACAACCAGACCCATACATGGAAGAATAAATCATCCAGCTATGGAAAAAAGCAGCATGTCTACAGCTTTGCACGAGCTATTGCAAACGTATGTATGACATTAGCCCTTGTGCTTAATTTTGCACAAACGGACATTTATAATCCCCTCCATGAGTTTGTGTAGGCGGATTTGAGCCCCTTAAATCTTCAAATTTAAAAATTCATTTGTACTAGAAGGAACTTGATTATTTTTGGCTAGAACTAACTGTTTTGGCAAAGTATGTAGTGATAAGTATTATGTTACTATATTTAAAATGAAATATTAATGAAGGGTCTAATGTCTTTCTGTGCAAGCAAGGAGCTAATGTCCGTCTTTGCAAAAATGAACTTGGTGGCTAATGTCCGTTAATCTTTGAAAACAGAGGGTTTAAATCTGCAACACGCATTCCACACAGAAAGTTGAACTAAGTAAAGCGCTCTCTAAACACGAACAAACAGCACTAGCCAACATCCAGACTTACTTTTGCCAAAGGCGAACGAACATGCAGGTATGACAATTAGACGCCTGATGGATGCGCAATGCAAGCAACACGTATTAACAAAAACACGCAGAGGACACATCATTTACAGGCAAATAAGAAATATTGATTAATTCAGTTTATATTTTGTTTCAAGTGCCATTTAGCCGCTGTATACATTGCAATGTGGCATCAAGCAGCACTGTATGAGATGAATGTCAACCGCGCCGAAAAGCGGTATTCAGATGTCCCAACCATCTGTGTTGGCAAAACAATGTATATGAAAATCTATTACTTCGTTCGGTTTTGAATTAGTGGCACAACATGAATGTATTTACTCAGACTATGATAGTTAGTGTAAAAGAACAAAATCATTTCTGATAAATATTTCATCGTCGTGACAAGTTACAACTTTCCTGTCCTTATACATGTACATGTATGTCGTTCGAAGGAAATGTGAACGTACGACGAACGCCGTACGGTGAGCGGTCCTAATGGCTCCACTTTGTGCCACGCGAGCTAAAATTCCAACATATAATCGCACATCAAAAACCAGACCCGGACACAGCAACTTATCCATGACACTGCCTTCGATTTACTGCTTCTTTTACTTATATCATTTGCTACGTTGAAGTTAAATGATGATTAAATAATTAGATGGATCACAGAACAATATTAAAATGACTTGCTTACTGCATCGGCCCAAGCGACAGACTCTTCTATATAACGTAGGTTAAAGCATTATTAAAGAATAGTTTATAAGTTAACAACTTATAAAATTTAATTCAATGGCCATTATAAACCAGACTTTCAACAAAGTTGAAAATCCTCATTATTAGTTTGAGGCATGTCGTTGGGCTGTCTTTATTCCCAGGTGTCTTAATTTTGAGGTTGTCTTTATTCCGAGGTTTTCCGAGTAGTGATGCCTGGAATTAAACAGAGCACAAAATTCATGTCTGGTACATCTACTATTCATCGCAATTGTCTGTGCTAATATTTAATGTAATCCTTTGAAAACTGATGGAAGAGTTCACTCTATAAACTTCTTATGTTATACGAAATTCAGGCAATAGAAAACTCTAAGTTCAAAGAGGCATACATTTGCAACACCGTGATGGAAATACGTAAAATATGTACTCCACATCCAAAAGTCATGGTTATTATTTGTACCAACATTCATTGCAAATCTTTGAAAAATGAAGGAGGAGTACGCCTCACGAATACGTTATAAACGTAGACCGATCGTTCGTCCGATCGACCACCCGACAACGTGATCCCACTTTACCATCGAAAACTTCGTTTTTGCGTGGCTACAATATTTGGTTTGAGAAGATAAGAGGTACTTATTTCGTTTGAAAATTGGATAACAACTGCAGAAACTATAGCTGAAACAACAACTATAAAAGGTGATGTTTATTTCAGCAAACAAGCTAATGTGAATTTATTTCTATGTACATAAAATGAATCATGACACGTGCAATTATATTGCATAGTATCGTAAAAAACAAAGTCTTCAAAGACAAACAAATAACATGATTTTTTGGCCGCTTCCATATGCTGTCGGCGCACTGAACGGGTAGCACATGACCATAAGAAAACCAAAGAAGGGCGAATCCATGTACTTTTACTACAAGAGGTTCCGCTTCATCGTCCTTATGGCTCTGGTATACTGGTCAACCGCTCTGGCTGTCTGCCCATCATGCTGAAGCAGAATCCGAGTTCATCGTCCTCGCCTGCGTTTGCCTGCACTATACTATGAGGGCCCGCTACGTTCACAAGCTGCATAGCCTGGTTGACGAGGAGGACAACAACCAACAGGTTAACCAGGGACATGCAATGTCACAGGCAGTGTGGCATGGCAGAACAGTATGGTCTGACTCTATGCTCGGATTCGGACTAAGTACAACCTTTGTGATTCATATTCCAATTAAACGTAAAATTATACCATAGATTACAAACATTTTACCGTTGTTGTTTAGTTGTTCCTTATCATCTCTGGAACTGGTTTCAATAACATACGTACGACTAAAATATTCGTAAATGCAACATTATTATAGTCTATAAATTACACATTGCGAGTGTATTATTGTAAACAATTATTGGATTAACCTTAATATAACCACATTAACAATGTTTTCCTATACACATTTACAAAAACTTAGAACAAGGCCATTTTAAGTATATCAAGGGCCATAACTCTGCTTAGTAATGATTTTGTTTATAATTAGGCCAGTCAGTCAGTCAGCCAGTCAGGGCGTGACGAGTTTTAGCTGAAACTGGTTGCAACGTGGCGGACGCGAGGTATTACGAAGCACAACGTGGTGACAACGAAATAACAATGGGCGACAGGGAGGCACAACCCGACTAAGATATTCGTTGTCAGCCGCAAATCGTGTCACAAACACAGCGTGGCACATCGTGGCACCCGGCTGAAATTTCCAAGTCGTGGATGTCAGAAACGGGACTCAGTGGCGCGCCAATAAGTAAAACTATGACTAGGGCATTAGTTTGCGATAATTTTCGATGGACCAACGGGACACGTCTTTGCAAAAATTGGTACCGTAACGATGGTAATCAAAATAAGATAAACATGTACTTGATCCGTGGATGTTTCAACAATTTGTCGAGGAAAATTTATATGTAACTGTTAAGTACGGAAGCCTTTTTGTGACATTTTGTCTTAATTTCTTAATTTTGATGCATTATGTATTGTGCATTACCTCAGTATATATTGAGTTATGACTTATGTGTTGGTTCTTGTGACTTCGCACTTCTGACTTATGAATTACGACTGATGACTTAGTACTTGCTAGCACTTGCTTGTGTCTTCTGTGTTACGTCTTTAAACTTATGGCATATAAAGCAAGACCTACTTCAAACATCATGTCTTGGCTGAAAGAGACGATTCCTGTTAAACAAGTCAAAGGTCTATGCCATTGAAGGCTGTTACTAGTAACCCGAAATGTTGGCCCAAGGGTGCTTAGATTGGATTGGTTATTCCTGTTACTAGTATTATTTATTCTATTAAAGCTTACAATTATCTCTTCCTTCGACCTATATGGAACAGTTTTGATGCAAAAATTACACTGAGCCTTCTGACATCCCATCTTGCGTTGTTACGTGTGTACTTGTCCATCTGATATTACATGTTTCTTTTTGATATGTTCTATGATTAAAAGTGGAGAAATGATTACACCTTTCTGAGAGATGAATTGTTGTATTCTACATTATTTCATATATCAGTGTTCTGTATTTGCTATTAAACTGAACTTATATTTAAAGATGATTGACTAAACGGTCGAAATTAAGTTGAACAACCTGACTGCATTGTTTGACTGTCATTCATACCCTCATCATAACATTCTATAAATGATACTGGATCGAAATGCAATAACTGCGTTTGTCATACTTGAAATGTATGATTTAAACGTCTTTTAACATATCAGCCAACTGCTAATACAGACCAATATATCTACGTTATACTGAAATAGGCATAATATATCTAAGCTAAACAACGCATGTCAGTTGGACGAACAATGCATGTCATAACGCACTATTGAAACGTGCACTCGCATTATTACACCAGATGGCGCGCTTGCATAATCATCGACAGTTTTCGGCACCTTCGTAATAATCCGTACTTTTAGGAGAATTATGTCTTGGGGAAATATATTGTTTTTGCCATGTCTGTCTGTCCGTCCGTCTTTCCGCACGCATGATGGGTACCTTGGGTGGTAGGAGGTGTGGCCTAAGACAATAGAAATATATTGTCTTCATTCCGTCTTTTGTCCCTTAGGTGGTCATTCTTTTGTTACTTAAGTGGTCACTCTATTGTTCGAGAACGATGGAAATACCACCTAATAACACCTTCGTATGGGTGTCCGTCCGTCCGTCTGTCTGTCTGTCCGGCAAAATAGTGTCCGCTCCATATCTCCTAAACTCCTCGAAGGATTTTCATGAAACTTGGGTCAGATGTTGACCTCAACTAGACGATGTGCAGAACCCATGACACCTGCTCAGTGTAACAGTTCAAGGTCAAAGGTTTGAGCCTTGTATTTCGTGTCCGCTCTGTATCTCCTTAACCCCTCGAAGGTTTTTTATTAAACTTGAGTTAGATGTTAACATCAACTACGCGATGTGCAGAACCCATGAACTAACTGCGCCGGCTCAAGGTCAAGGTCACAGAGATCAAAGGTCATATGACTATATTTCGTGTCCACTCCATATCTCTTGAATCCCTTATAGGATTTAAGAATAATTCAACACAAATCGTCACCATATTGACACGTTGGCAAAGCGCATGTAACAAACATATTAGTTCAAGGTCAAGGTCACTGTTACTAAAAATAGAAAAATTGTTTCTGCTTAATAACTCCAGTTAGGAGTCACCAACTGCAATGAAACTTCGTCTGTGTGTAGCTTACATGGAAAAGAAGCTTGGGGTAACTTATGTATCATGACTAAAGATAGATGTTTGTGTTATTTTAGCATGTTTCGGCATGCTTATTGACAAACTGCCATGGGGGAGACATATGTTTTGTGACAGAAACAACCATCTAGGGAAAAGGCTACCAGAACGGGTCGTAGAAAACGAACTTGGTTTATATATGAAGAAACAGTGAAAATGACGTTTTCAAACGACGTTTCTTGTAAATGCCTGACAAGTGGCGAGTTCAATACAAAGGGTCACAATCTACACTAATTTAATGTCATTAAACTTGTATCAGTCGCAGTCCCGAACAAGATGGTTGTTTTTGTCATGAAAACATATGTCTCCCCCATGGCACCATTTTTTCTATTTTAAGTAACAGTGACCTTAACCTTGAACCAAGGTGGTTGTTACATGCGCTCTGCACATCGTGTCAGTCTGGTGAAGATTTGTGTTGAGTTATTCTTAAATCCTATAAAATGTTCAAGAGATATGGAGTGGACACTGAATATAGTCATATGACCTTTGATCTCGAACTGTGACCTTGACCTTGAGTCGGCACATTTTGTAAACAAGCTCTGCACATCACATAATTGAGGTAAACATCTGACCCAAGTTTCATGAAAATCCTTCGAGGGGTTTAGGAGATATGGAGCGGACACTATTTTGCCGGACAGACAGACGGACGGACGGACAGACATGGCAAAAACAATATATCTCTCCAAGACATTATTCTCCTTAAAGAACGGAATATTACGTAGGTGCCGAAAATTGTCGATGATTATGCAAGCGCGCCATCTGGTGTAATAATGCGAGTGCACGTTTCAATAGTGCGTTATGACATGCATTGTTCGTCCAACTGACATGCGTTGTTTAGCTTAGATATATTATGCCTATTTCAGTATAACGTAGATATATTGGTCTATATTAGCAGTTGGCTTATATGTTAAAAGACGTTAAAATCATACATTTCAAGTATGACAAACGCAGTTTAACTTATTGCATTTCAATCCAGTATCATTAATAGAATGTTATGATGAGGGTATGAATGACAGTCAAACGACGCAGTCAGGTTGTTCAACTTAATTTCGACCGTTTAGTCAATCATCTTTAAATATAAGTTCAGTTTAATAGCAAATACAGAACACTGATACATGAAATAATGTAGAATACAACAATTCATCCCTCAGAAAGGTGTAATCATTTCTCCACTTTTAATCATAGAACATATCAAAAAGAAACATGTAATATCAGATGGACAAGTACACACGTAACAATGCAAGATGGGATGTCAGAAGGCTCAATGTAATTTTTGCATCAAAACTGTTCCATAGACCTAGTTAACAGGGATCTTACTGGCATGAATTTTAAAGCAGGTCTTGCTTAATATGTTAAGTCATAAATCAAAAGTCGTAACGAAGAAGTAGCAAGTGCTAAGCCATTAGTGGTAACTCGTAAGTCAGAAATGCTGAGTCTCAAGTAGTAATACAGAAGTCGTAGCTCAAATGCTTCTCCACTTTTCTCAATTTTGTTATCGAATATTGTCGTTTTTCCGCTTCGAGGTAATATTTAACATCTAGACGTAGTAAATAATACCTAACACAAAATACAAAATACGTAAGCGGCAATGCATAATACATAATGGAATCAGGTCACCATGTTGTATGTTCCTTTGTAATGTGTGTGTACTTTTGACTACTCACACTTCCGGGTTTGAAGTAAGCTGCTATATTCTTTGATAATAAATAGTAGGCCAAAAAGTGAATTATAATTTATATTATTTACATAAAAGTTAAATTTTGTTTTGTCCTTAATATGGTGTTTTGCATAGCTTTTGTCTATGAAATGAATCAGTTTTAATGTATTATCAAACACATGAACCTTAGAGGAAGAACTTAGTTTGTTACTAGTATTCAAAATATGATAGAAATATTTGATAATTTGTTATAACATGTTAAAGCGTGGTTGCACGGAAACCTTTGACTTATATTTAATTCATATTGAGCAGACGACACAAGTAAGTTCGCGTCCGCTGATATAAGGGGGGCAAGAGAGGCTACTCATTCCACACGCCGGTTCAACAAAATACAGCCTGTTGTCGTTATCCTCCCAACCACCGTCTGTGCTTTTCTCTGGACGGCGATCTAAGCAAACGTATTCCGTTGCAGCGTTATCACAACTATAACAACCAGACACTAAATAACCCCTATATTCCATCGTCCATCCATCATAACACTTGTTTCTTCCTGGAATCATC
This sequence comes from Saxidomus purpurata, assembly GCA_022818135.1. Taxonomy (NCBI): domain Eukaryota; kingdom Metazoa; phylum Mollusca; class Bivalvia; order Venerida; family Veneridae; genus Saxidomus; species Saxidomus purpurata. The sequence goes on from JAFMSR010000013.1 coordinate 36,283,729, forward strand.
ACTGAGACACTCCTCGTTGTGTGGCAGACGGCACAAGGAGCGTTATGGCCGAACATATTTTGTCCGAGAAAGTTGGCTGCCCCGTTTTTCCTGTGATAATAGAATCGATATTCCGCACCGGTAATTCGTCCCATGCTTTCTACACTTGTATCGAAATGGTCCCACAATGGTTCATCTGTAAGACAGAGGTAGTTGGAACCCGTACTTTTATGGGTTCTGTGATGACCTGCCATATATCCTGTAAAGGAGAAAAACTGATACATGTACCTGTATCACACAATGTTCAGAAAATAAATAAGTCTGTGTCAGTTCAGTGTTTTTTTATCAAAATAGTAAAACTAAGATATTTATAATTCATATTTATAGTCATTACAAATGTAAGATGGTGAAAAGAAGAAACAAGACGGATATATTTTCAAGCACATAAAATGTTTCAACAATAGCTTTGACCGCATATTTTATGTTAGGTAACAAGAGTTTCAGAACTGCAAAAAAGAATATGCTGATCAATAAAGTCATTTTTTCGAGGGTTCTATTAAAAAAAAAACATAAATATAAAACATAAACAATGATAAATGCACAAGATATATTCATTTTTTGTTGTTGATTCATTGTCTTAAATATGTTGTATTTTGTCGTATCATCCAATGTGTGCATGTACGATGTATCTTTTTAGTTAAATCATAATATAAGCAGAAATATGAACCAAATTATTTTTCTTAAATGTCTCGGTATTAATAAACATTATTATTCAACTTTACAATATTACACTCTGTATTAGATCAATTGCACACATGATATGAAACAGATAGAACTAATACAAAGCATAACTGAGCCAATATGAGAAAAGCAGGGCCAATACGAGAAAAACGGGGCCAATATGGAATTCAAGCATTCTGATTGGTTTAAAAGAGAGGGCCAACACGGAGAAGTCACTTCCGTTAGATTTTTAAACGATGCCATTTTGTTTTTAGACTCATGTTGATATCGAAAAATGACTGTAAAGTTTTTATTTTTGAAATGAACATGGGGTTATGGGTATTCATTTTCTTAGTTAGATCATTTTCTATCCATCCATAACAGTTTTGAAATAAAATTCGAGAAAAAGTTGATTTTCATTTTTTCACCCCCCCCTCTTATATATTTATTTCTTCTTTCTTGTGTGAAAATGCGATTCAAACGGTGAGAAAATAAATCTACCATGTCAATTAGTTGTGGAAAAGGAAATCTCACCCTCGGGTTGAGATACGTCCAAAAAAACTCGACAGAGCCTCATTTTTGTGACGTATCTCAACCCTTCGGTGGGATTTCCTTATCCACAACTCATGAACATGTTAGATTCCCTTCATATTCTTGTTTATTTAGCCAATATTGTAAAGATGAATAATAAAATTAACATTAATCAAGTGATTTCATATTGGCCTTGTTATTTGTCCTCGGGCAGTCGTATTGGCCCTCGGCCTTCGGCCCATACGACCACCCTCGGACAAATAACAAGGCCAATATGAAATCACTTGATTAAGAACATTATAATATTGTTTATCAATACAATTTAAGAAATTGTCGTAATATTACATCGATACCAACAATTTTTCTATTTATTTTATGTCTCGAACTCTACTTTTATTGAGTTTGTTTCAATAAAATGTGGAAAATCTAGGTGAACGTCATCAGAAAGCATAGCAGACATGACGTCATTTTAACGACGTCATCGTCGTATGGTTTCTAGCATTCATTACGCTCGATATACATTTCGTCGTTAATCCGGGTAGCAAATTTTGATAATTTTCACTGGGTCGACAGAGATTTTATCGAGATAAAACCCACGAAAAACATAAAATAAAATTGTATAATTTTCTTTGGGTTATATTTCAAGCCGACTCAAAACAAACAAAAAATTCAATATTGTCTATTTAGATCTATTGAGAAACACTTACTATCCATTCATATGGCTTGAATCGACAGCAAACACAAAAGAACCAATGAGAGAAATCTAAAAACGTGTATAAGAAATGAAACAGAATTGAAACCATTAGCATTTTATCAATGTTATCAATTGTAAACGAGGTACATACCAGAATATAAGAGGGATGTCCCATTTTTCGGACATACTGTTCTACCCCAGCGGATATAAGTATCGCCTACAGTTTTAAATTTGCCAACGACCGCTGAAAAATAATAAAGCAAATACAAAAGTGTATAAACGAAATTTAAGTCTTACTTAGACAGTACATGGACTATTACTGGATGGTACCACACAAGCCTAATAGTATACAAAACAACACTGACATCTGATGCTAAACTATTGTGAGGTAGATTATAGCACTGCATCTAAATGCATAATGTTAACGGTGATTGAATTTAACGAGTTGGTTTAACCAACGTTTTATTATGGCTACTAGGAAAATAATGTACTATATTTCTGATGATTTACATTGTGTCTTGGGAGGAGCTAAACTGTGATCTATCTACAGTAGAGGACATTATCTATCCATTGGAGCCTACACTTCTCGAAATAACGTAAAAGAAGCATGAATCACACGCTCGACTTATCTACCGTTGTATAAATATTGTTGAACTGAATTCTATGACAACTGCAGTACATAATATACTATAAGTATTATAGCTATATGAAACCAAATGTTTATGTTTCACGTTAGTCACTCAACATATCAGTTGTTGAAACTGACTGATTATGTTTCAAGAATTATATACTTCATAGACAATTATTTTAGCTATCTGATTTTTTTTTTCATATAAAAATTATATACATATTCAAATTGTTACTTGAAACTTTACCATATACACGGTTTGATCCGTTCCTGTGAAGAACAGTACCTAGTTTATTCGACGTTAAATGTTAAAGAAGTAGGAAAAGTCATACAGTAAAACTTTGATAACTCAACTGTTATTGGCCAGAGTAAAACGGTCGCGTTATCGAAGATCTCGAGTTATCCGAAATCTGGGCGTTTACAGAGGAAAATATCTCACTTACAAAATGTACTATGATGAAATAATTCAATGAAAAAAATCCATGTTTATTATCACGGTACCGGTGCCTTGTTATAATATAACACTCGTGACATTTTAGACGAAAACGTTTCACAAAAGTCATCTGAAATAACCGTTGTAATCTATTCGAGTCATTGAAAATATATCATACTCCTAACAAATTTTAATTTCAAATTGTTTACTAATGTAATGAAATAATAATTCAATTTCTTTACACAAAACATGAAACTCGCAGACTGATTTTATCGTTATAAATAAAACATGGCTTTAGATGGTGATAATTAAAAGGTGCAAATAAAATACAAATGTATGTAAATTCGTATAGCCAAACATATACCTCTCATATCTCTTTCCAAAATGTTGTTTCTTTCCTTCTGCGCAGCTAGCTGTTGCTCCATCAAAATCAACCTCTCAAGCACAGTGCTATAGCATGAACACTGAGGTTCCTCTGTATGCATGACAACTAATTTAAAACAACAAATCCAAAATATCACTGCGAAAAAATAAACAGTTTCTTTGCGTAACATCTTCAATTTATTATGTAGCTTGTAAACGGAAAACTAGCCACTAGCGTATTAAACCAAGTACAACTGAAAATGATTGTTTTTCGTATTTTATCCTCATGTCCTTGTGCATTGTAGCAAAGACAAAAGAATGATTACTAAACGCATTGCGCTCGCCTGGTAAACGAATATTTTGAAATACATTAGCCTATGGGAATATGACAAGATATTATACTAAAAGACTTCATTTTGCAAACTTTACATTTAGCAACAATTGATGTTACATTAGTTGGTTGCTAAAAGGACAAAGGTTTAAGATATGCCCAGGAATAATTATTACTAATTCTAAATTGACCTCAACTGTTACTACTAGGAATCTTTTTCATAGATTCGACTTTATTCCTATGTTTTATGCAACAGTAATTCGTGCGCAGGAGTAAAAATGGAATTCTCGGAAAATACCTTTTTTTTTATCTTTTACTGTCTTGAATTCAAAACTTACCAATGATATGCCGTACCTACGGTGTTCCGTTTGGACCATCGCACTTTTATTTTTCTCCCTATACCACGATGCTCGAAACCACGATGATGAAAGTCGAAACCACAATGATGAAAACACGAAACCACGATGGTGAAAGTCGAAAGTCGAAACTACGATGGTGAAAGTCGAAATCACGATGGTGAAAATACGAAACTACGATGATGAAAACACGAAATTACGAAACTACGATGGTGAAAACGCGATATAATTTCGCGTTTTCACCATCGTGGTTTCGACTTTCACCATCGTGGCTTCGACTTTCGTGTTTTCATCATCGTAGTTTCGACTTTCGTGTTTTCACCATCGAAGTTTCGACTTTCATCATCGTGGTTTCGACTTTCACCATCGTGATTTCGACTTTCATCATCGTGGTTTCGACTTTCACCATCGTAGTTTCGACTTTCACCATCGTGGTTTCGACTTTAATCATCGCAGTTTCGAATTTCACCATCGTGGTTTCGACTTTCATCATCGTGGTTTCGACTTTCACCATCGTAGTTTCGACTTTCATCATCGTGGTTTCGACTTTCATCATCGTGGTTTCGACTTTCATCATCGTGGTTTCGACTTTCACCATCGTGGTTTCGACTTTCACCATCGTAGTTTCGACTTTCATCTTCGTGGTTTCGACTTTCATTATCGTAGTTTCGACTTTCACCATCGTGATTTCGACTTTCACCATCGTGATTTCGACTTTTACCATCGTAGTTTCGACTTTCATCATCGTAGTTTCGACTTTCACCATCGTAGTTTCGACTTTCACCATCGTGGTTTCGACTTTCACCATCGTAGTTTCGACTTTCATCATCGTAGTTTCGACTTCCTGTTGCGCATGGTCAATGCTATCTCGGCAAATAATACAATGGATGACTGAGGTCTTGATCTACGCATGACTAACGTAAGCCTACTTCATTGATAAAACATACGCGAATGACATGCGCAACAGGAAGGCGAAAGTCGAAAGTCGAAAACACGATGGTGAAAGTCGAAACCACGATGGTGAAAGTCGAAACCACGATGGTGAAAGTCGAAACTACGATGGTGAAAGTCGAAACTACGATGATGAAAGTCGAAACTTCGATGGTGAAAGTCGAAACCACGATGGTGAAAGTCGAAACCACGATGATGAAAGTTGAAATCACGATGGTGAAAGTCGAAACCACGATGATGAAAGTCGAAACTACGATGATGAAAGTCGAAACTACGATGATGAAAGTCGAAACCACGATAGTGAAAGTCGAAACCACGATGATGAAAGTCGAAACTACGATGATAAAAGTCGAAACCACGATGATGAAAGTCGAAACTACGATGGTGAAAGTCGAAACCACGATGATAAAAGTCGAAACCAGGATGGTGAAAGTCGAAACTACGATGATGAAAGTCGAAACCACGATGGTGAAAGTCGAAACCACGATGGTGAAAGTCGAAATCACGATGGTGAAAGTCGAAACTACGATGATGAAAGTCGAAACCACGATGGTGAAAGTCGAAACCACGATGATGAAAGTTGAAATCACGATGGTGAAAGTCGAAACCACGATGGTGAAAGTCGAAACCACGATGGTGAAAGTCGAAATCACGATGGTGAAAGTCAAAACCACGATGGTGAAAGTCGAAACCACGATGGTGAAAACGCGAAATTATGTCGCGTTTTCACCATCGTGGTTTCGTGATTTCGTGTTTTCATCATCGTAGTTTCGTATTTTCACCATCGTGATTTCGACTTTCACCATCGTTATTTCGACTTTCGACTTTCACCATCGTGGTTTCGTGTTTTCATCATCGTGGTTTCGACTTTCATCATCGTAGTTTCGAGCATCGTGGTATGGGGAGAAAAATAAAAACCGCGATGGTCCAAACGGAACACCGTACTTACCTGTTTGAAAAGCATTTATAGCAGTCCCAAAAACAGTTTATCAAAACATAGGGTTCCAACTTCTTACATATGCGTTCAGTTTTCATTCAGCTGAGCTGCATGTAAAAAGGCAGGCCATTCCTTATAAAATACAAATGTTAAAATTCGTCTCTGCGTTCAACTCGTAAAGATAAACACCATTTATTTCCTGGACAGACTTCTTTTGTGCACAGATAACCATGAACGAGTTGCTTTTAGATTTTTTTTACAGATAATCGCATGTTTGTCTTCTTCTTTTATCAATTTTACAAATAGTACCATTTATACGTTTATTCAAGTTTTGTACACAAGTGAGCTCATAGGTATAGTTTTAGAACATGAAACTCAAAGTTATCATTATAATATATACAGTCAGTTTAAATTTAAGAGTGCCATTGTTTATTGTTCTTATATGCGTGCACTTTCTTATTCTTATCAAAGTGTCTGTAGCACATTTCAAAAGCAAAAATGTGCAATTAAGTTGATACGGATTTTTTTCGATACCTCCTATGTTTTTATCTAGGTCAAATAGTTACTAATACCTTTCCGTTGAAGACGACGATGCTATGTAATTAACTGTTGGTCTAATCTATTCGTCAAAATATAAGTTCACCTTCCACAAACAATCGTCGTCATTTAAGCATGATTATATTTATATTACATATTGTAGTGAATATGACAATAAAGACAATATAAGGCGTAAAGCAAGTTTCGCTTAACTTCTTTACAAGAGAATCAGCTATATTTTTATAGAAACTCTTTATTAATGATATCATAAAAAAGGAAAAGGTATGTATTTCCAGATTTGTTTCTGATTAATTCTTAGTCGTATAATACTGATATAAGCTTCACGCTGTTTCGTTTTGTTTTTGTTGCAGTCGGTAGAGCACTGATGGCAATAAAGTTAAAACGTCAGATGTAGAAATCTATTACTGCAACACTCCTTCATTTAATCTATATATTAGAAACCAACAGAGGGTTATCGTTTGAAACACAGAATGAACATCGTCATGTGACCAGAAGGTTGTTTGCTTAAAAGACATGAACAAATAACACTTGCTTTTGAAATGAGCAAAACACTCTTATCGTCAAATCGAGAACGATTTCATGTTAACTCCGTTTATTTCGTTTGTATTTGTGTGAGTAAAATTATACATGTGACTTGTGGCCAGGATGAATGATACAGCAAGTTACAAATTGTGTAAATACTAACTTTTACGGGACAATTATGGTGTACTATTGGGTGAGTTATTGTGATCGCCTGGTGTCCGTTGTCTGTCTGTCGTCTGTCATCAGTACGCATAAAACCTTGTGTATGCAATAGGGGCTGCATTTTTCACTGGATCTTCATGAAATTTGGTCAGAACGACTACCTTCATAAAATCTAGGTTGAATTCGAATATGTGTCATCTGGGGTTAAAAACTAGGTCACAGGGAAAATCATAGAAAAACCTATTTATGCAATAGAGGTTGCATTTTGTATTTGATCTTCATGAAACTTTGTCAGAATCACTGTTTTGATGTTATCTAGGTCGAGGTTGAATATGGGTTTTCTGAGATCAAAATCTAGATCACGGGGTCAAATCATAGACAAACCTTGTGTATGCAATAGAGGTTGCTTTTTTCATTGGATTTACATTAAAGTTAGTCAGAATGATTATCTTGACGAAATCTAGGTCGAATTTGAAATTTATCATCTTGAGTTGAACACTAGATCACCCGGTAAAATCACAGAAAACCTTGTGTATGCAATATATGTTGTATTTTCGTTGGATCTTCATGACACTTGATAAAATTTAGGTCGGGTTTGAATATTGGTTATCTGAGGTTAAAAACTAGGTCACCAGGTCAATTCAAAGGAAGACCTTGTTGGTAATTTAGAAGTTACATTTTATAGCCAATTATCATGTAAATTGATCTGAAGGTTTCTCTTGTGAAGTTCAAACTTATGATATATAGTTTAGGGTTGAAGTTTGGTCACATATGGTCATAAATGCCTATGCGATATGAAATTCATGCAATAGAAAAGTTTAAGTTCAAAGGAGCATCAGTCTGCAAAGAAGGATATACGTAAAAAATGTGTCTTGCACTTATGGGGATAATCTGTATCAATATTCATTGTAATTATATGCAAAACAAAGGAGGAGTTCTATCCACAATATATCTTACCTATGTTATAAAAGTGGACTGACCGACCGCCGAAGAGACCGACCGTCTAATTCCGGTGATGCCGGTATTTCCCGAACGTCGTTTTGCATTGATACAGTAATTAATTTGTGAAGATACGATGTACTTTGTGACTCTGCATCATGGATAACGATTGCAGAAACAAAGGTCGAAACAATAACTATTAAAGGTAATGGTTATTTGAACAAATGTCTAATGCGATTATATTAATATGTACATTAATGAATCATGTGCAATTATGATACATTGTATCGTCCAAAAAGCAAAGTATTCAAAGACAAGCAAATAACATGATTTTAGTGTGAAATTGAAAATTATGTTAAGTTTCTATTTAATTAATTACTTTTACTACATATACATTCGTATCAATGTTTTATTACTGAAGTCTTATGAAAGATATCAGAAATATGGACAAACCTTAAACAATTGTAATCAAAGCCAATAGTTATTTCAACAAATATCTATACTGAAAATATCTCCTAATACATTATGCACAATAATGTCCTGCGTTTCATTAAAAGACCTAACGATCCAATCATAAGCGACGTTTGTAATGACTTTTTTTATCATTTATTTCAACATATGTGATTTATGAGATATACATACACTTATTTTCATACAAACACAATATCTGTTATTAAACTCCCTTGGTAAATATGCTTATTCACGCTTAACACTTCAAAACAGTATTGTAATTTAATTCAAAATGCATTAAAAAAATTAAATAGATAAAGAAAAGGGGAAAATATGATTAGTGTGTCGTCTCCAGTGCATGTTTGTTTTTTCTGTTATTCAGTCTTATACAAACGTATCTAATAGTCAAGGTATAAAAGATGGTACGAAGTTTCGTTGTGTAAAAACTTAGAAAATATTAAGTTCATCTTTTTAAATTATGATATTGAATTTTGCCATTCATTTCAGCTATTACTTTTTCTATCCCGATTCTGTGTTTCAGATAATTAATGTAACTGTCAAAATGTGGTAACTCTTTTCTGTAATTCTTTTGAAAAATAAAAGACTTCATCAAAATTATAAGAAAGTTTACAACATTACTTTTCATGTTATTTTGTAATATTCCAAAGCTTATGTTTTCTAAATTAAAAAGAATATCAAAGTTATTTCTTTTTAAAAACTCCCTTAATCTATTCCATAAAACTTGAGCATAAGTACATGTCCAAAATGAATGTTCTTAACTTTCTGGATGCATATTACAGAAGTCGCATATATTTGTGTTAGCTATATTCATTTTTAATAAGGTCGTGTTTGTGGATAAAATTCGCATGATATATTTATACTGGACATTTCTCATTTTTGTGTGAATTGTTGCTTTAAAGGTCTGAGAGTATATCCTTTTCCAGTTAATGTCGATTTTATTTAGAGTTTTTTCCCATTTTATTTCCGATTTTAGTGACTTTGAGTTGGAGTTAACGTTAAACTGTTTTGTGTACAATAATTTGTTTGGCGTTTTCGATTGTTTTAGTGCATCCAATAACTTTGGTTTAATATTATATATTATGCCTTCTGTTTTCAACATCTCTTTTAATCTTCTTGGAATACTACTAATGAGTTGGTAGTACATTAGAAAGTCACTGTTTTCTAGTTCATATATACGCTTAAACTCTTTAAAGCAAGCAGTAAAAAATATTTTTTCTATAGTCAAAAAAGTGTTCTATATTTGTTATTCCTTTTTCATGCCATTTCTTAAAGTAAAACGTATTTTTGTCTTTTTTATATTTGAGTTATTCCATATGATCTGTTTACCTAACTGTTCCGAAGAATTTGTTTGATTTATTTTTGTCCATGCTATTAGAATGTCACTTAGAAATTTGTTTTCTTTACATATACTTTTTATATCATTTTCAGCTAAATTACATTGAAATACAAGTGTGCCACCTACTTTATCTAATATATCTCTGTAAAATATGCTCCATAGTTTACTGAATCATTTTCACAGAACTTTTTATCCCAACACGCCATGATTGCATTGAAAAATTATTTAGGTCTATTATTTTTATCCCACCTTGTTCATAATTCAGCTGCAAAACTTCCCTTTTGATCTTCTCTGGGTTTTTATCCCATATAAAATTATACATAACTTTTACAATATCTTTGATTGTGTTTATATCAGGATTAGGTAGTACAGTTAAAGGATATATTAGCTTTGGTATTGCAAATGTTTTATAACAGTGATCTTTCCTAGGAGAGTTAGTTTTCTGTGTTCCCATTGTTTTAAACAGTTTTTAAAGCTATTTAGTTTGGGTTCCAAGTTAACTTTTTGATTTGTTTCAGGATTGTTTGTGAATACCATGCCTAAAGTTTTCGCTGATTCAGTTTTTAATGACTTAGCATACAATAATAACTCGAAACACCTTTGCAAAAATGGGTACGGTGGTAAAACTGAATAAGATTACACATGTACTTGATCCGTGATGACGGATGTTAGCAAAATTTTCGGAAAATTCATGTGTTACCGTGTAAGGTATATAACAAATTACTTTATATTTCGTCCTAAGTACATTGTATTTGTACTCATCTGAATTAACGCAGATTTATTACATTTTATGCCGACCAATGAACATGGCGGAAACATTGATCTATAAAGCATTATACCGCATTTAAACGGAATTTAGTAAAGACCACACATGCATGGATTAAACACTAAACGCTAAACACTACACAACAGCATATGTAACTCTTTGTGCAATGATCTTTTGAAATCAAACTCTATTCAGTTGAAGTTAATTTAGATCTTCTTTGTTTTTTCATGTTTGAATAAATGTAACTTATACGAAAAATATCACGGGCTGATTTACAAGCTTTTCGTATGAAAACATGTTTTGCAATCAGGTCACCATTCTGTATGCTATTTGAAATTTGAGTGTACTTTTGACTACTCACACTTTCGGGTTTGAAGTAAACTGCTTCATTTCTTAAGAGTAAATAGTAGGACAAAAGCTTACTCACAATTCTATTTTAACTCGGAAACTTTAACTAGACTTATCACTAAATGTGATTAATATCCCCGAAAGAAAGATTTATCAACTGAAGAAGTTAGTAGTAACAAGATCCTTGCAAAACTTGCAATAACTCTGTAATTTGTAAAGATAGAGTTATGGTTCTTGTACACTGCACTTCCTCTCATTGTGCATGATTTTTCTAAGAAATTGTATTGAATTCCAAACAATAGTTTTCAAGTTATGCTCCGGACAAGGAAAAGTAACTAAAGTACACATCATACTGATGCTTCCCACAAAGTTTGATTAAATTGCAACTAGGGATTTTGAAGATGAATAGCGGGCACGATATTTTCACATTAAAGGCCACTGTGACCTTGATTACCTTAACCATATGACACCAAATTACAATATACACACGACTTTATACTGGTGGTTCCTACTAAGGTTGTTTTAGATCAATCAATATTTTTTCCCATTTCAGGCCTCTGTGACATTGACCTTTGATTACATGTCCCCAATCGTGATATGCTCTTCATACTCAGTCTGATGTTTCACTGAAAGTTTGATTCATATTCAATAAGGGATTTTGAAATGAAGAACGGACATTTTCAGTCTCTAGACTTTATACTGATGCGTCCCGGAAAGTCTGATGAAAATCCATCAAGGGGTTTAGCAGATGAAGAGCGGACAAGATTTTTAAGATTCAGGCCACTGTGACCTTTACCTTTAACTATATGACCCTAAATTTTAATATGCACAACTAGACTTCCATTGATGCTTCCTTGAAAGTTTGATGATAATCCATGAATGAGTTTTGGAGATAATAGCGGACAAGTTTTTCAAGTTTCAGGCCCCTGTGGCCTTTACCTTTTACTGTATGACCCTAAATTGTAATATGCACAACAAGAATTCAAATTGATGGTTCTTTGAAAGTTTGATGACAATCCAAAAAGAGGTTTTGAAGATGAAGAGCGGATACGACGAAGTGGACAGACAGATGGCCGACTGCAAGAGGAAAAAAATAAATATTTGATAATTTGTTATAACATGTTAAGGTGTGGTTTCACAAAACATCTTTGGTTTCAACTTAATCATATTGTGCAAACGACACAAGTAATTTCGCGTCCACTTAAATATGGGGGACAAGAGAGACTACTCTTTCCACAAACAGGTTCAACAAAATATAGCCTGTTGTCATCAATGTATCATACTTAACATTAGTTTGTCATCTAAAATTGAAAGTAACCTTGATAGAAATGCCATTCATGTTTTGATTCTAGAATTCCAAACACAAGACTTTAATAATATTAAGTTAGTTAGTAGCTTAAAGGACATTATAGGTTTAAGATATGCCCATGCATAATTTGTTACTAATACTTGATTATTAACCACAACTGTTACTGCTACGGATCTTGTTATAGATACGATTTTATTCCTAAGTTTTATGCAACGGTACTTCGTGCGCAGGAGTAAATTGGAATTTCCGAAAAAGATTTATTTTTTCAATTGCAGCTGCGCCTTTCATCACCCTCTTTAAACACATAGTCAAGCATTCCAGTTGTCCATGAAAAATAGAATAGGCATATAAGAATGACCTATAAATAAATTAATATTTTTCCTCGGGGATTTGTATAATGTTTTATGTCAACAGGGAGTACTATGAGTATGTTTTTGACTGAAAACTCGTGTATGCTGGACGTCCACCTGTTTCCTATACCTAAATTTGGCATAGTCAAATTCAACTTACTTAGTCGAGACAACAAAGTCGTTCAAATTGCTCATTTTGATATCCCTATGAAGTTCTAATTACAAATACTAGTACATCCAAATGCTCTTCTCATAAACATAATATTTACTAAATCATTGTCATTGCCACCACCCAAAAATTACATATTAGATTCAAGCGTTTTCTGCCGTATTGTATTGTCTATAGTTCACTGTCTTGAATTCAAAACTTACCAATGATATGCCGTACCTCTTTGGTAAACATTTATAGCAATCCCTAGACAGTTTATCAAAAACATAGGGTTCCAACTTCTTACATAAGCGTTCAGTTTTCATTCAGTTGAGCTGAATATAAAAGGCCGGCCATTCTTTATGAAATACAGATCTGATGTTAAAATTCTTCTTTGCATTCAACTCGTAAAGATAAACACCATCTATTTCCTTGACAAACTTCTTTTGTCTATAGATAACTATGAACGTTTTGGTTGTTTTTATATTTCCTACAGATAATCATCATGTCTTCCTTCTTCTTTTATCAATTTTACAAATAGTACCATTGATAGATTTATTCAAGTTTTGTAAACAAGTAAGCTCAGAGGTCTTTCTGACTAAATAAGGAAGTTTAAGAACATAAAACCCCCTTTTAAACCCAAAACCTTTGTTTTTAAACATTTTAGGAATGTTACCTTTTCATGTCAGTAGAATAACAAGTGCCCGTTTATTGTATAAACATTATTCGTCTTGTTTAAAGTTGTCATTATAATATATATAGTATGTTTTAACAGGGGTGTAATTGTTTAATTTTGTCGTATGAGTGCACTTTCTTTATCTTTTCTAAGTGTCCACAGTACATATCCAAAGCACAAAAATGCAATATAGTTGATATTTATTTTTGTTCAATAATCACTATAATGTTATTTTTCCTTGTCGCCTAATGGTAGCTATGTAAAAATTTAACACGAATTATAAATGTTCATTTTGATTCAGTAAGTTACATAGTTCCTCAAACCTAGATATTTTCAGAAATAATTGCAGTTTATCTTTTTAACGTGTTCTATTTAATGTGTGTTTTTCAACAGGAACTATCTATACATACTGACTGGGAAAAAGTTGTTATTGCCCCGATACCTTAAGCTGGTACTGATGATCCTCGTTATCCATTATCTTACAGGGGTATATCACTGTCTTGCTCTATGTATAAGATGTATTGCTCTGTATTAAACAACCGGCTTTCTAACTGGACTGTAGATAAAAGCGTCTTAGCTGACGAGCTAAATGGCTTTAGAAAACAGTGAAATACCATAGATCATGTCTCAACACTGAGTAATATTATTGATACAAGAAAAAAGCTCAGACAGTCAACCTTTTGTGCCTTTATTGATTTTAGAAAAGCGTATGATTTCATTAATCGTAGCCTGACATGGCAAAACACTGTTCAATAATGGCATAAAAGGTAGCATGGTTAATGCTTTAAGTTGTACCAAATGGTGTCATCCTATGTTAGAATTAATGGTCGTTATACAGAATGGTTTGAAAATACATGTGGATTACGTCAAGATTGCTCGTTGTCACCATTACTGTTCAATTTTGTGTTTGAATGACCTAGTGACCCAAATTAAGGCTGCAGGTAAAGGTATCTGTATAGATATTGAAATAGTCTGTATCTTATTATATGCAGATGATATTTTCCTTGTAGCTGAAAATGAAAATTATTTACAACACTTATTGTAGATGTTTTGTCAAGTTGGTGCTCTTTAAACTCAATAACAGTTAATCCAGAAAAGAGCAATATTGTACATTTTAGATCACCATCTGTTATAAGAAAAGTCCATGTCTTTACTTGTGGTACACATAGTCTACAGATTGCCAATAATTACACTTATCTTGGCACTCTTTTAGATGAACATTTGGATTTTGGTAAAACTGCTGTCTGTAGCACAAAGTGCCGGAAGAGCACTTGGTCTCCTTATAGCAAAATCTAAATGTTTTGGTGGCATGCCATTTAATGTTTTTACCAAATTATACGATAGCATAGTATGGTTTATTACATTATATGGCGCCTCCGTTTGGGGTACTTAGTCTAGCTCCTTTATCTATGAAGTACAAAACCGTGCTATGCGTTTTTATCTTGGTTTTGGAAAATATACTCCTTTTGCCTGTCTGTATGGTTAACTTAGTTGGCAACCACCACAGGTGAAGCAAAATGGTTATCGGTAGCTAGGCAATGGCATAGACTTCATACTAGATGGGTGTTCAGTAGAACACGTGTGTCGCCTTCTTACACTTTGTCAGAATAACCAATAATTTCGTGAAAAAATCTAAGTACAGAAAGGGGCATAACTCTGTCAAATATGACATTGACCTACAACATTTAGCGGTATCACGACCCTTTTGTCGTAAGCAATACAATTTGAAAGTTTAATGAAGAAATCTTATGAAATGGCAGATTTATAGCCAACGTTAAGTTTTTGTGACAAAATTTCAGTAGAAAAAGGGGCGTAACTCTGTCAAATATGACCTTGACCTACCAAATTTGGCGGCATCACGACGCTTGTCATAAGCAATACAGTTTGAACGTTTGATGAAGAAATCTTAAGAAATGGCAAAGTTATAGTCAACATTAAGTTTTTGTGACGGACGGACGGACGGACGGACAAAGCGATCCCTATGTATCGCCTTTTCTCCGAAATGACAACACAAAAATGGTGAATGTTTTTGGCATTATTTTGAGGCCGCAGTAGAGACCCGAGAAGATAACCGGTGTAAAGTATCAATTCTGGAACCATAGAACAGACTTGGCGCCCAATGTCTTGGAGATAAAATATACAATCGCAAATCCCATCTGTCATCTGTCTTTCACGGAGTAGTGATGCCTGGAATAAAGTTACAAATGTACTTAGTATCTAATCAGTGCTACGGAATATGTTTGCCAGGACTGTCGTCCTGCGGCGAAGCAGACGATGATGACAACATACTTTATGTGTTAAGAATGTTTCGCCTATCGGCAGGGAGATCACCCGTGTTGTTTGTTCTTTGTGACGAAAAAATAATCTTAAAGCTGCACACATTTAATAAGTTCAAATAGCTCATAAAATCTAAATACCGTGACAATATTATGTATTTTTCCCAAATCATTGCTGTGAATATTGTAAACAGAAACCTTCATTTTTAGAGTTAAATGATGTTACTTTGTTGCAATTATACCTAACGAGTTATGTTTTCATTATTATTGTTATATTATTATTATTATTAACGGGATCAAAGTTAACATTTCAGATGTACATATACATCAACTTTTGATATAGATTACATGACCATGCCATGTAATCATTTTCCGTAGATTAAGTTTTCTTATATCAATAAATTAATGTCGTAAGTTTTGATTAATCAAATGTTTTCATAGAAGTTTAGTTTTCAAATTACATTGCGTCAAAATCAAATAATTCAATTTATTTGTGATTACATTAACAGGAGAAGCATCTAATTTAGGGGGATTTGTTTCAGAACATCGGAATCGGTCCCAGTGGGTGTATAACGTGTTCAGTTTATCCAGTCTGCAGATAAAACTCCAATAAGATTGCCATTGTTTTTTAAGAAAGTTGAGTAAAATCAGGTAGTTTGGACACTTTAAGGCCGTTTGTTACACTTTCCTATATGTATATTAGACCAAAATTTCATTTTCATGTAAATTTTTCAAACTGAAATCTGAAATAAAATTCATACATGTAGGTCACCGGCCTTGACCATGAATTATTTGCCCATGAAAATCAGAAAATATAACAAAATGCTTTTCAGTTACGGTTCCGTTCTTTACTGCAGACGATGCATTTAAAATCAAAAGGGAAATAAATCTAAAACACCTCCACACAGCGGTTTCTTCCTGGTACAGTATACAGGAACACAGAGCGCTTTAAATATTTTTAACCACATATTGTTTAAAAAATGAAATTTGAATATTTTGTTAGTTTTTGTTACTGCTTGTGCATTAAGGTCCCATCATCATTTTAAGTTTATTCATTTACCGATATAATGATGCCCGAATTGGGTACTATATACTTCAAAACGAGTGCATGCCTTTCTTTCGTATTTTTGTCGTTTCGTCGCAATTAATCCTGTCAAAAAGCATTTTCGTATCCTTGAAAATATCATCAAAAAGATACTGCGCACTTCTATTTTAAGGTATTAGGGGTCTAACGGACACTATTTCAAAACATATTAAACTTAATTTTTTTTATAATCCTCATCTGTTAACTGACTACTGTGCAAAATTTGAAGACATTTCACCGTTTAATACTTTGGATTTTATAGTTGTACCTATTTTGTACTTCAACATTGCATGCAATACTTTTTGGAACCTAGAACAAAAGCAAATATAAATAAATACTTGCAAACATACCTATTTCATTTTTTATTCCGATTTTATTTCGTCTTTTGTTGCCCTACCCAAACTTAAGAAATACTGGCCATATTTTAAAGTACCTTAAAATTGAAACAGGTATGTTTGCAAGTGTTTATTTATACTTGTTTTTGTTCTAGGTTCCAAAAAGTATTGCAGGCAGTGTTGAAGTACAAAATAGGTACAACTATTAAATCCAAAGTATTCCAAATGGCCATTAAACAGGAAGTACTCATTACACCCCAAATACCTTAAGAAACTACGATAGGAATATTTTTTGTACATAATAATAATAATAGATTCTTTATTTCAAGAAGGTAACATATTAAGGTTATACAAGAAGAAATAAAAGTATACACCCTATTTACAACATGGCCTTCTATAAACAAATTAAGAGACAAACATTCACTGACATACACTGGAACTGTCCAGTTACACACAGTCATTCACTTATTGACAGACACTCAAAATAAACTTATTATAAATATTGTATAATTAAAGCGTATGATACAACACAAACAATAACACATGTAATAAATGACAGTAGATCCAGAATTAACATCAATTCCTGTAGTACAGTCAAACCTGTGATAACTAAATGAAAGCTACCAAACACGGAGAAAAACATCTTTCTTAGTAATATTTTTTTTTAAAGTGATCATGGGACAATGCTATTGTTATCTAAAGGGGATTATCCACTGAGGTGACAACGTCTTAGTTAGACTTTGTAAATGGTGAAGCAGCTGTGCTACTTGGACTTGCTGCACTCCTTGTACTTGCTGCGCTACTTGGATTTGCTGCGATACTTGGACTTGCTGCGCCACTTTGACTTGCTGTACTCATTGGACCTGCTGCACCTTTTGGACTTATTGCACTCCTTGGACTTGCTGCACTTCTTGGACTTGCTGCGCTACATTGACTTGCTGCACTCCTTGGACTTGCTTTGCTACTTTAACTTGTAACACTTTTTGGACTTGCTGCGCTCCTTGGACTTGCTGCGCTTCTTGGACTTTCTGCACTTTTTGGATTAGCTACGCTATTTCGACTTGCTGCGCTTCTTGGACTTGCTGCACTTCTGGGACTTGCTTTGCTACTTTGACTTGTTACACTTTTTGGAATTGCTGCGCTCCCTGGACTTGCTGCGCTTCTTGGACTTGCTGCTCTTCTAGGACTTGCTGCGCTACTTAGACTTGCTGCACTTTTTGGATTTGCTGCGCTATGTTGACTTGCTGCGCTTCTTGGACTTGCTGCCCTTCTTGGACTTGCTGCGCTACTTCGATTTGATGCGCTACTTTGACTTGCTGCACTTCTTTGACATGCTTCCCTACCTAGACTTGCTGCGCTACATAGACTTGCTCCACTACCAAGACTTGCTGAACAAACTAGACTTGCTTAGGAGATTATCTCATCCCCTATTTATAAAGAGACTTGCAAGAATTACTGAGTAAGTCCTCCTTCGAGATCAAGATTTTTTTTATCTCAGCTTGTTATAACAGCCTAAGATCTTTCTTTATTTATTCAATTTATATTAAGTCCACGCGCGAATCAGATTGAAGACGATATTATGACGTCACGATACAAATAACGTCGCCAACGTTAATAAACAAATCTGTGTTTCTTTTCCTGAAAAAAAAATGCATTAAAATAACTAATTACATTACAAAATTGAGTTATTCTTGGCAGTTATCTTACAAAATCTATCGACTTTCAGAAGTTGAATACAATTATTTGTTTACATACTAATTGTTTACATGCCGTCAGATGACATTTATATTGTCAAAAGTTTCCATTTAGATTCAAGTTTGGACTTTCACCAGGTCATAACAAAACTTCAATGTTTTCTGGTCACAATGTGCGTTGAAAGTGTTTCTGAGCTGCAGCTAAATCATAATGAAAAATTAAAGGGCTTGGATAGTTTGCAATGTTTAAATCCCCTTTCACTGGCTTCAAAACATTTTTGCCCTTCGCATGCCTAATGCAGTTAGGATAGAAGATTTCATCCTTGTTGCGTCAGTTCAACGGTGGCATACACTTTTATTCGTAAACACAACACTCATAGATATTGCAGAACCCCGTCTGTGGTCCAGAAGAGTGATATCTTTTTCATCCGTTTAATTTCATTAAGGAATAATGTCATACTAATAAGGGTGTTGCTTTAATGTGATTGTAAATTACACAAAGAAATAATAATTCAAGAAACTGTTTTTTATGTACGCTAACACATTCGTGTGAGTGGCTTTAGATTTACTGAAGAGTTGACATTAGTTTTGCAAACTTTAAAAAAAGATGACCAATTGAGAACATAAAATTGTATTTACAGCAAATCTATATAACCACCCACCACAATATGCAACTCTTATCTGGCATTACTGAATTTGCGTGTTGTTTTTTCCTTGTAGACAAAGTCTGTCTTCATAATGTCTTGTGTACAATCATTACCAATAACATGACGTTATAATTTCTATAGAATTTACTACAACCTCTCACAAAATTTCTTCCAAAGTTTACAATATTTCACTCATATAAGATACGTGGTATTAATTAAGCGCGTCATTCCAAATCAAACCTCATTGTAAAAAATTGTTTTCTCATATTGATATTTCGTGTAGAAAGCCATTCAGCATTGCGGTGTGTTCAGATTTGTTGGAGATAATAGTTAACATCTCCTTTTATCAACGCTACAAAATAATACCATAGAAAGATTTCTTAAAGTTTCATAAAGAATTAAGGTCATAGGTACTCGTGAGTAAATAAGGAAGTTAATAAGACCAGCTTTTCAAATACTTCAAAATATTTGAAGAATGGAATGCTTTCATGTCAAGCGAATGACAAGTGCAGAACAGCTTAAACATAAGCGGACGTATAAATTAGGTTTTTTTTTTATTTTTTCTCCTTTTATCTATGTAACTATTCAATCGAAGGGGCGCATTTATTTATTTTTAATACGTGCCCAAAGTAATTAATATCAAAATGTAAAAAAGCAATAAAGTTAATTTTAAGTTAATTATAATTTCATTCAACGTGAATTTTCTTTTAATTGGGAAATTGCCATATATTTCAAAGCTTTTACTTTTTACCACTTTTCGGCTTTGCATAGATTTTACTTCACTCATAAACATCCATTTTATACACTTCGTCATATATTTAGACCAGATTATGGGATTCCTTCTATGTAATCAAAGGTTTGTCTGGTCTGAGATGCCAGTTTGCTATCTGACTTGTCAAACAAGAAATATTTATCATGTATGAATAAATCTATTGACTTCCCTTCCCTAAACAATTGTTGTCATGTTAACAGAGTGAGATAAACATCATTTCATTGCAATAAGGTTGTGAATAGAAAAAAAGAAAAGACACAGAAATATAATAGATAAACAATTTGCACTCTACAACTTCCAAAAAAGAAGAAAAAAAACTTGTTTTTTGACAAAAGTCCCTACTAAATTGAAAGCGTTTTAATAAGGCACACGCTTTTTTTCTAGATAGTTTTAAGTTTTATAGCATACGCCCGTTGCTATTTTTGTATTGCTGCCGATATAGCACTGAATCTAAACCCTAGCGATAAATAACCTTTTGATGGGAACTACGGGGTAACCTCTAATTGTAAATATTTCTGTAGCTAATCAACATGCCTCTATTGCAGATAATAGATAACACTTATAATCACCAGAGAATTATCAACAATATGGTTAAGTTGGTCAAACTTGGACACCTCGTTGCGGCTGTATACACTACATTAAATACAAACGTGTATCAACTCCAGCCAAGCCGATACTGTTTAGGTCTCAAAGCTAGTTTGAATAGAGAAATTTTAACTTTTGGTTGATGCACTCCTGTCGCAGGAGATTCTGGTTTGAAACCTCATCCCGTGACTAGTTGGGTTGTTTGCTTGAAATGCATGAATGAATAAACATTTGCTCTTTGGATGAACAAAAAGAACCTCTTATCGTAAAATCACGATAAGATTTACAATTGCCCTGTTTTGTCTTAAAAAAAAAACAACCTAAACATGTGATATCGCTTGCTTTTCATCTTGATGTATAATACAATGTAGAACAGTAAGTTACAAATTTGTAAAAAAAAAGAGTTAAATTGGCGGGACACAAATAGTGACCTGCATTTTATGATTCCTTCTTTGCTTGTACAGACGTAGTTTCTGCGGGAGGACATAATGGTAGTTTTAAAGAGAATTGAGCTTTCTTTACTGTCACTGGTCATATTTGGATTTGTTGGAGACGCTCACGCATTTAAAACAACAGCAGAACCAAAGAATGTTCCGAACTTTGACTATACGAGTATATACGGAATGGTGAGCAAATTGATTTTGATGGAGCAGGAAGTATCAGCCTTGAGAAAAGTAACTACTCGTCAGGAATCTAAAATTGACAGACTCGAGAATGAATTAAGAGGTACATGTACTTATAATTAAATGATATTATTTGACAAAATTTATATCACCACAACTGATTGTTTTAATAGTGTAAACTGGATAGTATAACATGAAATATCTCAAGTTTTCCCTAAGCATGACTTTTTAATAAATGTAATATTTAAAAATAAATGTAATCATTTAAATTGTTAGGACGTGCTGAATTACAAAGAACTTGTCAAACAACTGTCTGATATGTTGTTGTTTTTTCACCCAGAACATTGTTTGGTAAAGCAAAGGCGTTTTTTAGTTATTGTAGCAAAAACGCTAGATTTTAACAATATGAATATTAAGAACATTTTTTTGTGTATGCTAGGTAAAGAAAAGGACGTCAAAAGAACGATTATGGATTACAAGGTTCCAACCACACAAGTAGGCCCCTAAAAATTGTTTTTTTTTTAAAACCTCCCCAAGGGGGGGGGAGTCCCTTTAACCCCCGCGGTCCCCACTGGGGTCACGACCGTACTTCCTCATATGACACCAATCCTGGTTTTTCCAGGAAGCGGACTCGAGAGTGACTCGAAAAGCTTAAAGCTTTCTTCACAATCGAGCTAAAATAAATAAGTATAAACTAAACTAAATGATTGTCTCCAATGAATAACTTGTTAAGACAGGTTTTTTCATGACTAACAATAACGCAAAAGGGCACACTAAAACAGTCAACCGAAACCGAACAACAGAATATGTATCATTTGACATCCGTGAATATCTACAAAGTATTTTGCATGTGAATATCCACAATATTTTGCTGCAAATATAAAGTTTATTTTCCGAATTCCACCATAATATGCATGTCGTTAAGTACACTGAGTATTTTGTATTTTCTATAGTTTTATATTGTAGTTGTCGGAAGCACCTATATCCGTTGGGGCCGCACCGTTTGTCCTGGCAATGGCACGTCTTTCGTTTATTCAGGTAGGTTAAATGAGAGAACTATACTGTATACGATTTGGCAGGTTGTATGAATTTCAAAGTTGAAGGCTACATTTTATAACAATAATAGAAAATTGAGAAATTCTTTTTTTTAGCATGCTAAGTATTGTTTAAAAAGAGAAATACAAATTTACACCGGATACAGAAAAGTAATTTTTAGAAAAATAAAATTTCAGAAACGAATATTATAGTACATGTGTATATTTTTGACGTAGTTTGTATTGAAAACTATATATTATCTTTTTCCTTTCGAAAGATCGTTGTTTTTCAGCTAACATGAGTGTAATACATGTGAAATTATCCTAAAAAATAGCCATGAATAATGGGGAATTATCCTCTTTCGTTTTTCAAAGGTTATATGGCAGGATCAAACAAGGGGCACTCAGGAACTGGTTCCAACTACCTTTGTTTGGCCGGTGATCCTTTGTGGGATCATTTTGAAGACGCAGTAGAAAGTTACGGGAAGATCACCGGTGTAGAGTATCAATTCTGGAACCATAAATCAAACGGCGCTGCAGACTTTCTCGGAGATAACATGTACAATCACAATCCCCCATGTGCTGTATGTCACAGTAGGAGAAGTGTATCTATAATGATCCCTGGTAGAAACCAATGCTACGATGGATGGACGAAAGAATATAGCGGTTACCTAGTTTCCGGTTTTTACGGCGACGCCAGTGCTACGGAATATGTTTGTCTTGATCGTCGTCCTGAAAAAGTTGTATGTGGTAAAGCAGACGATGAGGACAACAGACTCTATTTTGTAGAAGGCATGTGTGGAAAAAGTTTAGCCTGTCCCCCATACGTTAACGGCAGAGAGATCACATGTGTTGTCTGTAGTTTGTAAAGTTTTAGGACCATGACCTCTTTGAATTTTCTTGGATATAATAATAAATGTCCTAACATAATAATGATAGAACTGTGTATTAGTTACCATATTTGCTTGTTTTATTTTCATTTTCGAGCTGCTTCTCCCCGAAAGTGTTTCTAACTTTTGCGATATCATTGAAAAAATGTCTAAGCTATATTTTATATTAAGGTACAACCTCTCTAACAGCCACCATCTAGAGAGCATTAAAGTGGTTATAATCATGAGGCAGTTGCTTCTAAGAGTTTCACCTTTGCAGAAAATTACATTTCGAAATGCTGAAATAGTGACTGTTGTGAGGGACGGTTGTTACAGAAATTACCGTATAGGGAGGTAAGACTGTTGTGAGGGACGGTTGTTACAGAGGTGACCGTAAAGGGAGGTAAGACTGTTGTGAGGGACGGTTGTTACAGAGGTGACCGTAAAGGGAGGTAAGACTGTTGTGAGGGACGGTTGTTACAGAGGTGACCGTAAAGGGAGATAAGACTGTTGTGAGGGACGGTTGTTACAGAGGTGACCGTAAAGGGAGGTAAGACTGTTGTGAGGGACGGTTGTTACAGAGGTGACCGTAAAGGGAGGTAAGACTGTTGTGAGGGACGGTTGCTACAGAGGTGACCGTAAAGGGAGGTAAGACTGTTGTGAGGGACGGTTGTTACAGAGGTGACCGTTAAGGGAGGTAAGACTGTTGTGAGGGACGGTTGTTACAGAGATGACCGTAAAGGGAGGTAAGACTGTCGTGAGGGACGGTTGTTACAGAGATTACCGTAAAGGGGAGGTAAGACTGTCGTGAGGGACGGTTGTTACAGAGGTGACCGTAAAGGGAGGTAAGACTGTTGTGAGGGACGGTTGTTACAGAGATGACCGTAAAGGGAGGTAAGACTGTCGTGAGTGACGGTTGTTACAGAGGTGACCGTAAAGGGACGTAAGACTGTCGTGAGTGACGGTTGTTACAGAGGTGACCGTAAAGGGACGTAAGACTGTCGTGAGTGACGGTTGTTACAGAGGTGACCGTAAAGGGAGGTAAGACTGTCGTGAGTGACGGTTGTTACAGAGATGACCGTAAAGGGACGTAAGACTGTTGTGAGGGACGGTTGTTACAGAGATGACCGTAAAGGGAGATAGGACTATTGGCACTTTCTGATTGAAAAGAAACGTTAAGAATGGCGTGGTACAAATAGCGGTCGACGATTTCGCCGATATAACATCTTTCTTTGAATGATTAGAGGACCTTAAACATTAGAGCTGTGCATATTTTAGTGCGATGTAAGGACATAATCTATATACTTGGACAACGCCCTGTGTCTGTTTCATATTATTGCGGTCTGGTATTTTGTATGATAACTTTATTCCGGTAAATTATATCAAGCTGAATAAGGGTGTTACAGAACATGGATGCTGTAAATCACTTCAGTCTGTACATGAATACCAATTATAGTACCTTCACGACATTACTTTGGCCTGATATAAAACCATTATTGTATGTAACAATATATAGCTAATACCGTGATATGAGTTCAATAAATAACAACGAAACAAAATTGCATGATTAGCGAAAAAGGCACTTATTAACAAGATACTGATTTCACAGTTGTTAAGTTGTGATGTTTTATATGTATAACAGGCAACAATAAGTAACAACGCGTTTAATATCAAACATGTTGTAATACATCTAGTATATGTTTATAGTCAACTCCTCCCCTTCCTGTGCTGCTCATGCAACGTAGCTTCCAGAAATTTTCAAAATGTAGGATGATTTACCCATGCATTAGGGCACTGAGCGCCAAATTTATAAAGTGAAATAATTTAGTAAAGTGTCCAATACCATAAAAACTGGCAGGTCATATCAATACATACATACAAATTATGCTGTTTCTGTCAGCCTAATGTTAATTATAAGTTTAGTGTAATCATAATGTCTCAACTAGTGAATGATATTTCGAGTAACATATTTGATAAGTAAAACGAGGATTAAGTTTGTTTGCCTGATGCAAATGTTATGGTACATACATAATAACGATTTTAGACAAAATAGGAAAGTGGCCGCTTAGTTCAGTTGGAAAATCATTTGCTCTAACATGTCTGTAAGCGAATGTCTGTGGCTCACCCTGTGACATTTGGCGCTTTCTGACTAAAAATTAAAAACTTGACCGAATCTTGACCATAAAATCTAGCTACCAATCGCTTTCATATACTCAAAACTCCACCGACCATCAAGTTTTAAAGTTTTTTTTTGTATTGCAGCCCATGTTGAAAGGTCAATTAAATGAGCTATGATTAATTACTTAAATCAAATTCACGACACGAGTGTTAAAAAAAACGAAAAGTGCACAGCACTTACCATCTCAATTTCAATTACAAATAACGGATGGCGGTATATCAAATATTATGATATGCTTTTCTAAGAGGTCTTAGGTTGTTCTTAAATGTCCTCTGGAAATAAAACAAATACACAAATCACTTTTCAACAACGGAAAGCCCGAATGATCAAAACCGTCGATTTGTTTGTAGTTGTGTGTGGGGTGCCCCCCCCCCCCCCCCCCGGGGGGGGGGGGGGGCCGGGGCAAAACCGTCGATCATATTATCAACGATTATATACGATAGAATGTGCGCGTTGACGTCAGAGTTGTTTGCAGGTTCAACTAAATACGCACAAAGCGCTTTGACAAAATCCAATGATTTCTTTTTCGTACAAGTTTGTGCTATCAAACGTTAACATTTACTCCATATAAGTGAATAATGGAACTGCCTATATTTCACAAGTCACCCGCCCCTAGGTTATAAATATGACTTGCTATCGCAGTTCATACCGTTGTATTTGTTGACCATTATGGTACTAGGTTACGCTTCTGCTATTTCGACTGTCGATTAAAATGTGGTTAATTCACATGCGAAAATTCTTGTCAATTGTGTTGTTATTATTGGTGGATCCTGCGACATGTATTAGTGATGTGGGAATTGAAGTGCAATATTGTGGATTTGAACAAACATGTGTGGGGAATAGGACAGATGCTGACCAGGCGAATGACTCTTGTTGTCAACCATGTGAATGTGCAGAGGTCTGCAAGGAAAGAGACACCTGTTGTACCGATAAAGAACAGATCGGTGACATTACAGAAGTCATTAAACAAGAATGCTTACCTGCAGTATACATGCCAGATGGTCACCGGTCTTCAACTAATTTCCAATCCCATTACACGCGAACCCGCTGTCCAAATGATTTTCAAGATTTAAGCATTAAAGAAAAATGCGAGAATACAATATTTGAATCGTTAGATGACATCACTTTTGTTACGTCTGAGGATGGAAACATAGTTTACAAGAACAGATATTGCGGACTTTGCCATGGGGAAAAAAGAACAATACAATGGAAATTAAGAGTTTCTTTTGCATGCATGAACATGCCAATTATCCAGAATGCGTCTTTGACTACAGCTAAACAAGCTTTACTCGAACATTGCTCGATCGGGTTTGAAGCATCCGACAACTTGTTAGTGAAGAACACAATCTGTTTCGAGAGGGCTATCAGTCAGTGTAACCAAACAGGAGACTGGGAAGTTTATGACAGAAGGCTTGAAGACTTATGCCGTCGTCCACCAGGTAAATATAAGATATTAAACTCGCTAAATTTCTAAAATGGACAGTTTTTCTATTAGAGACTCTCTAATACTATATTGGCTGAATGGCGAGCAGTGTAGATCAAGACTATCCTGCATGGATGTCGAGGCAACAAGACAGAAGCAGTTACCAATTAGGTTAAGACGTGTATAAATATTTCCATATCCATTCTGTATATACAAAGTGCGTTCATTACTTATTTTTCTTGATTTGTACGACTTTAATGAAAGGAAGTGCACGTTTTACCAGCTCAAGTGTATTAGAAATCGACCAGAAGCCATTTCTGTTTACATCTATTGTATCGACATGAAAAACGACATGCACAAAATATCAGTGTATTTGGTGAAACGTTACTGTATTTTGGAACCATTTAATATATTTTTATCAAATAAAAAGTATCGTCGCTTACAAAAATAATTCCAAGTTGCAAACAAGAAGAGATAGTACTGACCTGCTTGTGTGTAATGTTGTGTGTGTTTTATAAACAAGCATGACTGTTTTGGCTTCGTTAGATACTCTATCTTGTTTCATTGCTTAATATGTAAGTCAAGTACCTGCTGTGAATGCGAAACAATATGCTTTCATGCGCAAATATACTATATATCACTATTTACGTATGCGTATGTACATGTGTGTGAATGCTTTGTACTTTCAGAATATGTCAATTATTACAAGATGAGCAGGAGAGGATACGTTACTGTTTATCAAAGCGTTTACTGTTACCTTTGTAACTCGGATGCTAATGCAAAACCAGAAAGCTGTCGACTGGACGACTTCAGACTCCCTAAACAGTCCTTCACCGGCCTGATTAATCAAAACGCATGGACTGATTCCGATGACCAAGACGGGAAATCAAAAACATGCATGGCAGACCAAATACTAGACACGTTCTTTGTAAGTTATTTTGAACTGAATTTCTTTAACTTTGGTAAAATAATACTAATGGCAATACTGAGACATTTCTCTCCCATTTCAGTTATAATATAAACAATAGTCACAAACTGCCACAAACATCGAGACAATTTCTGTAAATTGTATTATACATTTAAACCGCCTCGATTTGAAAATAGACATCAAAGAGAATTTGCATTTGTTTACACAACCATGAAAAATATGTAGCAGAATTTATTTCGAAGATTTCAGAGTAACGGTTTTATTTCTAACCTACGAGTTAGTTAAAGGTCCATTACTAAGACCAAGTCGAGTTTTCTTTTAAATCAGGAATTGTAACGGGCGTTTCGTCAGAAAGAAAATATGACATACTGCATTGAATGTGACCATATTGTGTAAAAAATTTGAGTTTAACATAAGAATTTATTAACAATAGTTTGCCTTTTCAATCAAAGCGCTGAAGGCACTGAATTTGTTTGGATAAATAAAGTTGTGTGCCTCTGATTTCACTGCTCTTCTAATAAAATACATTTAGAAATATGACCTGTACAAAGCCACAAGGGTAGAGAATGCATTAATAATTTCACTTAAATAATGGTTCAATACTTTATTGAAAGACGTTTTCCACATCATTGTGAAATTATAATTGGTAATTCAAGTAAATGTGTTTATCAAACAATGGCCTTGAACTTACTATCACTACCATCTTAAGGGATCATAAACCAATCGATTACCGAGAGGAAATCAGTAACCTGTCAAAAGTCACTGTGACCCTGGCCTAAACGTACCAGGTATGATAAAGTGTAACTGATGAAGCTGAACAAAGCCATTTCTTTTAAAATGTCTGCTTTAAGTTGAAGGCAATAAATCAATGATCAGTTCGAACAAAGGGCCAATATGGCCCCTTTATCTCTAATCTGGCTTCAGAGAAAATTGTTAGTTATTACTATATAAGCCTATGTGAAATAAAGTGACCCCCGGACCGGTTTAGTATTTTGAGCAAGGGGTCATTATTTAAGCAGGCAGTCTTGGTAGAGCCTCCCTAGACAATGCTGCATACCAATTATCTTTGCCCTTGGAATCCCGGATTTTGAGAAAGTTTTTCCTTTCCATTGCCCTGCCTAGAGGTGGCATAGGATTATCTGAACAACTTTGATAAAGCTTCAACATTGGCTTAGTGGTTTTAGAGGAGATAGTGTTTCAAGGAAAAGGTTGAAGGTCATACGACAAATGGCGAGTGTTCTAATACCTCCTGGACTAGCGACAGACATCTTAAACTCTACTCCGCCACTTTGTGACAGGTGTAACATAATAACACACAACGCTTACTGTGACAGTTCATTCAGTTTATTGTTCGTTATTTAGTAAAATACACTTTTCAAAGTTCATAATTCATTTAATAAGCTGACAAGTCTATTTCATAACATGACAAACAGTATCAATCTGACTAGCCAACTGAGCCAACCTGGCACAGAGGCCCTCTCCTAGCTCCCCATAACTTACTCTCCTCCTCCTAACTTACTTTCTTCTTTACAGAAATAACACATATATACACTAAAGACGCCAGATATTGCTCATGTCAGAGTACACAGCTATTTCCTGGTTTCAGCAGAAAATGTACCGACAAAGTTCAAAACATCCGGGAACATAAAACTTACTTTAAACGTGTACATTTGTATTACAAATAAGAGCCTTTGGCTAATAAAGTTTTGGCAGCTTTTATACCTTCCCATTTTCAAAGAGATTTCATAATTATCTAGGAAATTATATTTTGTTCTTATTACACTACACAGGTGGCTTAAAAGGGGATATGCGGCATAGATATTTATATACATTTGTTTTTATGCAATTCCATCGTTGGAATGATACCTAAGGTCAGAATATTGAAGCCATGTTCTTTAAATTGATCGCCCACTAAATTCATCCCTACATATCTAACTTGTAAATTGTATCGGTAAAACACGCATTTCTTCATTGTTTACAATTATCATGCGCGTTGACATAATCTCCACATCTGCGCATTGCGCAAAGTTACCGTAAGTACTTTTCATATGCGCAGATGAGGTTACATTGCTTGTAACATATTGCAAGCACATCAAGAATGGCGAGCAATTATACAATAATGTCGGTTTCTTGCAAGGAGATATGTTCAAAGAGACCAATAGGTAGCACGACCTCGGAATAGTCCAACTAATTGTACACGCGTCAAGATATTGTGTGATTTTTGTATTCTCGACTTCACACATCCGGGTACTGATTAATTATTTACATTCGGGAAAGGTGATCTCCTGGATTAGGTGTTATGGTCGGTTTCTTGCAAGAAGATATGTTCAAAGAGATCAATAGGTAGCACACCTCGGAATAGTCCATATTGTACACCGTAGATATTGTGTGTTTTTTTTCCCTCAACGGCTGATTAATTATTTACATTCGGGAAAGGTGATACTTCCCTGGATTAGGTGTTATGGTCACATGATTTCCATAGATGTGCATTTAGCGCGCTATATTACCAGATTATCAACTCTATTACTATCACGTTAGGAACATGTTTTCATCAAGACTTCAAATTTCTCTTATATTTTGTCGGTTTCTAAATTCTAGCTAATTCTTTTTCTTGTCGCCCCAGATTCATACATAACAGACTACTTTTAAACGCGGACGCTTTCCGCTTTTCTGATATTCCATTGCGCATTTCTATACAAATTTCATTTTTTATATATATGTAGAAGACTTCGTTTAAAACTTCGCTTGTTATACGAATATTGTAAGATAAGTTTGATCAATACATTTTTACTACTCCAGACCTATGATTATCACATTTTTGCCGAATGGGATCATGTAGTCGGAACTATTTCGTGACCATTGTGCCGGACCTGAACTACTTGCAACTTTGGTACCTAAGGAAAAGACCCTTGAAAACCACTTCTATACTGGATTGTGACTAAAACAAATAATAGAAACGAAAGTAGGTTTTCCAGTTATCAAATATCTTTGTAATTTTCTAGAAGTCTACCAGAAAGAGGCTGTAAATAGGTTGTATATGAATAAGTATACCA
>JAFMSR010000013.1:36315238-36331951 GCA_022818135.1 Saxidomus purpurata
GCATATAAGAACAATAAACAATGACACTCTTAAATTTAAACAGACTGTATATATTATAATGAGAACTTCAAAGAGGACGAATAATGTTTAAACCAATAAATGGGCATTTGCTGTTGTACAATTATTATCCTCCTGACATGAAAAGATAACATTCCTGAAATATTGAAAAATATGTGTTTTTGGTTTAAAAGGAGTTTCATGTTCTAAAACTATACCTATGAGCTCACTTGTTTACAAAACTTGAATAAACGTATAAATGGTACTATTTGTAAAATTGATAAAAGAAGAAGACAAACATGCGATTATCTGTAAAAAAATCTAAAAACAACTCGTTCATGGTTATCTGTACACAAAAGAAGTCTGTCCAGGAAATAAATGGTATTTATCTTTACGAGTTGAACGCAGAGACGAATTTTAACATTTGTATTTTATAAGGAATGGCCTGCCTTTTTACATGCAGCTCAACTGAATGAAAACTGAACGCATATGTAAGAAGTTGGAACCCTATGTTTTGATAAACTGTTTTTGGGACTGCTATAAATGCTTTTCAAACAGGTACGGCATATCATTGGTAAGTTTTGAATTCAAGACAGTAAAAGATAAAAAAAAGGTATTTTCCGAGAATTCCATTTTTACTCCTGCGCACGAATTACTGTTGAATAAAACATAGGAATAAAGTCGAATCTATGAAAAAGATTCCTAGTAGTAACAGTTGAGGTCAATTTAGAATTAGTAATAATTATTCCTGGGCATATCTTAAACCTTTGTTCTTTTAGCAACCAACTAATGTAACATCAATTGTTGCTAAATGTAAAGTTTACAAAATGAAGTCTTTTAGTGCAATATATTGTCATATTCCCATAGGCTAATGTACTTCCAGATATTCGTTTACCAGGCGAGCGCAATGCATTTAGTAATCATTCTTTTGTCTTTGCTACAATGCACAAGGACATGAGGATAAAATACGAAAAACAATCATTTTCAGTTGTACTTGGCTTAATACACTAGTGGCTAGTTTTCCGTTTACAAGCTACATAATAAATTGAAGATGTTACGCAAAAAAAATGTTTATTTTTTCGCACTGATATTATGGAATTGTTGTTTTAAATTAGTTGTCATGCATACAGAGGAACCTCAGTGTTCATGCTATAGCACTGTGTTTGAGAGGTTGATTTTGATGGAGCAACAGCTAGCTGCGCAGACGGAAAGAAACAACATTTTGGAAAGAGATATGAGAGGAAAAGCTATATGTTTGGCTATACAAATTTACATACATTTATATTTTATTTGCACCTTTTAATTATCACCATCTAAAGTCATGTTTTATTTATAACGATAAAATCAGTCTGCGAGTTTCATGTTTTGTGTAAAGAATTTGAATTATTATTTCATTACATTAGTAAACAATTTGAAATTAAAATTTGTTGAGAGTATCATATATTTTCAATGACTCGAATAGATTACAACGGTTATTTCAGATGACTTTTGTAAAACGTTTTCGTCTAAAATGTCACGAGTGTTATATTATAACAAGTTATCGGTACCGTGATAATAAACATGGATTTTTTTTCATTGAATTAATTCATCATACTACATTTTGTAAGTGAGATATTTTCCTCTGTAAACGCCCAGATTTCGGATAACTCGAGATCTTCGATAACGCGATCGTTTTACTCAGGCCAATGACACTTGAGTTATCGAAATTTTACTGTATGACTTTTCCTACTTCTTTAACATTTAATGTCGAATACACTAGGTACTCTACTTCACGGGAACGGATCAAACCGTGCATATGGTAAAGTTTCAAGTAACAAATTGAATATGTATATAATTTTTATATGAAAAAAATCAGATAGCTAAAATTGAAATATATAATTCTTGAAAAATAATCAGTCAGTTTCAACAACTGATATGTTGAGTGAGTAACGTGAAACATCAACATTTGGTTTCATATAGCTAAAATACTTATAGTATATAAAGTATTGCAGTTGTCATAGAATTCAGTTCAACAATATTTATACAACGAGCGTGTGATTCATGCTTCTTTTACTATTGCTTCAATGCCTGCTTTCAATTGAATAAGTAATAGATAGAGTACTGTTTGTGAGAATAATTACGTTATTTCGAGAAGTGTAGCCTCCAATGGATAGATAATGTCCTCTATTGTAGATAGATCACAGTTTAGCTCCTCCCAAGACACAATGTAAATCATCAGAAATATAGTACATTATTTTCCTAGTAGCCATAATACAAACGTTGGTTAAACCAACTCATTAAATTCAATCAACGTTAACATTATGCATTTAGATGCAGTGCTATAATCTACCTCACAATAGTTTGGCATCAGAGGTCAATGTTGTTTTGTATACTATTAGGCTTGTATGGTACCATCCAGTAATAGTCCATGTACTGTCTAAGTAAGACTTAAATTTCGTTTATACACTTTAGTATTTGCTTTCATATTTTTCAGCGGTCGTTGGTAAATTTAAAACTGTAGGCGATACTTATATACGCTGGGGTAGAACAGTATGTCCGAAAAATGGAACATCCCTCTTATATTCTGGTATGTACCTCGTTTACAATTAATAACATTGATAAAATGCTAATGGTTTCAATTCTGTTTCATTTGTCATACACGTTTTTAGATTTCTCTCATTGGTTCTTTTGTGTTTGCTGTCGATTCAAGCCATATGAATGGATAGTAAGTGTTTCTCAATAAATATAAATAGACAATATTGAATTTTTTGTTTGTTTTTAGTCGGGGTGAAATATAACTAATTATACAATTTTATTTTATGTTTTTCGTGGGTTTATCGGAATATAACGGTGAATTATATCTCGATAAAATCTCTGTCGACCCAGTGAAAATTATCAAAATTTGCTACCCGGATTAACGTCGAAATGTATATCGAGCGTAATGAATGCTAGAAACCATACGACGATGACGTCGTTAAAATGACGTCATGTTTGCTATGCTTTCTGATGACGTTCGCCTAGATTTTCCACATTTTATTGAAACAAACTCAATAAAAGTAGAGTTCGAGACATAAAATAAACAGAAAAATTGTTGGTATCGATGTAATATCACGATAATTTCTTAAATGTCTCGGTATAGATAAACCATATTGTTTATTAATACCGAGACATTTAAGAAAGAGCCTCATAAAATAATTTGGTTCATATTTCTGCTTATTTTATGATTTAACTAAAAAGATACATCGTACATGCACACATTGGATGATATCATATTCCTATTTTTAGATTGCATTTTACCTGAAAATCAAATCTGCACATACGACAAAATACAACATATTTAAGACAATGAATCAACAACAAAAAATGAATATATCTTGTGCATTTAACATTGTTTATTTTTTAAATTTATGTTTTTTAAAATAGAACCACCGAAAAAATGAATTTATTTATCAGCATATTCTTTTTTGCAGTTCTGAAACTCTTGTTACCTAACATAAAATATGCGGTCAACGCTATTGTTGAAATATTTTATGTGCTTGAAAATATATCCGTCTTGTTTCTTCTTTTCACCATCTTACATTTGTAATGACTATAAATATAAATTATAAATATCTTAGTTTTACTATTTTGATAAAAAAAACCACTGAACTGACACAGACTTATTTATTTTCTGAGCAGTGTGTGATACAGGTACATGTATCAGTTTTTCTCCTTTACAGGATATATGGCAGGTCATCACAGAACCCATAAAGGTACGGGTTCCAACTACCTCTGTCTTACAGATGAACCATTGTGGGACCATTTCGACACAAGTGTAAAAAGCTTGGGACGAATTACCGGTGCGGAATATCGATTCATTAACCACAGGCAAAAAGGGGTAGTCGACTTTCTCGGAAAAAATATGTTCAGCCATAACGCACCTTGTGCCGTCTGCCACACAACGAGGAGTGTCTCGGTGATGATCCCAGGACGAAACAAGTGTTATGATGGATGGACGATGGAATATAGGGGTTATTTAGTGTCTGGTTGTCATAGTTGTGGTAACGCTGCAACGGAATATGTTTGCTTAGATCGCCGTCCAGAGAAAACCACAGACGGTGGTTTGGAGGAAAACGACAACAGGCTGTATTTTGTTGAACCGGTGTGTGGAATGAGTAGCCTCTCTTGTCCCCCTTATATCAGTGGGCGCGAAATTACTTGTGTCGTCTGCTCATTATGAATAAAATATAACTCAAAGATGTTTATGAAACCACGCATTTACATGTTACAACAAATTATCAAATATTTCTATTACATTTTGACTACTTGTAACAAAGCTAGTTCTTCATCTAAGGTTCATGTGTTTAATAACAAATTCACACACATTCATTTAATACTAAAACGCTATGCAATACACCACGTTGCAGATATAATTTATAACTTTTTATGTTGAAGTCAAATATTGTAATTCAGCTTATTATTAAAAATGAAGCAGTTTACTTCAAAATCCAGAGGTGTGAGAAGGCAAAGTACACACAAATAACATACAGCATGGTGACCTGAATGCAAAACATGTTTCTTTTTTTAAAAACTTGTAAGCCAGCGTATAAGACGCTATGTATATTTAAAACATGAAAAAGTAGCTCTGGGGTTATTTCAACAATTCAAAAGATTGTTGTACAAAGGACAAATGTTATTGCTTAATCCATGCATATATTTCTTACTAAATTCATTTTTTTACGTGCGGAATAAACTTTATAGATCTACGTGTTGGTCAAGTGCATTAGTCGACATGTAATGTATAATATCGGCATAAATCCAGATGGATAAAAATACTTAGGACGTAATGTAAAGTAATTTATTTATTATAAACCTAACAATGATACATATTAATTTTCCGCGACAAATTACTGAAACATCCGTCAACACGGATCAGGTACATGTTAAATCTTATTCAGTATAACCATCGTTCAAATTTTTGCAAAGGTGTTTACCGTTGGTCCATAGAAAAGTATCGCATACTAAGCCACTAATAACGTCGCTTATGATTGGCTCACTCGCTGCAATGGCGTTAAAACCCATGCCTTTGTTTTGACCGGACATCATTGTTCACGCCATGTTTTATGTAATGAATTAGGAGATATTTTCACCATAGATATTTGTTGAAATAATATCAGCTTTGATAATTAGTCTTTGCCTTAGGTTCGTCCGTATTTGTGACATTGTATTAAAGAAAGATTTAAATAGATACCTAAAATTCAGTTTCACACTAAAATGATGTTATTTGTTTGTCTTTGAAGACTTTGGTTTTTTAGCTTACCAGAGCACGACATGCTTAAGGTGAGCTTTTATGATCGTTTGATGTCCGTCGTCCGTCCGTCCGTCCGTCCTTCCGTTCACATCTAGTTTGTTTACACTCTAGTATCCACAATCATGAAGCAATCTTATTCAAACTTTGACATAATGAGTATGGCCACAAGTTTTCAGATTAGATGAGTTCGATTATGGGCCAGGTCGGAGCAGTCCTGCTAAAGATATAATAACCCTAATGTAACAAAAATTGCAATATTTCACCTTGTTTACACTCTGTACAGTACATTTCTTGAGCAATCAGAACTAAATGTAGATGGAATGTGTTTGTCAACAAGTTCTCGGTTTTGTTTGATAAAGGGCCAGATCAGACCAGTACTTCATTGAGTTGTTGCCCCGGATGTAACAAAAATTGCAATATTTCAATATGTTTACACTCTGTACACTACGTTTATTGAGCAATCATAACCAAATGTGCATGGAATGTGTATGACCGCAAGTTCTGGAATAAGTACGATTATAGGCCAGATCGGTCCGATCTGGCCCATAATCGTACTTATTCCAGAACTTGTCTTTATGTAACAAAAATCGCAATAATTTACATTGTTACCACTATAGGCCACATTTGTTGTTCGAAAGTCATGACACTTGGTCAGAATGTTTCTCTTGATGATTTCTAGCCCAAGTTTGAAACTGCTTCATGTTAAGTCAAACACAATGTCACAAGTACATATCTAAGAAAAACCTGTTATCAGAGGCTCTTCTGTTCAAAATTCTTGAGACTTTGTCAGAATGTTTATCTTGGTGATTTCTGGATCAATTTTGAAACTGGGTCATGAGGTTTAAAAACTAGGTCAATAGACCAGATTAAAGAAAAACATTGTAAACACTGTAGAGGCAACAATTTGTTCGAAACTCGAGAAACTCGGTCAGATTGTTTGTTTGGATTGTTTCTATGTCAAGTTTGAAACTGGGTAATGTTAGGTAAAAAAACTAGGTCACTAGGCCACATCAAAGAAAGACTTTGTTAACAGTCTTAATGCCCCATTTTTGTCTCTGACTCACAAGCCTTGGTCAGTATGTTTGTCTTGGTGATTTCTAAATAAGTGTCGAAACAGGGTCATGTAAAGTCATAACCTAGGTCATGAGGTCAAATTATAGAAAAACCTTGTTCATTAAACCTTCTTGAAACTTGGTCAGTATGATTGTCTTGATGAAATTTACGTAGAGTTTGAATTTGGGACATCTGAGGTCAAAACAAGGTCACCCGGTTAAAAACATTGTGTATGCCGTACAGGTGACAATTACAATTCAATCATCATGGAAATTGGTCAGCAGGTTTGTCTGTCAATGTCAAACAGAATCTTTGTGGTAATGATATATAGTTGAGGGTTGATGTTCATTATAAGGTCTCAGGTGAGCGATATAGGGCCATCTTTTACCTCTTGTTTACGCTGATATACATCATAATTGCACTTGTCATGATTCTTTTTATGTACAAACAAATTATATCTACGATTTCCTCATTGACTCTAATATATGTGCAGATGTTATAAATAAATTCATGTTCTACTCTACTGTTTTTTTTGTAATTGTAGTGCGACGAAATGCCTATTATGTATCACATCACAACTCGTGGTCATGTGTTAATTTACAATGACATCCTACTTATTATGAACTTTATTGAAATTTGTAAAAGTTTGACATTTGGTAAAACATTGCGCATATTTGCAGTAAAAATGAAATATGTGAAGCCTGGATTTTAGTTTAGAAAAGAGTCAGCCGCCGAACGTTCCGTCCGTGCCGGAACCCGGGATTGATCCTTTGCGCTCCGAGGAAACTGATCTTCCATCTTTTGGCAGCCAATCAGGGAACGATACCTTCCATGAATCTTCCAAAATATATTCCATAAACTAACCAAGCAAATAACTCCATTCCATCACTCGTATGATTGATTCAAAACTTCATTAATTAAACAATAAAGTTTGGTATCTCTTAATGGAATTTATCACAAGTTAAGGGCTTTGACTGACTGAGAAATGTTTACAGGGTTTCAAACAATAAAGTTAAATTACTGCCAAATGAAATTATTATAAATTACTAAGAAACTGTGTTCTAAGTTTTCAGTACAGCTAATACAATCACAAAGTAACCACTCTTATTTATCTATCACATGGTAAAACCCTTGTCAAACCCTTTGATTGTGCATTATGTTTTATAATACGTAATGATTCAATGCAGTATTCAATATTCTTTGTTTCATAAACATTTATTAACAGCATTAGGGAGTGGTTCCCACCGCTGCCCCACACCCCGGCCCCCTTACATGCATGTATGAACCGTATATACGGTATTGCAGACGCTGTCGTGACGTCACGTAAGTAAGGTTTTTGGAAGATTGGCCGGTGGAAGATTGGCCCCCTTGCGCCGAGGGCCTTTAGATCTTCAGTCTAACGCTCTCTAACACTTAGTCCTCGGTCAATATCACTTTTAACAGGTCCGCAAAACCATGTTTTGACCTCAAAATTAGTCTATAATTGTATAATATAGGAACAACTTTGGCACCACAAGACCTAGAGCTTAGATATTTAGCATGTGGCATTACCTGGTGACCATCTACCAAGATTGTTCAATTCATGACCCCTGAGTCAAAAGTGACCAAGCCCGGGAGTCTCTTGATTTTACATAGGCTCATATATG
This sequence comes from Saxidomus purpurata, assembly GCA_022818135.1. NCBI lineage: Eukaryota > Metazoa > Mollusca > Bivalvia > Venerida > Veneridae > Saxidomus > Saxidomus purpurata. Next base: position 36,323,204 of record JAFMSR010000013.1, read on the forward strand.
TAAAACTTTTTATAAATCTTTATTTCTGAAACCACAAGGCCTAGAGATTAGATGTTTGGCATATGTATCATTGCCTTATTGACATCTTCCTAGATTGGTCAAATTATGTTCCCCAGGTCAAAATTGACTCTTTCTGCTATTTATGACCTTGTATTATAGCCAATGGTAGCCAGGTGAGCGATATAGGGTCATTTGGCCCTCTTGTTCTTTAATTATGACAGTATTGATAGTTGTCGACTTGCATGCAGATACCGCAGATGCTTACTGGCGGACAGCCAAGTGACTGGCAGTATTGCGCGTGTCAATTCATTGATAATGGAACAGTCTATATAAAACAGTACCATTGTCAACATTTTCTACTAATATAGATGCCCGTCCGCTTATCTGTACGTTGGTCTGACCTAGCTATGGTTTTGCTCCCAGTTTTGGAAGACTGTCAGCGCTATATTATATATCAAGGATACTTTTTTTTAGAGATCTTCTACTTTATAATTAGACTAATCATCCTGCACGTGTGGTATTATGTGTCTTCTCAAAGGATCTTTCTAAAGCTCTTATATTACAATTCAAATGTTCTCAACTTAAAAATAAAACGAAACAAGCAAATGAAATAAAAAAACAAAAAAACGAAATAGACATCCTTTATTGAATAATATATTAATGCGACGGCGATCGGTATCACAGAAAAAACTATCGTTCGAACGCAATGCTCGTCACATCCTAACGATCACTTATACAAAGACAATGGACGGTTATTAGCACATGCGAACTATTTTGCGCATCGATCAATTGCAAATCATGCGGCCCGCTATCTTAATCAAAGGACTGAAAGTACATGTACTGGAGGATCGATTGTCTCTGAACAACACAGTCTGCACACATACATGTGTAAATATCGGGACAGACTGTATACATACACATGTAAATATCAGGACAACACTTACACGAGTAAAGTTATAAACTGGAGACACAACTGTCCACAAATTTTGACCTTTAACCATTTGTGTAAACTTTACTTCTGAGATAGGAACCCATGTGCTTACCTTTTGCATTCAGTGACTATGCTCCACTACCCTATGAAGTATCATAGCTATGGATGTTAAATTGAAGTAGATTTTGACCAAACTGAACTGAAAATTCATAGTTTGCACAACTTTTAATGTCATTCAAAAGTTATGGGATATGCCCATAGGGTTGATTGTATTGTGCCAATTGACCGATTCGTATTTAACGTCGCACTCAACAGCTAAGGTCATATGGCAACTTCCAGCTTTCATGGAGGAGGAATACCCTGGGTGCCAAGGGCATTATTTCAATCACGAGCAGGCACCTGGGTAGAACCTAGATAGCTTCCAGACATAAAAGAATTCGACCAAAGTAGGGCACGAACCTACAGCGGTGAGGGACAAGTGATCATCAGCCAGTGACCTTAACCACTCAGCCACAGATGCCATTGTATGATGCCAAGCAATTGTCTGAAGTTTCAAGGCTTTAAAGGTTACCAAGAAAGTGAAATTTAAGAAAGTTTAACCAGATTTAAGACGACAGTGCCGACTGACGTCAAGATAGTTATGACAATGGCTCTTCTGTTTTTCATAGGAAAGTTAAAAATGGATAAATCAATCTTTTGTTATAAATTGATTCAGTATATACCTATTGTAGAACAAGTACTTGTAGCTTACATTAACTATCCCGGTGAGTGCTTCCAAAATACTGCGAATTGCAATATACCGGGTCTGTTGCGCACCCCTAGTCATTACCAGCCTCTCTACTATGCTGTTTTAAATTTTATTAACTTGTCTAAAACAACAACTGAATGTTTTAATAGCAGGCTATTATCTTTCATATTTAACATATACTAGACTCTAGTAGTATTTCGTAATAATGATAATAATTATAATTAAAATAATAATAATAATAATAATAATATTGATGAAGATGATGATGATGATGGTGGTGATAATGATGATGGTTGTGGTTGTGGTGAAGATGGTGATGATGATGATGATGATGATATAATTAATGTATGTATGAATGTACCTGCCAAAATTTAGTGTAGAAAATCAATCGATCCAAAAACGTGGTGAGTAAAAGATGCATGGATTCTTAATATATGCGTCTCTCTTCATTGCGGGCGCTATATTTAATACGTGGTGAGTAAAAGATGCATGGAGACTTAAACACTAGATCGAATATATGCGTCTCTCTTCATTGAAAAATTGAGGTAATTCTGAGATGAAAACTGAGGACACAGTCAATTTCTTTGGAAAAGCAAGAGTTGTCGTTTGTTTCATAGAGGGCGCAATCTACGCCGATAAAAATAGAGAAAAGCGCTTTTCACATTTCAGGCGCAATCTACGCTGAGAAAAATGGAAACATGATTGTTTTTTCCACTTATACAGCCTTTGACATAATAGAAACAAAGTGCAGTCGGCTGAATATTCTTCGATTGCTTTTTTAAATATAAATGATATTATCTTAGCTCATTTTTTTCCCTTGTAATAGCAACTTGTCACCGTGTTGTATTGGTAGAGACCTTAGCTCTCATACCTTTGTATAAGTGTACTTTTACGAATCCACGAGTTAGAATCCCACCGACACCCTTTTTTAAAACTTTTTTTTCTGCTGTTTTAATCATCATTTTTAGCCTTTAAACCATTTAAGAATAATTTACGGCAAATAATCATAAAAAATTTCATTCATGTCAAATTAATACGGATAATGGTAATGAAAAATTGAGACGTACCAGGAACGGTATATAGGGCATTCTTGGACATACTGTATTAATATTATTTGATAACAGTAAATTTTCGATACTGAAGGTCAGTTAGTAGGTGTGATGTCGTGTCAATTTGCTTGTTCAACCAGAATTGGTTTCCTTGAGTTCTTTTTGGGCCATGCCTCAACATCAACCATCACCACCAATTTCCGAAATATTTACATGGCATCATTGTTTGTTGGCCCGCTGTGATACTTTGTATCACAGTTTTTCTTGTTGAAAATTTAGGTATTTTTGAGAGGAAAACTGTAGACACGGACTATTTTTCTAGAAATGCAAGAGTTGACGTTCTTTATATAGATTTAAGGTTATTTCTCCAGTAACAAAGTAGTCGATCGTCGTAGTGTAATTTGTTAAGGCGTCTGCGCTGTAATTTTACGAATGGAGTTCAAATCCCATCCGAATCCAATTTTTTTTTTACTTTTTTTCTTCTGTTATACTTATCATTTTCAGCTTTTAAACCATTTTTAAATGTTTTACGGCAAATAATCATAAAAATCTTCATTCATGTGAAACTAATACGGATAATGGCTGATTTTAGGTTATTTGAAAATCTAGACGGTAAAAGTTCATCATTTTTTGCCATTATACTAAGAATATTATAAAGACAAAATTTATCAGAGTGGAATAGTGGCCCATTAATGAAATTTGCATTTTCTTTGAGTTTAAACCCCTTTACCTTTTTTATAATTTTTTTAACTTTGTTAACATATCTGCATCACTATCATTTGGGCAGGCTCATAAGTGAATGTGTTGTTAATGTATTTCTACACTGAATACTGAATACTTTATTACCAAAATTATGTTGAATTGTTGTATAATGGTTACTGAATATTGACAAGTTATTATTTCTGGTAAACCGTTCAGTAAGTTATTTACAAGATGATGCTAGGGATATAAAATTCCATATATGTTTTGTCTTTCAGAATTCGAATATGAATCATACAAAAGATATAGTTAATGAAAAAAAAACAATTTCTCGTGCTGTCACGTGTCATGTTCCATCATCACGTGGTATCTTGTGAAGGCAGTGATTTGAGAGCGGGCCATCACATTTCTAAACAAAATTCTTATATATTTGAATAATCTCAAAACAAGGCAAACCAAGGGAACCCCAGGACCCCCAAATCTTTAATTCCTTAATTTGCAGATTAACTAAGCAGTCAAAGATGTTTCAAAAACCCCCTCAGAATAAAGACAACCTTGGAATTAAGACAACCTCGGAATAAAGACAACCTCAGAATAAAGGCACCTGGGAATAAAGACCACCCAACGACATGCCTCAAACTAATAATGAGGATTTTCAACTTTGTTGAAAGTCTGGTTTAAAATAGCCATTGAATTAAATCTTATAAGTTGTTAACTTATCAATTATTCTTTAATAATGCTTTAACCTTTGTTATATAGAAGAGTCTGTCGCTTGGGCCGATGCAGAAAGCAAGTCATTTTAATATTGTTCTGTGATCCATCTAATCATTTAATCATTATTTAACTCCAACGTAGCAAACGATATAAGTAAAAGAAGCAGTCAATAGAAGGCAGTGCCACGGATAAGTTACTGTGTCCGGGTCTGGTTTTTGATGTGCGATAATATGTTGGAATTTTAGCTCGAGTGGCACAAAGTGCCAGAGTCAGCCATATAGGACCGCTCACCGTACGGCGTCCGTCGTTTATTCACATTTCCTTCAAACGACATACATGTATAAGGACAGAAGAGTTGTAACTTGTCACGACGATGAAATATTTATCAGAAATGATTTTGTTCTTTTACACTATCATAGTCTGAGTAAATACATTCATGTTGTGCCACTAATTTAAAACCGAACGAATTAACAGATTTCCATATACATTGTTTTGCCAACACAGATGGTTGGGACATCTGAATACCGCTTCTCGGCGCGGTTGTCATTCATCTCATACAGTGCTGCTTGATGCCACATTGCAATGGGTACAACGGCTAAAGGTACGTGTTTAAGTATTGCCGAGAATATCCTGCCGAATAGCACTTGAAACAAAATATAAACTGAATTAATCAATATTTCTTATTTGCCTGTAAATGATGTGTCCTCTGCGTTTTTTGTTAATACGTGTTGCTTGCATTGTGCATCCATCAGGCGTCTAATTGTCATGCCTGCATGTTCAAAAGTAAGTCTGGATGTCGGCTAGTGCTGTGTTTGTTCGTGTTTAGAGAGCGCTTTACTTATTTCCACTTTCCGTGTGGAATGCGTGTTGCAGATTTAAACCCTCTGTTTTCAAAGTTTAACGGATATTAGCCACTAAGTTCATTTTTGCAAAGACGGACATTAGCTCCTTGCTTGCACAGAAAGACATTAGACCCTTTATTAATATTTCTTTTTAAATATAGTAACATAATACATATCACTACATACTTTGCCAAAACAGTTCTCACCAAAAATGATCAATTTCCTTCTAGTACAAATGAATTTTTAAATTTGAAGATTTAAGGGGCTCAAGTCCGCCTACACAAAATCATGGAGGGGATTATATATGTCCGTTTGTGCAAAATTAAGCATAAGGGCTAATGGCCTACATACGTTTGCAATAGCTCGTGCAAAGCTGTAGACATGCTGCCTTTTCCGGTAGCTGGAGGATTTATTCTTCCATGTATGGGTCTGGTTGTTTGTGGATGTTATGTTTGATGGTGTCTGGTAACTAATTTCCAAATTTTACACTGATTTTGACATTTATATATAATGTAATCGTAAGTTTAATAAACCATTAGAGAAGAAAAACTAGCTTGACTTAGATTGGTGCAGTTTCCCTTGTCTAATTGGAAATAAACTACTAAAGGGCAGCCAATACAGATAGAACTTCAGTCTGATCCTTTTACATTGGTTCCTTATTGGTTCCCGTCATCCTGGATCCCGCCGTCATGTATTTTAAAATGGCTTTGAATAGTCTAGCTGCAAAGAGGGTAAGCGTTAAAACTACACGTATGCTTAACGACGGAATGGGGCAGAAATAAGATTTGCCTCTGAAGTCAATGGTAATATATTTACCTCCCTTGAGTTATTGCAACGCCTTGACCGATATATGTTTGCTTTGACCACCATTGCATCAGGATTTATTAGATTAACCTGGAGCAATAATATGATAGTATATATTCGTCCCAGGGTTACCCTTTTGTATGTAAGATCCCTGATTGCATTTACGGTACAAATTCATTTAAGATATGACAGTGACTCAAAGGTATATGTGTACACACATGCTAACAACCAAAAGGTAGATCATTCGTGCAAGAAAACATTATACAATTTAAAAATACACAACAATATTGGACTCTTCTACTGTGTGACTGTCACATTATCATAAATGAACTGTATAAATCACAGCGAACGTGACGGAATTATGTCGTGATATTTATGTGATATTTATGAACTTAGATAATGTAAAACAAGATAATTGTAAGTTACAGTCATCTCTACCATAGGTCACTGTCGGTACCAAATTATATGACATTTTTATATTTTTTAACGAGTCGCTATTATCCTGCAAATGAACTCTTTTAATTCTTTAAAAGTCCAATTTTGAAATCATGTCCTTCACCTCAAGTAGGCTCTGAACAACGTTTTTTCTAATTTAACGAAGCGTTTGGTTGAACCTCCGTAGCGCAGTGGTATCTAGCGTTCGTCGCAGGATCAAAGTGTCCAGAGTCTGATACATGTGTGACCCACCAATGCCATGGCGGAGTGTCCGTAGGCACATTCTACATTACCTCACTCGCTCAGTATCAATTATGACGTGATGAAACCTGCGTTAAACATTCAGCTAAGGGATACTTCAAAACGAGGCCAGTTAAGGAAATTAGAAACTCATGGAAAGTGTTTTGAATTATATATATAGACATATATTATCTCTGCTGAAATGACTGCTAAATACAAGTGGCGCCTTGATTAAGATGGCCGCTAACCAAGGCTTAAGATTTTTTTTGCATTACGTTGTTATACGTTCTAAATCCTTTACAGATAATCCTATACTCAGTCAAAAAATAAAGTGTGCATGACTCTTTCTCTTGTAACTTTGTAACCAGTCGACCAGTTTGTCAAATTTTCAGCACAGAATAAGTGCATTATTATCATTAGTTGCACTCAATTGAAGTCATGTTCACACTGTTTCGGCAAAACGCAACGGCTCCAATTTAACGATGCTGCTCCGACTAGCGTAACGACAAGGCTCCAACTAAACATGGCCGATTTCATAAATAAAACGCACGTGAGTATAACAAATTCGTTCATTTTTTATAGTTATTTGCAAATTCTGATGAAATGAATACTCTTACGGAATGCCCACACCTGTCCTGCATGACCGTAGCTTGTCGGATTTTTCAGACATCCGTACGTGTGAAAGTAATGCAAGTTGAATGTTGAGGATTCAACGGTAAACAGTGCGAAAACAGACCAAAATGCATGGATTTTGCACAAAGTTAGCGAAGTTAAGGTGTTTAGGATAAAACAATTGCACTTTGGTCAAATCTCGTAAGATTATACTCGTAGTTTACCGATCTGGTACTTCTATTAGCAAAAATCTACCTTTTCAACAATACAACGATTCAGAATCCAATTTAGGATACAACGAAACAGTTCCAATTCGTTTTTCACCAACCATTTTTATAGATATTTTAGAACAATTGCAATATTAAACAGTTCCAATTCGTTTTTTCTCAATGTGTTTGCTCGCCATTGATAGCAAATGATGACAAAATAAAAGCAGAAATTTATATATAACGAGTGTAAACGGAAAGTAAAAGAATCTGAGAGGGCGTCTAGCGATTTTGTCTTATAGTAGTGGTAAACCGAAAATCATGGACTATAACTGTTCTGTATTGACACCTTTACTTTATATATTATCAATTGTTAAAAGTTAATGGACAGTGAACGATGTTGATGATGGAAAATCCTGACAAAGTGCATTAAAACATTGGCGCTAGTTCAGAAATCGGTGTTATATTTTAGCTCGCTTGTAGCTTATCGAGTCACTCTCGAGTCCGCTTCATGGAAAATAGTAGTGGTGTCATATGAGGAAGTACAGTCATGACCACAGTGGGGCTCGAATCCGCAACCTCCGGGATGAGCGGCCGACACCTTAACGTCTACACCACCGCTTTTTCTGATTTATGTTTATGTAAGGATAAAGTTTTGATAAACCTGACATATTTATGAAGTTGACTGCGTCTTTATTCAGGTACAATGAAGCTATTACGAAGACCAGAGTTATGATAGAGAGAATATCAGCGTACTGAAAAGAAGGCTCCCGTCTGTAGCATGGTTTATGGGTTAGTCCAGAAAGGGCCTGTAAGATAACTTTTGCCTGTGTAGTGTTGCACAACTTTGGCATGATAAATGGAGACACCCTGCAAAGAGAGATGAGCAAGCCAACACCCTGACAGCAATGTACATGTGGACATCAATGAACCAGGACTTCGTTACAGAGACATGATAGTTCAAACATTTTAGTAACTGTTTACAAAGCAGAGTACAACTAGTAAATTTGGAAAAAAAAATTAAGCTTCAAGAACTTTAATTTTGCAACCTCATATCATTTGAAGAAAAGCAACAGCAAAAAGCAATTACCTCTAACTATGTAAGTTTATGTAAAACAAGTGGCCCCACAAAGTGACCCCAAAAGTGGGGCCACTTTTGACCCCAGGATTCTGATTTGAACAAACCCCTACACAATGCTATGTACCATATAGTAAACCTCTACATCTAGCAGATTTTCTTTGACTTGATCTGGTGACCTAGTTTATAGCTTTACCTACAGTTCATCAAAACATACATTCGACAATTGGGTATAAAATGTGTTTTCTAGAGTGTTCACAATTTGATTTGACTTCGTGACCTAGTTTTGACCTAACTTGACCCAGTTTCGAATTTAGCCTAGAGATCATCAGACAATCATTCTGACTAATTTTCATGATGATTAGTGTTCACAGGGTAGGTGTGAACTGA
>JAFMSR010000013.1:36342023-36353021 GCA_022818135.1 Saxidomus purpurata
CAGTCTCGGCACAATACGGCCGTATTCAGTTTATCAATTTTTAGACCCAATATTTGTCAATCTTCATGTTAATTTGCGCGCACTCTCTATCAAAAGCGAACAGGACTGATCATTTCCGAATAATGTAAGATTCAGACATGCAGTCCAATCACATGCAATGCAACCTGAGTGCCTACATTCACAGTATACTCTGACATCATTCTGCTGTCCATTTATTAACAGATAATTTGTTTGTTTTTTAACTTGAAGCCAGAAATAGGTTATGTCTGTTGCAGAGTAGTTTTTCTCACCAAGGATGAAGCTAGAAAGTGAGTAAGAGAGTTACTAAGAGTATAGAGCAGTTTTCCATTTATCAAAATCAAATTGAAGACCAATTATGACAATGTCTGGCCCATACCAAAAAGTCACATTTAAAAGAAAATCCATTTTACCTTATAGTAAATGTTTTTAAAAAGTGTTTGTGTGTGTTTTTATTTTTCATGTATAGTACAAGATTCCATATTTACAAACACTGATGAAATCTAATGACTTGATTCACCTTGAATCGTTGTTGATTGTGAAAAGACATTTTTTTTCTGAAAGACCAGCATTTAGTACCCATTTGTTATCATTTATTGGTGTTTTATGTTAGTGCTTTGATGAATAAAGCAAGTATTTGGTTTACATGGAGCTGATATTTGTACTGTGACCCAGTGTACTTGCTGCATGATACAGCACTACACAGCACTACTACAGTACCATAGAGTACCACAACACTAAGAATGGTCTCGTACTTTTAGTACTTTATATTACTATACACTATAATAGTACCATACAATTCTATTCTTTTAAAAACTACAGTACATGGAGTATTGCAATTGGCCTATACAGTACTATAGAACACTGCAAGAGTATTACAATGGGGCCTTCTATACAGTACTATAGAACACTGCAAGAGTATTACAATGGGGCCTTCTATACAGTACTATAGAACACTGCAAGAGTATTACAATTGAGCCTTCTATACAGTACTATAGAACACTGCAAGAGTATTACAATTGGGCCTTCTATACAGTACTATAGAACACTGCAAGAGTATTACAATAGGCCTTCTATACAGTACTATAGAACACTACAAGAGTATTACAATGGGGCCATCTATATAGTACTATAGAACACTGCAAGGTTATTACAATTGGCCTTCTATACAGTACTATAGAACACTGCAAAAGTATTACAATTGGGCCTTCTATACAGTACTATGGAACACTGCAAGAGTATTACAATTGGCCTTCTATACAGTACTATAGAACACTGCAAGAGTATTACAATTGGCCTTCTATACAGTACTATAGAACACTGCAAGAGTATTACAATAGGCCTTCTATACAGTACTATAGAACACTACAAGAGTACATGTATTACAATTGGCCTGCTATACAGTACTTTAGAACGCTGCAGCACTTTTGAATTCTATAGAACTACAGAGTTTTATAGTACTGTTACGCATACTAAAGAGTTATTGTATGCTAGAACACTTAATAATTATTGAAAATATATAGTGCTGTGCAATACTGCAGAAGTATACAGTACTGAGTGGAATTAATTGTAATGTTGATCACTTGAAACTCGTCTCGCCCTTATGAGCAGCTTAAGGCCAACTTGGCTTTGTTAAAAATTCAGTTTTAAGCAGCACTTCATCAAGTCATCCTTGTTTCAGATGGAAAAACTACAGAAACTACAGCGCCTTTAGAGCTTTGTTCAATGAATATTGTTTTTAATGAAATAACATGGCACAGTGCTGACAGAACATCTGTAGATAGTCTGTTATATTGACAAAGCACAGATGATAATAGAGCATGCTGTCTTTTGAACAGCTCTTATTAGATGCAAACTTTTTTACGCAGTGACCTCAGAATGGATAGGGTTCATCTACTGTCTAAGGTCTCCAGGTAAAAGCTTCTTCAAGTTTCTTGGAGCAAACCAGTTTTGAATACAAAGTCACTGTGATAATAACCTTTGACCCTGTGATTTTCTAATGGATAGGGTCCATCTACTGCCCTTGACCAAAGAAGGAGACCAGTGGGTGAAAGCCATCTCAATGTATCAAATAGAAACCAAACATCTACTGACTAACAGCTGCATTAAGTTGGCAAAAAAAAATTGCTCAAGCTGGAACATAATGAACATCATGTAAAATGATAAGAAAGTTTTCCTCAGTAAGGTCTTTATTGGGTCTACCAATGTGTACTGTGTGTGATTATTGTGCTAACTGAGAATGAAGTTTCACTTTCATGGCTGTAAAGTCCCTCATTTTGGTACTTTAACTGTCCTCCACATTAAGGATTTTTTAGTTATAGTTGTTTCAAGTGCCCTTGTCGCCTAGAAGATGAGTGTAGCATGTGTGTCCAGCCACTTTCTTTCTTTACACACTCAAAGATGTTTGCATTCTTTGTATTTCTTGCCTGAAGTTTTGATGCAAAAACCAAGTTTGAATAGTCCTTGTCTCCAACCACATGTTATCTTCCTACTTTTTTTTTTTTAGATCAAATACATTGTAACTAGGGCTTGTGTCTGTCTGATCAAAGTAACTCAATTTCCATGAGTTTAAGTAATGCAGGAAAAGACTTTCAGACTTTCTTTGAAAAGTTTCCTTTGAATAAGATTGGGACTAGACAGGAAACCAATACTGTGGGAGTTTTCCAAATTCCGTTACCATGCAAGTTACTTCAGGTTGGCTTGAATTCCAACTTCTGCTTGTATTACTGCAGTCAGTGCAAGAATTTTGTGTAGCCTGAAAAGTGATCTCTGTTTTTCCATTCTTATTTCATATGCTTAGGTTTCTTTGCTTCTTATGGAATGTTGGCAAATGCTCTGCAGACTTAATGTAAAAGCATGGAAGCTTCTAGAAATTTGTGAACTTTTTGCTTATCTTAGATGTTTTGTTACAAACTTCCCCAGATTTTGAAGAAAGAATTGTTCTCAATGAGAAAGAATGCTCATACACATGGCACACAGTCCACAGCAGGAAACAGCAGTTTGGAAATGATAGCATTTCACATAACATTTAACATTTGCATTTTATTTAATGCAATACCAGTGAATCTGGCCTGCTTGTGTGGATGGAATGTGCGGCATATCTAATGTGTTCCAGAAAGGACTCTGGAATATGATTGGTCCAGAGACACCAAACAGAAAGACTCCCAGTCACTGGACTTGTGTATGGGCTGGGAGCAGATTGAAGTCTTGAAGTACTTGTTTATGAACAATATTCTTATAATCTTCAATTGAACTCTGGAGCAAGGACTGACTGCAAACCTACATTATATGTAGATATATATATTTCATTAGAACAGTTGAAATGTTAGCTTGGGACTATCAAATTAACCAGACAATCGCTTAGAATCTGTTAAATGGAACAGTATGACTGTTGTCCATTAAGTTTTAATGTATGGGTGAAATGAATCCATTTAATTAAATCAACACAATTCTGTAGAAATTACTGATATTTTCCACATTTAACTTGGAAAGCAAGGGATAAGGATAGAAAAACAGAAGCATTTTCAGTTTTACCCAGGTAAAGGCTTGAACTAGTAGAAATTAACCGTGGTATTTATTTCAATTTGGCATGGATATTTTAGAGTTCCTGAAATGTTTTTCTAGTACAGACTTAAATTCATGGAAAATATAATGTAGATATTGATAAAGTCAAATGACAATTACAGTTTAGCCTACGTAAGAGGTCACTTGTATAAAATGATGGATGGAAATCCCAATATAATATCCTGTATATTGCATGACCCTGTCTAATGTGGTCAGCAGCTAGCTGCAATTACATAAACTGCACTTTAGTGACCACTGTCACAATGGCAAATATCCATTTGAATTACCTAATAAACCATTTTCAACAAACTCAAACAAAATAACAAGGATATTCTAAAACAATTATTATCATTTATGATTGTTTCTTTACCTCGTATTATTCTAAAATACTAAAACCTGGATATAGTGGTCACCTGTCTATTGCAGTGACTTTCATTCCATCCCTTTGGTAACTGCTATGAACAAATTAGACTTACAGTACAATGAATCTGACCTTTCAGGAAATGTGAAGATGACTTTGGTAGAAGACAACAACTTTATCACTCTTTGCATAGTCAAACAACTGTTTTTGTTATGGCCCAAATTGATTGCATCAATGTCCTATGAAAACTACTCTTAATTTCTTTTTTTTTGTCTGTTATAGTTGGGTTATGCATTTGTATTTGTAGTTTATCAAACAGATGTTTATGCACTACAAATATCAAGCTGTTTACATAAGTTATTTCTTCTTACTGTACACTCCATTTCCTGTTTATAGCTATTTTCCTTGCAGCCCTCATTAAATTTGCCAAGGACTTTGACAGCCATGATTTTCTATAGCAATTCATTTGTTTTCCTTGGTTTGAGTGGAAATTAATTACCATTGTTATTGAGTCTCTTGAATAGTTTTAATTGTTTTATTTTCTTGTTTCATTATTTCCCTATACCTTGCCATGCTCCACCCCAATAGACCCTTTAAAATGCACCTTTTTAGTTGTCTGTGTGGGACATATGTTTAACATTGTGATATATAGTAAAAAATAAAGAAATCTTGTCCTAGAGCTTAGATATGTGGTGTGTAGCATTGTGTGATGGTCCTTGTTAAAAGCATGTTGTCCCTTGTGCACTAGGAGTCAAATGTTTTAGACGTGTAAAGTACTAAAAGCCTTGTTGTTTTATACCATAAGGCTTGGAGCTTGGGGTCAAAATTTACCACATCTTGCGGGACATTATTTTACATAGACTGGTATCCCTATAATTGCAAGGTCAAGGGCTTAGCAATTTTGTATGTGGCATCACCTACCACTGTTTTTGTTTGCCATTAGGGTCAGATTTGATCTACTGTCGGTTTTGAAGATACAGTGATGAATTTTGAACCATGTGCTTAGTTTTGCAAATAGAATTTAATGCTTACCTACGCAACCATCATGCTTGAACATTGCAATTAATTCCACAAAGGACTGTATGGTACTGTAGTATTTCATAGCACAGCAGTATTGTTGTGATTATTGAAGTGCTCTAGCACAAAAATACTCTTCAGTATGTGTACAGTACTGTATAGAACTCTATGGTAGTGTTGTGTTTAAAAGCAATACAGTGTTCTGTAGTGTTTACACTGTATATAACTCTATAGTACTGTTGTGTTTAAAAGCAATACAGTGTTCTATAGTGCTTTAACTCTATGGTAGTGTTGTGTTTAAAAGCAATACAGTGTTCTATAGTGCTTTAAGCTGTATAGCGCTGCAGTGCCAAATGTATTTTTTAAGTGTTATCAGTCTTCAAATGGCACAAATCACATCAGATGCCAAAGTAAAGCCTTGGCATAATTTATGAAAAACACTAAATCAGGGGAATTCAAAGCTATTCTTAACATAACTCAACTTTAAACTGTACACTACAGTTATTATCTTATACATGTCCACATTGACAAAATAACTTATAAATTTTGTGATAATAATACTTCAAGATATAGAAAAGAAATGCAATGGGTAAAACTACAATATTAGTTCTTATACAGTTGTGGGCATGTTGTAATACTCTGCAAGCACTAGTTTTCTATAGATTACTTAGCTGTATGGTATTGTTACTGAATGGTACTGTTACAGTGTATACTAATAAAAGTACTGAACAGTCCTATAGCATTCTTTAGTGCTGTGGTACTCTATGGTACTGTAGTATTGAGTAGTACTGTATCATACTATAGTTCACAGGGACACATGAAAGATCAGCTCTATATAAACTAGATACTTCTTTCATCAAAATGCTTGTATCAATTTTAGCACCATAAATGATAAAAATAATCATTACTCAGTTACCAATTTTGAGTAATTCTTCATCTATCATTTTAAATGTTAAGAATGTCCGCTGAACTGTTAAAGAAAATATTATAGAAAATATCATTTTAAATCTTATGTTTCATTTTATATGTTAAGAATGTCTGCTGCGCCAAGTGTCATTTTAAATATTCAGAATGTCTGAAATATTGAAGAAAATGTTAAGGCTCTTATCATTTTCAATGTTAAGACTGCTTATATATTACAGAAAATGTTATGGAACATCTCATTTAAAATGATAAAAGAAATTGTTACGGAACTTGTTAATTTTTTGAATGTTAACAATATGTCTGCAGAAATGTTAAAGAAAATGTAACAGAAAATCTAAAAGAAATTGTTACAGAATTTGTTCATTTTAAATGTTAACTAAATGTCTGCAGAACTGTTAAAGTAAATGTTAGCGAAAATCTCATTTAAAATGTTAAAGGAAATTGTTACGACGCCACGTTTCATTTTAAACGCTAAGATTGTCCACTGCGCCATGTGTCATTTTAAATGTTAAGAACGTCTGCTGAGTTGTTGGAGAAAATGGTACGGTTTTTGCCATTTTCAATGTTAAGAGTGCTTAAATATTAAAGAGAATGAAACTGAACATCTCATTTTAAATGTTGAAAGAAATTGTTACAGAACTTGTTCCTTTTAAATGTTAACTTAATGTCTGCAGAAACGTTACGGAAAATGTTACGGAAAATCTAAAAGAAATTGTTACAGAATTTGTTCATTTTAAATATTTGCAAAACGTCTGCAGAACTGTTAAAGAAACTGTTACGGAAAATCTCATTTTAAATATTAAAGGAAATTGTTACGACGCCACGTCTCATTTTAAACGTTAAGAATGTCCGCTGAATTGTTGAATAAAATGTTGAGGTTTTTGTCCTTTTCAATGTTAAAAAAATGTTACCGAACATCTCATTTTAAATGTTAAAAGAAATTGTTACAGAACTTGTTCATTTTAAATGTTAACTAAATGTCTGCAGAAATGTTACGGAAAATCTAAAAGAAATTGTTACAGAATTTGTTCATTTTAAATGTTAACTAAATGTCTGCAGAACTGTTAAAGTAAATGTTAGCGAAAATCTCATTTAAAATGTTAAAGGAAATTGTTACGACGCCACGTTTCATTTTAAACGCTAAGATTGTCCACTGCGCCATGTGTCATTTTAAATGTTAAGAACGTCTGCTGAGTTGTTGGAGAAAATGGTACGGTTTTTGCCATTTTCAATGTTAAGAGTGCTTAAATATTAAAGAGAATGAAACTGAACATCTCATTTTAAATGTTGAAAGAAATTGTTACAGAACTTGTTCCTTTTAAATGTTAACTTAATGTCTGCAGAAACGTTACGGAAAATGTTACGGAAAATCTAAAAGAAATTGTTACAGAATTTGTTCATTTTAAATATTTGCAAAACGTCTGCAGAACTGTTAAAGAAACTGTTACGGAAAATCTCATTTTAAATATTAAAGGAAATTGTTACGACGCCACGTCTCATTTTAAACGTTAAGAATGTCCGCTGAATTGTTGAATAAAATGTTGAGGTTTTTGTCCTTTTCAATGTTAAAAAAATGTTACCAAACATCTCATTTTAAATGTTAAAAGAAATTGTTACAGAACTTGTTCATTTTAAATGTTAACTAAATGTCTGCAGAAATGTTACGGAAAATCTAAAAGAAATTGTTACAGAATTTGTTCATTTTAAATGTTAACTAAATGTCTGCAGAACTGTTAAAGTAAATGTTAGCGAAAATCTCATTTAAAATGTTAAAGGAAATTGTTACGACGCCACGTTTCATTTTAAACGCTAAGATTGTCCACTGCGCCATGTGTCATTTTAAATGTTAAGAACGTCTGCTGAGTTGTTGGAGAAAATGGTACGGTTTTTGCCATTTTCAATGTTAAGAGTGCTTAAATATTAAAGAGAATGAAACTGAACATCTCATTTTAAATGTTGAAAGAAATTGTTACAGAACTTGTTCCTTTTAAATGTTAACTTAATGTCTGCAGAAACGTTACGGAAAATGTTACGGAAAATCTAAAAGAAATTGTTACAGAATTTGTTCATTTTAAATATTTGCAAAACGTCTGCAGAACTGTTAAAGAAACTGTTACGGAAAATCTCATTTTAAATATTAAAGGAAATTGTTACGACGCCACGTCTCATTTTAAACGTTAAGAATGTCCGCTGAATTGTTGAATAAAATGTTGAGGTTTTTGTCCTTTTCAATGTTAAAAAAATGTTACCGAACATCTCATTTTAAATGTTAAAAGAAATTGTTACAGAACTTGTTCATTTTAAATGTTAACTAAATGTCTGCAGAAATGTTACAGAAAATCTAAAAGAAATTGTTACAGAATTTGTTCATTTTAAATGTTAACTAAATGTCTGCAGAACTGTTAAAGTAAATGTTAGCGAAAATCTCATTTAAAATGTTAAAGGAAATTGTTACGACGCCACGTTTCATTTTAAACGCTAAGATTGTCCACTGCGCCATGTGTCATTTTAAATGTTAAGAACGTCTGCTGAGTTGTTGGAGAAAATGGTACGGTTTTTGCCATTTTCAATGTTAAGAGTGCTTAAATATTAAAGAGAATGAAACTGAACATCTCATTTTAAATGTTGAAAGAAATTGTTACAGAACTTGTTCCTTTTAAATGTTAACTTAATGTCTGCAGAAACGTTACGGAAAATGTTACGGAAAATCTAAAAGAAATTGTTACAGAATTTGTTCATTTTAAATATTTGCAAAACGTCTGCAGAACTGTTAAAGAAACTGTTACGGAAAATCTCATTTTAAATATTAAAGGAAATTGTTACGACGCCACGTCTCATTTTAAACGTTAAGAATGTCCGCTGAATTGTTGAATAAAATGTTGAGGTTTTTGTCCTTTTCAATGTTAAAAAAATGTTACCGAACATCTCATTTTAAATGTTAAAAGAAATTGTTACAGAACTTGTTCATTTTAAATGTTAACTAAATGTCTGCAGAAATGTTACGGAAAATCTAAAAGAAATTGTTACAGAATTTGTTCATTTTAAATGTTAACTAAATGTCTGCAGAACTGTTAAAGTAAATGTTAGCGAAAATCTCATTTAAAATGTTAAAGGAAATTGTTACGACGCCACGTTTCATTTTAAACGCTAAGATTGTCCACTGCGCCATGTGTCATTTTAAATGTTAAGAACGTCTGCTGAGTTGTTGGAGAAAATGGTACGGTTTTTGCCATTTTCAATGTTAAGAGTGCTTAAATATTAAAGAGAATGAAACTGAACATCTCATTTTAAATGTTGAAAGAAATTGTTACAGAACTTGTTCATTTTAAATGTTAACTTAATGTCTGCAGAAACGTTACGGAAAATGTTACGGAAAATCTAAAAGAAATTGTTACAGAATTTGTTCATTTTAAATATTTGCAAAACGTCTGCAGAACTGTTAAAGAAACTGTTACGGAAAATCTCGTTTTAAATATTAAAGGAAATTGTTACGACGCCACGTCTCATTTTAAACGTTAAGAATGTCCGCTGAATTGTTGAATAAAATGTTGAGGTTTTTGTCCTTTTCAATGTTAAAAAAATGTTACCGAACATCTCATTTTAAATGTTAAAAGAAATTGTTACAGAACTTGTTCATTTTAAATGTTAACTAAATGTCTGCAGAAATGTTACGGAAAATCTAAAAGAAATTGTTACAGAATTTGTTCATTTTAAATGTTAACTAAATGTCTGCAGAACTGTTAAAGTAAATGTTAGCGAAAATCTCATTTAAAATGTTAAAGGAAATTGTTACGACGCCACGTTTCATTTTAAACGCTAAGATTGTCCACTGCGCCATGTGTCATTTTAAATGTTAAGAACGTCTGCTGAGTTGTTGGAGAAAATGGTACGGTTTTTGCCATTTTCAATGTTAAGAGTGCTTAAATATTAAAGAGAATGAAACTGAACATCTCATTTTAAATGTTGAAAGAAATTGTTACAGAACTTGTTCCTTTTAAATGTTAACTTAATGTCTGCAGAAACGTTACGGAAAATCTAAAAGAAATTGTTACAGAATTTGTTCATTTAAATATTTGCAAAACGTCTGCAGAACTGTTAAAGAAACTGTTACGGAAAATCTCATTTTAAATATTAAAGGAAATTGTTACGACGCCACGTCTCATTTTAAACGTTAAGAATGTCCGCTGAATTGTTGAATAAAATGTTGAGGTTTTTGTCCTTTTCAATGTTAAAAAAATGTTACCGAACATCTCATTTTAAATGTTAAAAGAAATTGTTACAGAACTTGTTCATTTTAAATGTTAACTAAATGTCTGCAGAAATGTTACGGAAAATCTAAAAGAAATTGTTACAGAATTTGTTCATTTTAAATGTTAACTAAATGTCTGCAGAACTGTTAAAGTAAATGTTAGCGAAAATCTCATTTAAAATGTTAAAGGAAATTGTTACGACGCCACGTTTCATTTTAAACGCTAAGATTGTCCACTGCGCCATGTGTCATTTTAAATGTTAAGAACGTCTGCTGAGTTGTTGGAGAAAATGGTACGGTTTTTGCCATTTTCAATGTTAAGAGTGCTTAAATATTAAAGAGAATGAAACTGAACATCTCATTTTAAATGTTGAAAGAAATTGTTACAGAACTTGTTCATTTTAAATGTTAACTTAATGTCTGCAGAAACGTTACGGAAAATGTTACGGAAAATCTAAAAGAAATTGTTACAGAATTTGTTCATTTTAAATATTTGCAAAACGTCTGCAGAACTGTTAAAGAAACTGTTACGGAAAATCTCATTTTAAATATTAAAGGAAATTGTTACGACGCCACGTCTCATTTTAAACGTTAAGAATGTCCGCTGAATTGTTGAATAAAATGTTGAGGTTTTTGTCCTTTTCAGTGTTAAAAAAATGTTACCGAACATCTCATTTTAAATGTTAAAAGAAATTGTTACAGAACTTGTTCATTTTAAATGTTAACTAAACAATGTTACAGAAAATCTAAAAGAAATTGTTACAGAATTTGTTCATTTTAAATGTTAACTAAATGTCTGCAGAACTGTTAAAGTAAATGTTAGCGAAAATCTCATTAAAAATGTTAAAGGAAATTGTTACGACGC
>JAFMSR010000013.1:36353521-36496021 GCA_022818135.1 Saxidomus purpurata
TAATCCAAATGGAGATATTTAAATTAAAAAAGTGCACACTTTCTTTTGCAACTGAGTACAGAACATAATTGTTGCCCTAGACTTTATGTCTAGACATAGTTACGGTTCTACCTCAGTAACTGTGTGTTAATCATGCATTAAAAACTAAAATTTTAAAAGCAGGAAGATGCTTTACGGTGTTATAGTCTGATTTTGACCCTTGAGCTACGACCTTTATGTTATCATTAGTTTTTACCGTTGTTTTACAATAAGCTAAAAGTACATTCACGGTTCGGTACTCGAAATCGGGCTATTATACGTGTTCTACGATATCAAGAGATTCTGTTCACACCATCAGTATCTTAATTTAAGTATTAAACAGGCTTGGTACTGATGGAAGTACTTACTGTAAGGTTTGAAGGATTAATACAATCAAGTTGATATATTATTTCACAGATTTAATTACATGAGCTGCCGCTGTATACTGTGGGCAGGTAACCGCTGCGGGGAGTTTGATTATTTCAATGTAACTAAGGGAAACATCAGTGACTGTCACACCTGAAGGGAGAGCTAGATTATACTCTTATATAATTGGGATTTATTTTTGCATCGCGAATGTGTGAACGATATTACGAACACTGTATATCCGGTTTAATGATATTTCCTCAGATCGTAAAGATAGCGTTATAAATATCCTGTAAAATACATCGAACAAGGTATACGGTTAAGTAAGTATAATGTGACAGTGGTGCAATAAAAAAGTCCAATATCATTGCGTGAAATCATTGCATACTGCAAGCATTCGATTATTTCTTGCATGTATTGTCTACCTTTTTATGCAATGGTTGTATCTTCAATCAGTTATGTCACTGACATATTGTCCTACATGTTCTGTATCTGATCAGACAAATATTTGTGGTTGCAGATAAATGAAAAACAAACAAATATGTCTCCGTAGCACGTTCGCTTAAGGATTGGGGAAAAATAAACAAATATGTCTCCGTAGCACGGTCGCTTAAGATTGAGGAAAAATAAACAAATATGTCTCCGTAGCACGGTCGCTTAAAGATTTGGGAAAAACAAAACAAATATGTCTCCGTAGCGCATTCGCTTAGGGAGTGGGGAGTGAGGAATGGAGGGTTTGCTCCTAACCGGTGCCATACCGCTAGAGTCCATAAGAAAGACTCACTGTGGAAAAATGGTTAATACACAGGATTGATGATAATTTGTTAAAGCATTCGAGATAAATTTAATTCTCCGTGTTACGACGTTTAGCGGAGGATTGTTGTCTCAACGCAGCGTGACCAAAACAGGTTATTCAAATTTTGGTCAGTATAAACAGGGATCGTATAATAAATCCTGGTATAAATGACCAGAGGCGTTTATTTGTGGTTACTTCTACCGAGGCTTTTCATAGGGTAACTTAGAAACATTCAAATTCAATTTTAGTGAATCTTTAGATCAGTTGTTTTCTAATGTAATATTGTTTAGATGTAAGAAGCACGTTTGGACAAAATCCGTATAAGTCCGATATTTCGAGGAATGATCTGAGTGACGTATCGATCACCGGTGCTTTTCGTGCATGATACGGATACACGTTTCCTCCCGCCTGTAAACTAATAAAAGATATAGAGCAATAGATAAAAACAGGTGGAGGGATTGTTCATGGACGGCCAGTATTCCACTGACAAATATAGTATAACAGTCAGTTATGCCGTAGACGTATTATTTGGTCTCTTTATAAAATATCGTCTAAAAGTATTAAAGTTCGGCATTCTTGAAACAGTTACCCGAAGTGACGGATATTTCCATCTGAACAAAGTATCTCATGGAAGAACTTTTTTCTTGCATACCGTCTTGCCTTTGAAAGAGATATGTAAAACAACTTATCGAAATGATGCTTTTAATATAAAACAACTTTTGACGGGGGTGGAGGGGGGAAGGTGTAGATGAGTTTTCCAGCACGGTAAAAACTGCACATATCCCCAACTGGTATGCAAGAAGACTTTATACATTTCATCTTTTTATACCCCCGAAACGAATTTTAGGGAGGTATATAGGAATCACCCGGTGGATAGTCGGTCGGTCGGTCCGTTGCATTTTCGTTGTCCGGAGCATAACTTGAAATCTACTGGTTAGAATTCAATACAACTTCATACAATGGCCCAGCACAATGAGAGGAAGTGTAGTGTACAAGAACCATAACTCTATCTTGACAAATTACAGAATTATTGCCCTTTGTTACTTTTCCTTGTCCAGAGCATAACTTGAAAACTACTTGTTGGAATTCAATACATCGTCATACAATAGTATAGTCAAGCACAATAAGAGGAAGTGCAATGTACAAGAACCTACTATATCTTGAGTATTCTTTTTGCCCTTTGTTCTTTTCCGTTCCCCTTGAAATCTATTGGTTGGAATTCAATACAACTTCATACAATGGTCAAGCACAATAAGAGGAGGTGCAGTGTACAAGAACCATAACTTTATCTTGACTAATTACAGAGTTATTGCCCCTTTGTTGCTTTTCTTTTTTTGGAGCATAACTTGAAAACTACTTGTTGGAATTCAATACAACTTCATACAATTGTCAAACACATTGACAGTGAATACAGTGCACAAGAACCATAACTCCATCTTGACCAGTTACAGAGTTAATGAACTTTGTTCCTTTCCTTGTCCGGAGCATAACTTGAAAATTACTGGTTGGAATTCAATACAACTTCATACAATGGTCAAGCACAATGAGAGAAAGTGCAGTGGACAAACCCCTAAACTAAACAATATTACAGAGTTATTGTTCTTTGTTACTTTCCTTGTTACTTTCCTTGTTCGGAGCATAACTTGAAAACTACTTTTTTTAATTCAATACAACTTCATACAATGGTCAATCATAATGAGAGGAAGTACAGTGTATAAAAACCATAACTCTATCATGACAAATTACAGAGTTATTGCCAAGAACAATATGTCTATTTATTTTTTTTGCAAGGCATTCTGTTACTACTAACTTCTTCAGTTTATAAAGCGGTCTTTCGGGGGTATTAATCACATTTAGTGATAGGTCTAGTTATTCTTAATACATACACAATGTACCAATTACAGCAATAAAGTACCTGTTCTAATGAAGTCGTCTCATCATGCATATCAGCAAAAATCGGACTAACACACCAATTTAAGCGTGCATTTTCTTAAAGTAGCGCGTTTCTTATAAGTACCATCATACATTTGTTCATAGATTGAAAAAAGGCAAATTTGTGCGGAGGCCGATTCTCAGACTCTTATTCCGGGGTTACCAAGTAGCCATTTCAAATTTTCTGTAGTTGTATTTGGTGCAATAGTGTATCGAGTTTTATGGTTAGACACGCCAGGAACTAAGGTACCATGTACGGTGGATATGATTGAAACCAACACAATTACCCACCTCCAAATCAAGAAATGTCAGAAAAAGAGCATTACAGAACCAATCTTTTATTGTGACAATTGCACTTAAATATTGAAAAAGGGCTTCAAACATCTTTACGCTGCTATACAGATTCCGAATACATGAACCTTCAATTTTACATGTAACTTAATTCATTCAATTAATGACAAATCCGTTCGCTGTAAAAACAATTCGGGTGAAATTTAAGGCCATGGTAACAAAAATGTTCTTATTCTTTGGATAAAGATACATTACAAAAGTAGGAACACACTAGAAATTGTGCATTTAGTAAATTTCAGAGTGAGATCAGGGTTCATCATTCACCAACTTGAAGTTGAATTCTTTTCTATCTTGCAGTTATCCTCAGAAGAAGGGTATCGTATTATACTGTCAATGTAAATGATGCTGTGAATTAATGTCACGCCCAGATCAGATACTTCGTCAGTTCTAATTGTATATACTGGTTAATTAAAACGGTAACACATTTCACACAGCGTGATTTTAGGGATCTTGGCAGGTTCGCCCGGGGAGAAATCCTAGGGTCGGTCGGGACTATAAACAATCTAGAAATAACAATAATAGTTATAAGTGTGATTCTAATATTCAAGAGTGATATATCACGGCGATTTCCTGTCGAAGTGTTGTTTATTTCAGTATTGACTCTCTTAAAAGTTGTTAGCTCAAGCAGTGAACTGGCGGTCTTTCTCTGTCATTTTAATCACAAAGAATTCAGGGAATGATTCAATTCCATGTTGGCTGCCTTTAAATTAAATGTTAATATGATTGATTTCGTGATGTACAGTCAGGAAGATTTTTAAAAGATATTTAAGTATATGGATGCGTTTTTTTCTCCCGCCACAGCCGTATTAAGCTCGCTTTTCCCCGGAAGTTGATAAGCTTTCAAACGCCAATGGAATGACAAGAAGAATGTATAATATTTTTTGGATTCAAAAATTTACTTTGTAAGGGACCATTTAATTGGATAATACCGAATGAAAAGGGTAAAAAAAAAGTATTCTCGCGTTTTCAGTCTTTCTAGAATGGTTTTATAATTTTAGTAGCTCATATCTATCAACATAACATGTTGTTACCTCAACTTATTTTAATTATGAATCTCGACCAGTGAATTACAGTCAATCTTTCTAGAAACACAAGGATTAATTTTGTTTTCCTGGATGATGCATTTCTATGTAGTTAATACTTACCGGGCCATGTCAGCCCCACGCTGCACTCGGCCAAACTATTAAGTACATTATAAGAATTTGGGAAATGAACTATATAATTCTAATAATGTACTTAATAGTTTGGTCGAGTGATAGTCATCACAGCGATTTCCGGTGGAAGTTTAATTCATTGCAATACTGTTGTGAGCTAAAGCAGGTTACTGGTGGTTTTTCTCTGTCATTGTTGTCACTAAACGTTCAGAGAGTGATTATGTTCCATGCTGTATGTTCCTTGTAATTATAAAGCATATAATACAGTATTATTGAAATCATTATTCGTGATCGAATGGTTATATCTCAGTTTATGGACCCGAAGGCCAGTTTACTTATCTGTAATGGGAATAGTATTTCAGGATTACCAAGCGTGTACAGCACTTTTGTGATGACAGATATATTGTAGACAAACAAAATCAATGCTAATAAAGGCATGTAATTTAATCACAAGGGTTATCCTAGATAGGCAATGTTTCTTGAACATTGCACTTCCTTCCAATATCCTTTTGCATTTGTTAAATATCAAGTAAAACGAGCTCTGTTCCCTACAAAATAAGTTCATATGATAAAGGGAGATAATGTAACAGGAGGCAATGTAGACTTCAGAATACAAGACACAGCACTTTGTTTTAAATTATGACCCAGACAAAGATAATTTCACAAAATAAAGGGAAGAATTTTTCAAAATACATGCAAGTTTGAAAGTTTTATTCCAGAAAAGCATGATGTCATAATTCAAAGAGGCTTAATTGAAAAATGGAGAAAGCTACAGATATGGTTCTTAGTCGCTGTACTTTCTCTCGGTGTCTTCTATCACTGTGTGGAATACCAGCTCAATCCCTTAAATATATTTTGAGTTCATATTGCGTAAAGGGGGGTAGCTCAAAGATAGGGTAAGTCTGAATTACGGTTCTTGATAAGTGCACTCTCCATTAATGGGCTCTATCATTACATGAAATATCAAGTTAGTCCCATACTTAGATTTTGAGTTTTGGACAAGCATTTTACAAAAAGGGAAATATTTCAAAAATAGGGCAAGCTAGAGTTCTGATTATTTGTCAATATTTTTCTCTTAACGACTTCTGTCAATGTTAGAAGTATCAAGTCAATATCTTGAATAGTTTTGGAGTTTTGCTCCGGAGAAAAATGTGATTGACTGAGAAAGCATCCCTCCCCGGCCCAGTCCCAAGCATAATGTTAATAAGTTTCTGTTCAAAAGTGCCGTTAATGTGTCACTGTACTACCTGATAATTTTAAAATCATTGTTGACATTGTTAAAATTTTCTGCAGCAGTGTTTTAGTTACAATGTCTATTCTTTTCACAAAACACGGGATGAGGTGAACATGAGACCAAAGTTTCAGGAAAGTCTTTCAAGAGGTTTGGGAGATAAAGTGACATGATCTTTGACCCTCAAGAGTGGCATTGACCTATGTCATCGTGACGAGATGAATATTCGACAGAAGTTAGATCAAAATCCTTCAAAGAGTTAAGGGAATATATTTTGGTGACTTTAGACACTTAAGTGTGATCTTGTGTCAAATGGGACAGAGAAACTGTTATTCACATCCTATATATCTGTAAGATTGTCATTTACCCAAAGTTTCAAGAAAATCCGTCGAAAGGTTTTGAAGATAAAGAAAAATACTTTTGACCCCGTCTTTCCTTGGATCGAGGCGAACTGAAGAGGGACGGACTGATACCATGCAAACGGTTACCTAGTGTCTCCAACGACCTTTGATGAATTGGAGACTAATAAACGTTGAAAATCGTTACGGAAGTAGATAGGAAAAGGGTTAATGAAATGGTTTTGATACATCTGGCGCTTGAAATTGAGAAATGTCCGTATATTTATTACGCACTTGTTCATGAAAATAAACTGGCAATTTACGGAAGTTTATAGTAGGTCTTATGACACAGTCACACCTTGCCGGATAGCATTAATGGACGCCCGGCGGAGAGCAAGATTTTTAATCCGTTCGTCTCCGTTTGCGTGTCCCTCGAAAAATTTACTATGTAAGGCACCTTTTAATTGGATAATACGAAATGAAAAAGGTCAAGAAATAGCTGTTAAATAGCTTATATCTATCAACATAACATGTCGTTACCTTAACTAATGTTAATAATGAATGTAGAGTAATTATATTTTCTCGACCAGTAAATAACGGTCAGTATTTCTAGTAAGATATTTGATAAGAAACACAAGGATTAATTTTATTTTCCTCGATGATGCATTTCTATGTACAAATGTAGTTATTGCCTGAGTCAGCCACAAGCTGCATTCGGCCAAACTATTTAGCACATTTTAAGAATTTCAATTTCAATTCAATTCCCAAATTCTTATAAAATTTATACACAATAGAATATTGAAATTAGATATTAAGCTATTATTTTACAGACATTGATAGTTGACAATAACACAATAAGACATTTGTTGATAATAAAACTTTATATAGGTGTGCCAAAACAGCTGAAGCCCATGAATACATATGACTGAAATTTGTTGACAAACTTGAAAACAAAGCAATGAATCAATTAATGAAATATATGAAAGCTTGCACTCACAAACAGTAATGCGCCAAATAAAATTGTTCTTTAACAGGGCACTCCCTATATCTAAAGGATTATAATCTCCAAGCATAAATACTGAATAAATGCAATTATAAAAACATATATCTAAAATGCACCATTTTAGCATAAATAACCAACGTTCTGATAGAGACGTTCTGTAATAAATCACTATCCACTCATTAATTATAATTATAATTGGTTTTGAAGTTATTTAAACTGATACCAGTTTTAGGGATTGTTCATATAAAGACATGATATATATGTCGTTAAAGTCTTTGAAAAAAATCGCTTATGTTTTTTTGCACTACTACTTTCATACAATGCTTAGTCTTTGTTTTCCATTATTCCTAGCCCTGACTCTCTGCTGAAATGGGCTTTTTTAGAAAGACCTTTCCATAATAGAAATATTTCCATATTCTCTGATTAAGAACTTTTTAATACGGATTGAGATGTTTTAAAATGTTTTATTAACACATCGCATGTTACACGTTTGCTCTGGAAGATCTGTTTTGTTTCATATTTACTACATGTATCACATTCGCAAAATTACTAACTTTCTTTGAAATGGTCGGCGTAATACAATCAAGTTACTAATATGAATATAAAAAGGGTTAACGACAATATATACAGACAGACAACGGTGCGCCAATTATGCAGGCTAAAAACATGATGACATAACATATACGTATACATTAAGCATAGACAATAAATATACCATAGTGCAACGGAAGCAATCGTACTTTAAAAGATGTTATGAAAAACCCAAAACTGAATTAGAACTAGGACAAATTTTCCATAGATGTTCAACACGAAACATTTCCTGTATGCCCCTATCATATTGACCTTAACAGGAAATGTTTACATAGGTATTACTGTGTATGGCCAACATTGACTAAATTTCGAGTTTTACTGTTAGTCTAGCAAAATGTATTTACGAAGCTACACTTAAAAGAGCTGAAACAAACTTCGAAGTTAATTCTCTTATTTGAACAACTGTTTGATTTTGACTTTTGTTTACATATACCACCTGTATTACTACTTGTTTATTTTGTCAAACATACCATGCTTTTCTACGTACTATATATTGTGTTGAACCGCCACATTGTGTAAATGGCGATGAATATTAGATGTGTTTATGCTAATAAAAATTTGACTTGTTAAAATGCAACTTTAATATTTCAATTGATTTAGTCATTAACAAAACCGCGCACTTCCGTATAATTGGGTCAGATAGGCAACACAATATACTCTTTTATTCCCTTTTTAAGGAATAAAAAAAAAAAAAAAAAAAAAAAAAAAAAAAAAAAAAAAAAAAAAAAAAAAAAAAAAAAAAAAAAAAAAAAAAAAAAAAAAAAAAAAAAAAAAAAAAAAAAAAAAAAAAAAAAAAAAAAAAAAAAAAAAAAAAAAAAAAAAAAAAAAAAAAAAAAAAAAAAATATAAATTTATAAAAAAAAACCCCCCCCCCCCCCCCCTTCAAAAAAAAAAAAAAAAAAAAAAAAAAAAAAAAAAAAAAAAAAAAAAAAAAAAAAAACCCCCCCCCCCATTTTTATTTTTCCCCCCCCACTAAAAAAAAAAAAAAAAAAAATTTTATAAAAATTTTTAAATTTTTTTTTATTTATTATTTTTATAAAATTTTTTTTTTTTATTTTTCCCAACCCCCCACCAAAAAAAAAAAAAAAAAAAAAAAAAAAAAAAAAAAAAAAATTTCCTTCCCCCCCCTCTAAAAAAAAAAAAAAACCAGCTTCAGAAATTAAAAGATTTAATTATAGGTATACATGTATATGAATACTTTAGCTGTAAGTTAACGTTTTACTCGACCAGATAAGAGTGTGAGAAGAATATTCATGAATACTTTTTAATTTGAAGGAAAGCGGATCAGTCTAGTGTACATGTATATAGTATTATTGTAGTTACTATTAAACATATTTAACTTTAGCCTAAAACAGTTCGTGCAATCTGACATTTTGTAACTGCAACACCTTCAAAGGCAAATAACTCTAAAATGACAACTGTAAAATCGGTTTGCATTTGAAGTGGAAATAGTAAGACTAAGTTAACCTGTCTTTCGAGTTCAATAAGATCAGAAGTGTCAAAATATTAGTACGTTATATCATCCTTTCCAGTTGTAACTTGATTGTTTATTCACTCTTGATGTTGTTAATGAATTTTTGATATTTTTAATCCTAAAAATAAGCTGTCCCTGAACATGTTTAAAAATATACAAAAGTCACTGAATAATATTAGCTTGACCATTGGATAATAGTTTTTCGTACTTTTATGTGATCTAGCTGGTGGTCATCAGTCCTTTTTGATCTCACGATAATTTGCTACATTTTTCTGAGCATTGGCACCATTACCGTATGTTAGTGTTTATTTAGTTTATTCTATTGTTAATTAGAAGCTCCTACAGCTTTAGCGAGTAGATAGATATTTTCATACAGTCATTATACTATAATTTATTTATCTAATTTATTTATTCTGTTTATATGCCGATGTGTACAGTCGATAGTCTTTTTTAATCCTTCTGTAGAAAGGCTATGTACAGTTCCAAATATTACAATTTAAACGTAACAGTCAAGCCTATTACTATATATGACCTAGATTAATATAGAGATGTGAAGACAGTTGGAAATGAAGCAGTCTTTTGCAAAACTGGTAGCATGGTGATACGACCACGCATTTACTGACCATTCAGAGTAACGTTTTTCAAACTAACTACGGGCGAAAAATCACTCTGCAAAGTTGACTCTACAGACTAAATTATTTTCATGTAGAAATCAATTAAAGTAAAAATGATACTTATAACATTTGACTCAGCTGAACAAAAAATATGACCACTCATCGTTGCAAGACGTTGCATTCAAATAAGCTCAGGTTTGGTTTACAATAATGTAGAATAAGCGCTTACATTTACCTCAAAGCGATGCCTAGTGTATATCTTTTTAAATTTTGCTTTTTCGTAAATGCATGTTTGTGTGATATTAAGCATTACACCCTTGTACCCCCAGAGTTCAAATATGGAAGATATGGAATCCCTTCTTTACTACTTTTCCATAAGGTATCAAAGTTTTCAATTGTCTTGAACTATTTACACACGTATGTTTTTTTTCTTTCAGAAATTTTAATGGGCCATTGTCTCGGAATACATTGTATCTTTTTTCTTTTAGTATGTTGTATATCCAACAGCAGGAAAGTCATTGTACGGATGCTCGTCAAAAGAGCTTCCGTTGAAATTTGCGATATCGTAATATTGATTTCTGTTGTAATTTCTGGTGTTTAACTTCATTCCACTCGTATGTAAGCGCCCATGCCAAGGGCTATCCTCTTTCTTCCATTCATTACTGCGGCGCTGTTTTTGTTCGATATGTCTGAAAATTGTCGAAACATTTCCTGTAGCAATTTTACGAACATCAAATTC
This sequence comes from Saxidomus purpurata, assembly GCA_022818135.1. NCBI lineage: Eukaryota > Metazoa > Mollusca > Bivalvia > Venerida > Veneridae > Saxidomus > Saxidomus purpurata. The sequence continues at coordinate 36,364,128 of JAFMSR010000013.1, forward strand.
AGAAATGAAGAGAACAACAAGAATGAAAAGAATTAGACAAATTTAAAAATGATTGAATATCCGTTGGAATTGATTAATTAATTAGTTAATTAATTAATTCAACGATAGACTCTTTAGGTTGCACACGGACAGATTCATCCATTTGAGCATTCGAAACTCTTAAGGACAAAAAAGTATTTATGCATAGGAAAATTCAAGAAATATCCATGTATACTGGAGTGGTTTTGCTTTCAGCGCATTGATATGTATAAGAATTAGATTTTTTGCCCATTTGGTATGTATAAAAACTAATTTTGTGCACATTGGCATGTCTTTAAACCACAAATGCATTTGTTTATCTGACTAATAATATTATGTCAACTATCTATTTTTTGGCTCATTAATATCTATCAGATCGATTCATATATGTGTATATAGGTCCGTGATTTCGCTCGTTATGATGTTTTTGGTGAGTACCAACCTGTTCATTTTGATCCGGTAACAGTAGAAGTACAAAGCTGCTAATATCGCCATCGTAAGTAATGGAAAACAAACTCCAAGACTAAGTCCTAGTATCAATAGGGTATTGTCTGTCAACAAAACAACAAGTGAGACATTATTGAATTTATTAAAACTTAAATAGAACATGAGTGCTATATATGGTCGAGCAGTTACGTTAGGCTTATCGCATGTATCTCTGTGAGACATTTCTTTTTGTCTCCTTTAAGCTTTCATTTGTGATGTTAAAGTAGGACTCGAGGTGATCATGTCGTTCAACAGGTAATGGTATGTAACGTAAGAATAAGTTAACATTCGCAAATATTAAATGTTTCCCTCAAATATGAATATTTGGTAAATTTATTTACTTACCTCTAACGATAGTTCTGAAAATGCAAAGTGGTTTGAAAATTATTTTTCAGTACACAAGGGATTTTTTAACATATAAAACCAGATAACTATTGTTTAGACACATTTTCGTGTTAAACTCGATAAAATTTGTAATTTAGTATCCAGATATCTTTGACATGGGCAGTAACAAATTACCTTAAGTACCAACACGCGATCTGACACTTATAAATCATTGCTGTTATGACCATGACCTAGATATCAGTTCCTAAATATTTCAATAGTGTGTGTTTCTGTGTGCCCGCCTACTGTTTTGTCTTACGGTTTATCAGTTGCGTTCCCTAATGAACAGTTTTGTTTTAGGCTATATCATTCGGGCTTCGTGATGGTCCGATCTGCTGTTAGTGGGATAAAATTCGTTCCCCTATACACCATATTGCAGTATGCGGGGTCGCATTTTTTCCACAGCCGACCGTTTTGTATGTGGGAGTAAAATGCGTTCCTCAAGGGTCCGACTGGCTGTTTACGGGAATAAAACGAATTCTGCAATGTATCGATTTTGCTGTTTTCAGCATCAGTCGCGTTCCCAAATGAATTGATGTGTTGTTTGCTGGATCAGTTGCAATGACCCAATTCCTGCATTCAGGATTATTAGCATTTTGCAATGAGGTGATTGTTGTATGCAGGCTCATTTGCGATCACCAACGGGTTGTTTTGCTGTTTGCTGGTTCGTTTGCAATCCCAGAGGGGCTGCTTTACTGTATGATATTTTTTTTGCGAATACTGTATAAGTACTTATTTTGGCGGGGGTTTTATTTTGGCTATATTGGCAGTCACCATTGATTACGCCAAACTAAACACCGCCAATATAAATCACCGAAGTTATAAAGCACCGCCAATAATAAAGTAATGTTGAACTATAAAACTTCAAAAAAAATCAGTATTTAATGGTAGGCCTACACAAAGTGGTAGAAATTACCCGTGTTTTACAGTTTTATTGTACCGTGGATTTGCAATTAAAACAATACAATCCAGTTTTACCTATTGACTCTCTTTTTCTATACCTTTATCGCATTGTTATCACAAGTCAGACTAAGTTACTTAGTCAAGCAATATGGACATCTGTATGATAATAACCGTAGTTTACAGTTTTAAGTTTGAGTTATGTAATAGTATATTCCCTTGATTAAATGTTTTGCATTTTATGTCATGGTTTTATTTTGGCGGCTGATGTGATCTGCGCCAATTTAAGACACTGTCAATACAAAGCACTTGAAAAACCGCAGAAATAAAGCGCTATACTGTACATGGTTCTGGTGTCAGTAACATCATAGACCACGTCATATCATTACTAGAATGTTTTTTTAATACTCACTTGCAAAATGCAAGACCATTTTCATATTTACATTCTTCATCCCTAGCACATGATTCGATCGATGTATATATTTGACAGATCGTAGCTGACGTTTGTGGTGCAGTAGACATTTTTACTGTAAGAGAAATATCAAAATCCTGACATAATTATATAAACCATAACTTTAGTTTCATAAATAGAGGAACAGATATACACAACATCTTCACATCTTCAATGCACTGGGAAGTGAATACTTGCGTTTTTTGCCAAGATTTTTGCTCTCTGTATTAATTTCGAGTCCGTAGTTACAAATGTATTAAGTGTTAAATCTCATTTAGGAATCGGTTCATAATGTAATCTAATTGTTTATCACACATTATAACTTTAACACTTTTCAGAATCAGAAGTAATCTGGTACGTCTAAACGTAAACATTGACCGAACAAAATCATACAATTCTATTTCACCTGTAGTACCAATTAACTCCCACATTACGCGCTTTCAAGCAGTCGTCAAGTCAAGAAAATTGTAGAAATTTGAGCAACATTACAAGTTCCTATTATACAAATTGTTCGTTGTTTATATACACAATTTTGCAAGTTACATGTACCTTTCTGTTAACACTTACATTAATTTACAGAAGGTAAATATATATATTAGACATGACAGAAGAAATCTACATTTTACGGGTATAATACAATATGTCTGCATATCGGAGTTACAACACGTCGGTAATTAAAATAAACTTTCTTCTTTAAAACGAAAATAAACGGCATTAATCAAAACATAACTTGGCTAAAACTTACATTATTTTACGAACATACATATACATATAAAATTGTTATTTCAAGTTATACAGAATTATAATGTGTGTGTTTTTAGCCTAAAAATATCGTTTGAGACTGACTTAATAAGTAAGTACAAAATTGCAATTTTATTTCCATAAAATTATAAATAGGCCGTGATCATATCTGTAGTTTAAAGGCAGTCCAGTCACTTCTTGAACTAAATTAATTTTAAGATAAAGTGATTAAATATTCGACAGCTTCTTCTTTCTCAATTTTGAACCACAGCTGTAAGAGTTATTTTTAAAAACAGTATAAATCTTCATTAGAAAAAGAGTGATAAATACAGTATACACCCTGCATAACCAACCTTTGTCAGTTTTACATCAAGCCACTGTATATACCCTGCATAACCAACCTTTGTCGTCCTTATCTTGGAGTTGAATTATCATCTAATCTCTCATAGTCTCCACATATAAACAAAATAACTAATAAAGCTAGCCAGAGTTTAGGGGTTTTAAAGAGAAATTTACATTCTGCCAAGAAACAAACTAAGGAAGCAGCATATGATACTTTTGTTAGGCCTACTTTAGAACATTCTTCAGCTATAAGGGATCCTTACAAACAGAAAGGTATAGATAAAATAGAAAACGTTCAAAAGCAAGCTGCTCGTTTTGTAACCAATACATAAAGCAAGACCCCTGGCACAGTAACTAATAATTATGACTCATCTTAAATGGAACACCTTAGAAAGTAGACGGAAAATCAGTAGACTCACTTTGTTTTATAAAATGGTAAACAGTCATGTTGAAATAAATCCATCGCAGTACCTTACACCACACACAACAATCCAGGCATTTCCACCATCTTGCATACTACATTCCAACATCAGTTGACTATTACAAATTTTTATATTTTCCAAGAACAGTAGTACAGTGGAACACACTTCCATCACATGTAGTCAGTGCTGACTCTATCTCCGGATTTAAGTCAGCACTGGCTGCATAAATCTGATCACACTTGCTTTTATCCTGATTTTAACCCTACTGTTTACTAACCTCTTATTCTGCACAGATACATAAACATAGTGTAATTAAGGGCTTTTAAGGTGAAAGATAGGCAATCACACTACCAGTGTCCTTCTTGGTGGTCTGAGTAGCAGGGAAGACCTGGTAGCTCACTTTTTAATCCCTCACGTATGGCCATAATAGTTTATTATTGAATGTTAGCCATCACCAGTAGAAGAAGTAGAAGAAGAAGAAAGTACAGCTGAATTGCAGATTATCACGATCCGCATTTTGCACGAAAAGCGGGAATACTCCTTGTATGCTTGTATATAGCTGCAATTTCTCAAGTCGTTTCCCTTCAATGTCAGTGTATGGTACAGGTCCTATTTTTGTTGATACGTGATAAAAAAATAAAGTGTCATCCAAAGCATACTAAACATGGAGATCACTGAACAAAATGTCTGTGGAATTTATCATTTTGAAATACACTTATCGATATGGGTGTTCAATTTCTTACTACATTATAGATAGACCATTTGCCATCCATCTTAATACAAATAAATTGTTGTCACCTATCCCTCCATTTCAGTATTTCACATATCCCTCCATTTCAGTATTTCACATTCAGTTCTAAATGAGTAAGATAAGTGATGATGGCAGTCGCACTTAATGGTGATGATGTGAAATAAAAAAAAGGTTATTGGGACATAACGTTTAGTTGAATAAACTTGTAAACTTGTTTAACGATACTACTATTTATTCAAACGGTTCTTTTTGGCAAAAACTTTTTTTACAGTTTCTTTTGTTGTCCATCAGACTTACTTAATCACCGTTAACAATAATGTTGGTTATGGAACGCCGGCACTGTCTGTTGTAGTCGTGAAAATCTATTATGATGTCTGATTTTTATTGCATTATTTTCAAAGTTCTTTACATGTTGTGCAAACAAATTTATGTTATGTGTGTATATCGTTACATGTTGAATACTAGATGTTTCAGTCATTTGGGACTTAAGACAACAGACATGTAAATGTATATTCAGCGTTCGATAGTGGTACAGAATTATACAACATATGTGATTACTGACGCCATGTGGACAGAATTAACAAATATATTATGTACAAATATATATTTAGCATATAGTGTCATAGTGGAAATTGTTTAATAGAAGTACATGTTATAAGTCTCGTTATATGTTTAAAATTGGGTAGCATGCGCTTAACTGTTTTAATGTAAAAACAAATAAAAAATAATCAATACCTTGACTGAACACTGTTGAAGATTGTGCTACTTTATCTTTTTTTAGTGTTCTTATATTTAAGCTTTGATATAAAAAAATATATCAAGTCAAATTCAAGTCTTCATGAATCGTTAAATAAAATTCATTTCAGGGCGGTCACTGTTCATTTTTAAATGTGAGGATTTTCAAATTTTAGTTCCCACGACATAGCTAACTCGTTCCCAAAAATAGTTCATATATATCAATATAATGTGTTGTTACCACCAAACCAATGTTAATTATGAGTGTAAAATAATTATACCTCTCTGTCAATATTTCGAGTAACATATTTGATAAGAAAAACAAAGATTAATTTCATTAACCTGACGCATACGTCACGATACGCACTTAATCACAATTGGGGAGATCATATAAGCGTTCTGTTTGCTCAGCCAGTAGATTATTCGCCCTTACATCCCTGTAAGCGAAGGGTTTTGGATTCGCGTCTCGGTCAGAATGCACACCTTTTCTCACCCTGTGACATTTGGCGCCTTCTTACTGCATAAAGACTAAACTTGACAGGAAGTTTTACTCTCAAATTTTGCTACCCATCTCTTTCAAATTCAAAAATCGTGCCGACCATTTTTTTTCAAGATAGTTGTTGTTTATTATAGATACATGTAGCTGTTAAAATTATTTTCGAAAATAAAAAGCTGAGATTACTTTTGAAAACAAACACTGTTAGCAGCAAATGACTGGATTAATATAGATTTAAAAAGTTACTTTATTGAAAGTTGTGGCATCGATTTCATTTCAGAACTTGCGCTCAACAGAAAAGAGAAAACATTGAAAGCGAACAATTTGTCTGGCTTTTCTGCAGGCGCTATCGGTGTGAATGACAGCAGACGAGACTATACCGAGCTCAGTAATCAACGCCTTAATGACAAGAACTAGATAAACAGTTGTAATGAGGTCGATAGTGTATCCATATACCATTCCATTACCAACAATATATTTAGTCACAACTATTGTATTAAACGCTCTTGCCTACTAATCCTAACTAGTAAACGAAAAGAGACGAAGGAGGTTTCAGCCATTCTTATTTCACATATTCTATTTAAATTTGGCTCTTAAGATTCGAAATAAGAAAATAATACCAACATTGATTTACAAGGACAAGATTGTCTGGTTAATTCATTTCTTTTTCCTCCGAATAAGTATACGGGCATAATCATTACCTTATGTCTAAGTCGATATTGACTGCTGGAAAGCAAGGTTTCCGGCAGAATAACACCAGGATTCAACAATAATTTGCGGAAGCCCTAATAACTAGTATAGTAAGGATTCTCATAATTTTGACAAATCAGATATCCACTGCTTCGTGCTCAAGATATAAAAAAGAAGCATGCAGCTTTGCGGTACTGACGAAACGCGTATATCTAAGTCAGAAAAATTTACTCGTGCAACTTAACTTAACAAAAGATAAGATAAGCAAGTGGGCAATAATACAACAAACAACCTAAGCCCTGAATGGACTTTTAACCGACTATTGCAATGACAGACATGGACACATAATAGCTTTTGTAACAAGGAAACATAATTTATACTAAGGTAACACACAAAATTGAAATTGTGAGACAGTTTAAATCTGTAAATATCTATGTAATCAATAGAGTACTGTTTGCGATAATAATTACCTTAATTCGATGAGGCGTATTTGTTTCTTTCTTATTCTTTGGCTTGACTGTATTACCTGTTTTGTCCAGCACGATCGGACACAAACGTATATATTTTAAGAAAGATCGGCTAGATTAGATCAGATTTTTTCATTTATACATAGTTACGTAAAAGGTCTTATTTCTTAAATACACATGTGTATGACAAATATATTTCATAAACTTAAAAGTTCGTGAAAATCTGATTGGGGGGAAAACGATGCAGTTCAGTCTTGATAGCTAGTAGTCGGATCAAAACTGACAGGCTTTGGAACAGAAGCTGAAATATATATAATACACTCGTGAACAGTTTTTAAAAATGTTAAAACAAACCGGCATTTCTTAAAGGTACATGATATTGGCAGCTATCCGCCTGAAGAAACTGCCAACTTTCATTAAAAGACATGATCGGTAGTAGGTCTAGCACCCATGACCCTATATCAATGACAGATTACTGTGATACTTAGTTAGTGGCCCAAACCACTAGATCCCGAAGGTGGTTTAAATATCAACCAGAGAGCAACATTTCAACTGCTAAGTAACATATATAATAAGCTTCGTGTTTTCATTGCTCGAACTAGTTCTAGTTGTTATGTATTAAAGCTTCCCATTTATCTACGGATTTAACGCTTTTATGCAACGTGACATTGTTTCCGCAACATAGAAATAGAAGTAATTTCAAGTGCTTCTATCATGTTTAGAAACATTCCCTTGAGATGCCATTCCTAGAGTCTCTCATTCATGCATTGAATATGATGCAGAGCTATTGGGGAATGGTTCGTGCATTTCTATGTTTATGTCATGCAATGATATCATGTGAGAACTTATAGAAACTAATAACAAGTTGGCTGCATTCAATAGGCTATGCCGCATGGGTAGCACATATGAACATAACAAGAGAGTCGTGATGGCCCTTCAAGCTCAACTGAAAACCAAAACGTGTTTTGAATGCAAACCATTTTTGGAGCTTGCATGCAGATTATTTTCAATTTGATCAGTGATTATGAGATAGGATCCCGTGAGAAAAGTTGATGCTGAGAGAATAATTTATTCTTACATGAATTGAAGGTTAAAGGGACATACCCTATAACTTATGTCGAACTTAATAACCTTCAATACATAAATATGGAATCTTTGGAAGTATTATAACTTAACCTAAAAGTATCAGCTATGCATTCCCAGTCATTATGGATAAAATGAACGGTTTAAAATATACTGCAGTACCGTAAACCATTCAATAATCTATGTAAAGTTGTTGTTGTACAATTAATGGATGGATGCGATTTATTACAGAAAGCATCTATATCTATTAATTGTGGTAAAATGAGGCATTTTACGCCGTAGGTTCTTCTTTGAAATTGTATTTATTTATCATTTAACGTTCGTTGAATACATAATCTATCTTTCGAGAATATTATCTGCTAGATGTAGGGAGTGCCCCTTTAAAGCTGAACATATAGCAACAGGACCATTTACCAGTCAATTGTATGAAACGCGTAGCACAGTTAATTTTATTAATTAAATCGTTATTTTAAAGTCATATTAAGTCATTTTTATTTAATTCATTATATATATATGTATATATATATAAATGTAGACAGACGGACAGACGAACGGACGGACAGAGAGTTGGTCACAATACCATGGGTGTTTGATCTGAGGGTTTGGGCTCTTGGCTGAGGTCATTTGAAGCAAAAAGACAAAGTTTCCACCCTTTATTTGTACCGACATTTTAATCAAATTAGCACGTAACTTAATTTTATGTTTGGAAAAGTCTAATATTTCCAGCCGAAATATATTATAGCCGAAATAGTCAGCATTTGCCAAACTGTCGTGATTATTTTATATCACTTGTTTTTGATTAACGTACAAAAATGTATCTCTGACTATGTGTTGATGCCACAAAATAGCAAATACACGAGTTTTTTTTTTCAAATCGAAGTCGCATAATCGAAGTCGCATATAATCTAAACTAGATCTATATTCTATAGAAGCTGTTTTAGATATAGGGCTCGGAGGATAGAATCTTTGATGTAAAGGGAACTCGCCACGCCCTTAAGGGAATAATTCAGTAAGTTATATTGTGTTGTGTGTCTCACAAGAACAAACAAGTCTGCAGATAAATAACAAAATCATTATTGACCAACATTTTCATTTTAATAGAGGCTTCGCTATTTGTTATAAGGTTTCCTCTACAGTAGACCGTTTACCACCATGTACTCTGCAGAAGCCGGTCAAATTAAGCATGATCTTTTTGCTTGTAGATTTAACCTTCCAAAATTTCAACATTAATATCAGTCTATAACAACTTGGACCGTAAATCATATCTGTACTTCTTTCCACTTTCCATATTTTGTGTAAAAAATGATTATTGTTGCATTGATTTGGAATGGGGATAAAACAAATAAAAAAAAGAAAAAAAAAAGAAAGTTTAATCAGAGAATTCACGAACAGTGTCTTAAATTAAGCAGGAGGACAGGGAATAACAATATAGTTCATTTTAAAATGTGCAACAATTTCGAAGGAATCGCACAACAAACATGTTATTTATTACCATTTGGAGGTATAACGCATGTAAGTATATGGATTTATATATAGTTTAATGCCGCTGTTAGTTCAAAGTACAGGAAACAGTAACAGACATCTGGTAAACATTACCTGACCGCTTACGTAAAAGAATAAAAACAGTTTTATCAATAATGATTCCGATGTGTTTATTCCTTTACTTTGAATGTGAATATGAAAAATTGTCAATTTAGTTTCAAGTAATGCATGCATCTCGGTTGGTATAAGTGGCATCAGGTTATCTAGTATGTCAATAGTTATATATAATTATGTTCCTTTGACTTGTCCATACCATCCGTCGAAATCATTTCCCAAAACTTTACGGAATATTAAACTGCACCGTATTAAAGTTAATGATGTTCTTTAGATTTTAGCATTTTCGACATCACGATGCTTGAAAGCGAGGAGTGGAAACTATTATCTTCTTTACAAAACACTACAAAAACATAGCAATAAACCCGTATTTACAGTTTCATCTAAGGAAGAACACTAATAAATGTGAATCTCGTGCAGATATCTTGCTGCGTCTGCATATGTAAGCACAGTAACTATTTCTCTTAAACCGTCGCCTGGTACAAACAGATATAATGTGCAAGTCAAATGTTTATTATTCCTTTAACACAAAACATCTTTTATTCCAAACGTCGAATGGGTCGTAAAGTTTAGCCTACTTCACCTGTTAGATGCATATCTTATGAAGGCTCGATTGTAATTCGTAAGTCACTTGACATGTCAGTACATCGCATGGACATGAAACGTCTTGACATGATAAAAAACATGAAAAGACGAGATACAAATTTAACTGCACTCTAGCTTGTTAACTAATTAGCTTTTACAAGTTTCAGATTTGTTCTACCAATTTCATTTCATTTTCTATCAAGAACTATGGGATAACAGACTGCATTTATCAAATCAGATTTTCATACAACTCATAATATTAATTGCCGAAAAAATTGATGTTATGAAAGAGAGTTTTCGGTTTATCAATGTAATCATGTTAGGGAAAAAAACAGTTTTATAAGTGTTATCTGCAAGTCAATACAATAATCATTTCCACATTGTGAAAAATTTAATCTCTTTACTGCATTTTCATAACGAATCACCAAACGGTGTTGTTACCGCATACCCGTACCACATATTTACAGTGGCAGTAACTTCTTTGTCTTCTGATTGCTTAATTATATTAATATTTCATCCACTAAATACCCGAATCGTTTATAAACTTGATTTCACTTAGTTTTCAAAAAGTTCAGTATAGCGCAGTGTAATCAAATATGACAAAATGCAAAATTCAAGGAACTAGGTCGTTCCCGTCATGCCAAATATACAAATTATCTGTTCAGTTAAAATGAAATAATTAATCAGACTGGCCACCTGCCAATTAGAATGTTATATGGGACTAAACAACACTGGTTGTTAATGTTGTAAACTCTAGAGTAATTCTTAATTCTCGTCAACATCAAATTTGGTTAATTTCTCACAGGTAGACTATTATAATACGATGGGTAATCTAATATATGTTAAATTCTGGTAAGCAAACACATGCTTGTTACATGCAATTAATGCAGGCGTCTAGTCTGCAGAGCTCGCTAATTAGCTCTGCCTTGAATATTCTCAATTTCAATACGTGTGGTACATGCAAAATAGAGTTGTCGATGGTTTATGGCTGAAAAATATAAGTAGTAATATATATAAGTCTTACATATACTTTTGATCTATCTGATTAATCAACTGGCGGATAACAGAGCACATGTATTTACCTACGTCGGTGGCCAGTCTCAGTTTTTACTGACTTAGATATCCGACATGGTTTAAGCTCCCCAGTGGTGTTTTTGCCACTGACCGTTCCAAGGCGGAGTTTGTTTCGTGCCCCACTGTGTTCCTTTTAATTGTTCTAGTTTTTTTTGTCCTCGGTAAGGTGTTAATGACTTTGTAGTGCTTTAGTGTGTTTGGTAGTGTATGTGTGTGTGTGTACATGATTGTGTGTGTGTGTGTGTGTGTTAAAAACCCCCCCCCCCCCCCCCCCCCCCCCCCCCCCCCCCCCCCCCCCCCCCCCCCCCCCCCCCCCCCCCCCCCCCCCCCCCCCCCCCCCCCCCCCCCCCCCCCCCCCCCCCCGGTGGTGTGCCACTTCTGGGAGCTATGTCCCCCCCCCCCCCCCCCCCCCTATATGGCTAAACACACTGGTTGTTAATGTTGTAAACTCTGAGTAATTCGTGATTCTCGTCAACATCAAATTTGGTTAATTTCCCACAGGTAGGCTATTATAATTTTCTCTTTTTTGCTGGCTGTTAAATTTGGTAACATGTGGCATTCATTATCCTCGCCCCTGCTTTGATATTATTTCAATTTCACGTGTGGTACATCAAAATAGAGTTTTCGTTTTTTTAGCTGGAGTTATATAAAAGTCTTACATACACTTTTGTTTCATCTGATGAATCAACTGGCGGATAACAAAGCACATTTTTTTCCCTATGTCCGCGCCCCCCCCCCCTTTTTCTCCACTTTCCCCCCCCCCTCTTTTTTAGCTGGAAGATGAAAGTCTTTATTTGTTTCAATGTATGAAATAAGAACTTCAACATGCATGAATATAACAAAAACATTAAAAAGCAGCACTATCGATGGAATAAAACACTAAAAAGTAAAGTCCTCCAAGGACTGTCATTCGGTAATACTTAAAAGAACCCGAAACAACATAAAAAGGGTAAATGTATTGGGAATGACTGACTGACCGACTGATAGCATATAACAGTTAAAACGAACCAACACATTACAGAAGTTCAACCGAATACTTCTACAAGCAATAGGACCATTTGTTCTTAGATGCTATAAAAATTGTACATAGTACAGATTATCTATACATATATCTATATACTTCACAAAATGTTTATTCTTCGAAAGCAGTCTACAGTTTTCTGAGATATCGGCACCAATCTCCCTAATCCTTCGCTCGATTCCTTTAAATGCAAAACTGAAAGAAACAAAATAGATATCATGCACATATCAACTAATGCTTGAAAAATATCTTAAAATGTGCTGTATAATCCATTTACATACACGATTCATGGAATTTCTTGCATTGAGAGATAGCGCCAATATTGGGCCGATCCAAGGCCAAATTGTTACTGTTCAAAACGTTACTAAATGTCACTGCAAATTCATAGGCCAGGACATGGTCAGTTTCAAATTCCGAAAACTAAGAAAAAGCACCTAAATATGCTGTCGACCTTGTAGATTTTTGCTATTTGTAGTTTGTACAGAGCTACCCAATGATACATATTTTATTTTTAGATTAATTTTCAACACTCATTCAAAACAGCCAAAAAAAAGAAATATACCAATATTATGTACGTGGAGTTGGCAGTCAATATTAACCTTTGCCTACACTAGACCTTCAGCTTCCAATAGTACCCTTTCTATAGAAATTTGACCAGGTCACCATATCTATGTTTAGCATGATTTCGTGGATCAACCTTTTTCTTTTTACAGCCTTGATGGTAATAACAACAAAGTTAAAGAAAACTTTAGAATTATAATATGCACAACTAAACATTCATACATTGTACTTATGTTTCCAGACTAGCTTTATTCTAACTGCGTTCTTATTTGAAAACAGTTTTGCGACAAGCGTGGGAACTGAAAGGCTAATTTTGCAACTTTTTTTATTTCGGGATTAATGTCAAATTTTTGACCAACTTGTGCAGCAAGTTTACATGATCTTATCGTGCATCAGGCACTTTTATTAGATGATAAGGAAAAACATCAAAAACTTTATAAAAAAATACTCAGTTACAGTTAATAGCCCGTGTAAACTGGCTTTAAATTTTAATTTTCCAGCTAACCTATTATCTAGAAAAAGAAAAACGTCCGAGTTCATAACAAAAACATAAATACTGATTTCCAGACAATTTACGTTTTCACAGTTTATTCCCATAACGTTCTTTATTTTATCACTACGGTTCGTTTTCTCGTAGAGAAACTGTTCGAGACATTTTATGACGCAGCGGTTCATGAATTTTGGCAAGCTTTTCAATTTTCTTTACGACCAAGGTGTCATTATTAAATTAAATTCTCGTAACGTTCTATTTTACGTCGGTAAAACAATATTTTAATTATTACTTTTACGGTGGTTCTCCACTGATATCTAGGGGTAGGTGGTGTGTTTTAAATGATCGTTTTATACAGTTCAGTTTTCTGTTTTTCTTCTAATATTTCTAAAATTGTTTTACCCTGTCTGCTATCTTGCCTACTGACTTTTCTTATAGTTCGAACACTCTTCTGCATGCACGTCTTGCTAAACGTGAGTGTTTTTGTATTGCGTTAGGATGACTTTATACATTTCATACGCAAGGTACCAATTTCTTGTTCTAATGAAGTCGTCTCATTTTCATGATATCAACTAAAATCGGCACTTACATTGTACGCACCCGTTTCAGTGTGTAGCTTCAGTAGAGTAGCGTGTTTCTTAAAAGTACCATTCATTATTAATATTTTCACTGATTGAAAAAGGCTCATTTTTATGCAGAGGCCGTTTGGCAGACTCTTATCTAGGGTTACCAAGTGTCGATTTTAAATTTTCTTTTATTGCATCAGGTACAATGATATATCGGGTTTTATGAACTAAGGTACGATGTGCGGTTGATTTGACTGAAATCAACAAGATGCTTTACCACCAACGCAAGAAATGGTCAGTATCACAGAACCCATTCTTTAATGTGGATATTACACTTAAACTTTGAAAAAAAAGCTTCAAATGTCTTCACTTTGAAATAAAGATTGCGAATACATGAAACTTTCGCTTTTACATGTAATTTAATTTCTTTTAGTAATGACATAAATTCTTCCGCTTTAAAAATGCCCGTTGGAATTTAAGTTTTTGGAAACAAAATATTCTTATATTTAAAGTTTTTGGAAACAAAATATTCTTAGGATAAAGTTACAATAATTAACGAAGTAGCCATTCAATCTAAACTAGATATTTTGAGTACGCTTAAACAATTATAGTAAAATAGCACCCGAAGATAAAAAACAACATTCAACTGAAAAAGAAGTACAATGTATTGTATAAACTTACAAAAACAAATTATATCGCTTTCAACATGGCTTCAATATGGCAAAAGTATAAAACATAACAAGAGAGCCAAGATGGCCCTATTACATGACCTTCTTATGATTAAATGTGACCATAATTCAACTTTAAACTATTTATCATAAATACAAACATTCTGTTTGAACTTGACAAAACATTCGATGACTGCCTACAATATGTGAATGCTAGAGTATTAACAAGGTTTTTCTTAGATTTGACCTTCTGGTGACCTAGATTTTAATCTTAGTTGACCCACATTCAATCATGTCCTTATAATTATCAAGACAAACATTCTGACAAATGTCATGAGAATTGGATCACATATAGCCTCCCGAGTGTAAGCAAGGTTTTGATTAAATTTAATTTGTTCAAATGACCCAATATTTGACCCCTGGTGAATTAGATTGGAACCTGGCTTAATTGATTGAGGCAAACATTCATAAACAATTTTCATGATGATTGTGTAATAATTGACAAGGTTTTTCTTTGACATTATGACCTAGTTTTTTATCTTAGTTGCCCCAAACATTCTAACCACTTTTCATGATTATTGGTTAATAAATGTGGCATCTAGAGTGTAAACAGGGGTTTCTTTAATTTGACAATGTGACCCAGATTCAACCTTGACTTAGAAAATATTAAAATAAACCTTATGATGTCAAATGTGACATCTAGAGCGTTAACAAGACAAATGTGAACAGACACAGACAGACAGAGGACAACGGACGCTCACAACAGTTGTTTCTTTTTAGCAGTAGCTCAGGTTAGCTTATAAAACACGGGAGGAATACAATCGTAAGCACCATGCATAAGGTTAAGGGTATAGTAAAAATAGGAATTCCACTAGAAACATATGTAACTATATTATATCACATATGCATCTTATCACCAAACACTGAAAAGACCAAACTATCAGATTCTATGTTCATTAATCTGCTACAGGAAAATTGCAAATGTTTCTCTCGTCTGCAGACCAGCCAACTCATAGTTCTCTTTTCATTGATTTTCGGTATTTCAGCACTCCTAGTTTGTTATAAAATTAGAACAGCGAAGATTCTACAGCTCAGTTCATTTTAAATAAATTGTTCCGAAATAAAAAACCAATTTGTCGGACAAGTGGAATACTGGATTTGTTATCACGGAAAAGGGAGTGGTGTGTTTTAGACTAGTTTATATTTTCTAGAGGTTTCTTGAAATACATTATCAAATATCTGGATATACTAGCCGATGTGTGCAAGGTATGAGGAAGAATTAATTTATTGATTTTTTTTCCCTTTTAAAAAAATGTGTTCATGCATCACGAGTACAGTAATGCATAACGTGGAAAATGTGTTTCATATCAATTGTTTATAATAAATTACAAAACTACACAATTGTAGGTATATTAAACAGTGCACATATATGTGCACACCAAACTACAATTCCCGTCCGCTCGGTTCTATTCTATTTCGCTCTGTTAGCACAACGTTTATCAGCGACGGAGTCAATAACACAAAAAGGACTGCAGACTTTTTGATCATGTGCGAAGTAAGTTTATTTACTAATCGATATAGCCACCTGGAAAGAAATCAAGCGATACTGAAAATTTGCGAATTCAGTTTGATAATATTTATTGAGATAGAAAGAAAACAGCTCCCTAATCTTGGTTATAAGAACCTAGACGTATATTTCTCTTATGTCTTTCTTTCATTCACATGTGTATTATTTTTTGAGGGGCAGGGTAGAATGAGAAGTCATGTGCTGGGACATGACACTGGTGATAGAGACAGATTAAAAAAAATCAAAAGATACAAGAGTATACAGGCATTGGTGTAAAGGATAGACAGATAACAAAAATATTGCAATTAGAAGATACAAGAAAATTACCTAGCGAAATGCAGATTTTGCATTTTACTGCGAATAGGATTTTGTGCACAGTTAAATATTTTGGCTTTGAATCAAGCTTTTATGAGCTATTATTAAGTAGGTTATTGTAAAACTTATCCAGACAACAGTCTATACGTTATAAATTATCAACAGGATGATAAAAATAGATATTTTTACAAATGTAGTAACTTTAAGAAATAGAGGTTGGTCTGAAATGAAATATTCAAAGAAATAACGATGTTTATTTTATGCTTTCTGATGAAATAGAGTGTTCCATCAGTGAACTATTTTCATGTAATGCTTAATACGTCAGAGTGTGATGATATAGGCCTGCCGGAACTACTTGTTTCAGTGGTACATTTACATTTTTTTTCAAAAGAAAGAATAAATAAAAATTTGTTTTTAGGGTAATGGAATATATATCAACTCAAAGTGATACAATCCTCTAGTTCTGATCTTGCTTCATAAATGAATATACATTGAAAACATTCAGATACACTCATCTCGTAGGACACACAGACAGACGGACAGGCAGGTAAACGGACGAAACACTTCATCACCTAGGTATACTTGCTTTTATGGCATTGGGATTGGCAATGGTATTAGTGTATCTGCTAGTGGCAGACTTGCTGACAAAGGTAGTAGCTAGTAGTATGCTTGGATTATGTCATGAACTTTGTTTAGGAAATCTTTGAGTCGTTCAGTTTACTACATATAACTTTGTAGTTATTTACCCCCACTAAGTAACACCAATCCCTTACGCAAATTCTGAAAAATAGTTGGCCTCTATTTAGCATTGTCCACAACACCTAAATTATCCCACTAAAACACCGACTGTTTCGCTTTATGAAATCTCATTAGGATAAAGTAACACATAATATCATGTTACTTAAACAAGTTAATACAAAACTTTAAGAAGACAGCATAGCTATTTGATAATACGTTTTAGTAAGATAATATGGCTATTTGACACAACAGCAGTCAATATTAACAAAATCACACGTTACTTTGACAAGATATCATGTCAATTCAAGATGGTAATACGTTGATTGGACATAATAGAAAAAGATAGCACGTCAGTTTAACAAGATAACATATAATGAACGTGATATTTAGACAAGATAGCATGAACGTTTCACATTGTATAATAACATAACGTCAGTTTGACAAGATAACTTATCCTGTAGAGAATGAACGTGATATTTAGACAAGATAGCATGAACGTTTCACATTGTATAATAACATGATAAGAAGACACTGTGTGATATCACGCTGATAAGATAGCATACTACTTAAGAAGATATAACAATCCCTTAGTAAGATATCACAACTATTTGAGAAGATTGAAAACAATTTGAACAAAACAGACAACTCAGTTAACAAAACAACTTGCAATGTCTTAACATGAGAAGGTGAGAGTGGCGACGGCAAACGAATAATTTCTATATACTTTAAATGATTATACACCAAGTGTAAGCCCATTTTCATTAGGAATCTGAATAGGAAATCATGCTAATAATGTTAGGCTATTTGGGTTCCACATGCCTTTTGTTAGACAGATACTGCAGCATATGTCATAGTCCATCCAAGTTACAAGCGTCCAGTTATGTGCTTGTGTCTCGCGAGAGTTTTACATACGTAGCAGGAACTAAGTTCGCAACACATTATTAGAATTCTGTGTATATGCATTTTGTACTTCGTAAGATTTTGTTTCAGAATAAAAAGGTCACTCCTATTGTACAGGAACGTTCTTTTAGTATAAATGTACAAATATGTACAGATTCTTCATTATTAGTTCATATTTTATATTCTCGCATATTATTTTGCTGATAAAGGTCAATTAACGTCTTGTCAGATGTGTTTGAAGCTCCTCGCGTAAAGTTATATGAACTTCAATAAAGTTGTTACACCTAATATTAAGTTTTGGAAGGGGCACCCCCAAAAACACTTACACCCAAAGAAAAAATAAGAAAAAAAACCACCCTACCCCCCCCCCCCCCCCCCCCCCCCCCCCCCCCCCCCCCCCCCTTTAGCAACCCCCCCCCCCCCCGCCCCCCCCCCCCCCCCCCCCCCCCCCCCCCCCCCCCCCCCCCTTTTTCTTTTTACCCCTTTTCCCAACGTCTAATGTTGTTGATTATTCCCCCTACTTTTCAGTACTTTTTATAACTTATTTGTCAAACAAGTACCATCAATTTTGATGAATCGTTTTTAAGGCGGCTTTAATGACAGAATCAATACAGAACGAACGTTTATCATTACCATTTACTGAACAAGGACACATGTTGTATTAATAATAGACACACATTGAGCTGCATTACCGTACGTAGACCATGGGTCCTCATCATTACTAACTATAAGGCCAGCGCGACCAACTTTTTAGTTGGCCGTTTTAAAGAAAATTTACACACATCCCAGTCACAAAACCGATAATTGTCAGCCTTTTTTCTCCCCCTTTCCCCCCCCTCTCCCCTATCCCCACTGGCAACATTTTAAATTTCATTTATGTTTTATTTTCTTTGTTGAAAGGATTGGTGCTCATGTTAAGATATGGTTAAGGCGTTGCCAAAATAAATCAAAACTTGTTGGACGAAATAAAAACGTTTTTTTTTCTTTGATGGGGGAACCAATTAAAAGCTATTTAGTGAAACGACTAAGTTTAAGACATACACATGCGGGTTAATTACATGGACCAAAATATTAACAAACAATACAACACGATATGCACTTTCTTCCCAGGTGATGTTTTCATTGTGAACAGGATTCTTTAGTCTCCTATGGGTCATACATACGTATTTTTCGTTTTCTTTTCCTTTGTTTTCTGTTTTAAACAGAGTTAGATTGCATGAGACTATATTTTATTTTAGTATAGGCTTAAGTACATGAAGTTTACAGCGTTTATGTTCCAGTCTAAGAAAAAAAAAGACAAATCTTATCAACAATGTGATTCTATTTTGTTAAATAGTACAAAACTACCATCGTGAAACAATGTTTTATTTATTATCTTTAACGAAACTATTTCGTAACTATTTCGTTTGTTTTGTTTTTTTTCATACAGAACTTCGATGTTTGCACGACATTTAATTTGAACAAATGCCAATCGTTATTATGTGGACACCGTATCAAATACAGTGTAAACATCTATGATGTCGTGACTTTCTTTAAGTGGCATATCGTATTAACACTATATTTGTGTGAATATGATGTTGGGAAAGTCAGTGCGTGTGGATACGCATGTTTTTATGAGCATATTTAAATTTTTTTTTTGGGTGCATTATTTTTTTTTTTAATTTTTTTCCGGGGGGGGTTAACACTTGTGGTAAAGGGTCATATAGGAAAAATGCCAAAGGATAAAGTCTTGCCAATTGATTCTATGGAAGGTATTTTTTATGAATATATAGCCATATGTTGAAATGAGTCATGCATTATAGCCTTACTTTTATGAATAAACACGTTTTTAATAACATCTAGTGAATATTTAATAAGATGTATTGGAACATTCTTAAGTATAAATCAACACATGTGTCAGACTTTTTAAACGTCTACTGCAGAATTCTCACATATTCTTTCACTGGTTTCTTGCCAGATACCTTCAAGGTGGCAACCCGAGTGCAGTGCATGACACATCCTCTGGTATGGAAAACAGTTAAATGATTTTATTTCAAAATCAGTATATACAGGAAGAAATTACAGTCGGAACAAGAAGTACTGGTATATAATCCTATTACAAAAATGGAGCCCTAAATTTGACCTTGACTTTCAAGGTACCTCCCTGTGTGTGGTGCATGACACATTTTTTATGTTAACATAATACAATTTACAGACAAGCTCTATGGCTTTTCAAAGACTACGCATGGCACATTCTTGTATTATGGGTGACAGTTGAAGCCGAAGCACCACAAACAAACAACATAAATCTGAAAACATCTCCATAAACCCAAAGTATCTGGCTTCCAGCTTCGTCTAAAACGAAAGCCGGAGACGAAATACTTTAGGAACCTTAACATAATTCAGTATAGAGTAGGAACACCCTATATTGAAGTTAAAACCGTTTCTCGTTCCAATGGGTACTACATTACAAAAAATTTAATTTTCTCGCAATAGGTGAGTTTGTTTGCACCTGCTGTCTCATAGCAGAGAAAGAACTCTGATGTGCCTTGTTTTTATGAATACTCTCTCTTTGTAACGTTCTCGCTTTTACAGAATGTAGTAACAAACTTCTTGAGAGTTTACTTTTGGATTTTATACATTGACATATTACGCTAAAATATCCAAGGATCATAACTGTTGCCTAACATGATGAAATATTCATTTGTTACTTTTGGTTTGTACTATTAAAAGGATTCTTTGAGTTTGTTTATAGTAATTGGGGGAATTGATATACAACTGAACTAGGTCTTGCTTTCTATATAAAATTACATATTGTTACATTTTCTTACCAAAAAACAAGCTTGCCGCTATCTGGCCTTTTTAAAATCTAATCTTGTTTTATTTATGTTCTCTGTCGTCTGCACATCAGCCACTGAAAATGAGCAGTATGCATGTGTTACAAACAAACGTTCTCTTTTCATTGATTTTCAGGATTTCCGCAAACCATCAAACATTCCAGATTCGTGATAACGTTACAACATCAACATTTTAAATAAATTGTTACGAAATAAAGACGCAATTTGTTGGACAGATTAGTTTCTTAAGATTGTTATCGTGGAAAGGGGAGCGGTGTATTTTAGTAACGTTTATATTTCATGGATGTTTTATAGGAGTACGATATCAAACATTTGGATATACTAGCAGATGTTAGTAAGGTATGAGAACTTATAATTTATTAATTGACAAAACTGGAACAATATTTTATATGTTTTTCCTCAAGTATTTGTTCGTATAATTGATTTTCGCGTGTATTTATACTCAAATATCTTTTTCTCGATTGCGAAACAATTCTATCAACTTAGATTTATCACTCTCGAGACTCGGTCGAGATGGCGTAAACCTCTGAAAGAGTAAAGGGAGCAATGTGGAAATATATGTGTCTTGGCTAAGGACACTACCGCCATAGCACTCGTAGGGATCAAACTCGGGACCGATCAGCAGGGATGCCAATACCTTCAATATTTAACATTTCTTCATCCGACAAAATATTGTTTCTTTTATTCGTACGTGTATTTGGAGTGGGGGCTGTAGACGTCTTAAACTAGAATCCTGACGCAATACAAATTCACTAGAATTGTGTCGATGGCACGCCGCGTCGCACTAATTCTGACATTTGATCTTTTTACCTAATATAGTTAGGGTGTTCCACTTGTCATAATTAACCTGCATAACAAGTTTGAGTGTCATATGATTGTATTGTATATTATTGTGTAGGAATGGACATAGCCTGACCTGCCCTAATCTACATAGCTTAAAACCCAGGGGTCAGATTCTTCCTTGCAGTTGTTTTTCTGTTTCGAAGTTATGAACTGAAATGCGATTAGGCACACCCTATTTCTTTTACTTTAACGCATCTGCAATTCAGAATTACGTGCACAGCCTGTGTTTCTTTTGGCTGGCTCTGAATCAAACATTTGTGAGCTATTGTGAAGCTTGTCTAGACGACCGAATATTCGTTGTAAAAAATCAAGAAACAATTTGTTAGAAGATAATAAGAACCGATGTTTTATTAGCATGAAAAATAGGATGTTGCTATTAAATGGGATGTTCATACATATAACGTATTTCTGAGTCTTCGTCATGAAACGAATGAATAGTCAAAACTATAAGGCTTAGTATAGGGTAGGCTGATTTGGATACATGCTATAACATTACGGGGATTTGGCAATGAAACATGAAGATCACGTTATATAACTTCCAGCGGCAAGTTTGATTTCGGTATAGCGCTTGGTAGTTAGTATGCCTGTAAAATGACAAAATTTGATTTGGAATCCCTTAGCATTTCAGGTAACTTTTATGTATTTATTAACTCCCACTATAAGAACAGTAGTAGCATCAATCCTTTACAAAATAAAAATTCGGTCTCTCTCTCTAAAACATTGTCTGCCACAGATAATTATTACAGTTACCTCTTTATAACATCGATTGCTGCGCTTTATGATAACATTAATCTCATTATAGCATCGACTGTATATGTTGTATACATATAGCCCACATGATAACTAACGTTTCGCCACATTGTACAAAAAATGTAGCATTAATCAGTTTATAACGTAAAACGCTTTACTACATCATGTCAATCAACAACAATTCGCGACACAACATTGACTTGTTTTAATATACTGGATGTAACTACTTGAAACAGTCACTGATCGTAGTTCAGACTTCAGTCTACGATCGATATAAAATATAGAGTTTTATTGCTTCAGTGTTAAAGCACACATTAGCACAGTTGTAGTATTGAATGTATACTACTTTAGAAAAATATCAGTAATTACTCCTTATTTTGTTCACATATGTCCATCTCCATTACAAGGCCATGTTGTAAAAAATACATTTATCACATATCTCAATGATGTTTTATATTTCCAAAACAATATTTATTTATAAAGGTATCGTTTGAATTTCTCATATTTCATTGAATATTTCATAATTAAGTATGCAATAGATCAGTAGGCTAACGGAAGAACATCCAAACTAATAATTTGCATACTTGAAGCGTAGCAGTCCATGATACAATATATGTTACCCAAATGTCAAATTAAAAACAAAACACTTGCCACAAACATGTGTCAATGTTTACATTTTTGGGAATAAAAATAGCCGACTTTTTGTAACTCTCAAAGAAAGTGACAGTGTTTTGATAGCTGTGTGCATGCATTCTATAAAATAAACAATACTCCGATAACATTGTGTCGTTGATAAGGATTAAGCTTGCATATTTACTTTTACACACGTCATTTTCCTGGTTGGATATTCATTTGATATTCTATTGTTCTACTAATGAGCTGATTAGTGAGAATCTTATTTTTAGTTTTGGTAATAATGAATTGTTCTTAACTTGATTATTATCATTTCTAAGTAGTAAGTTGTAAGGTAATATTTGTGAAAATGTCTTTTGAGACTTTTTAAATTTTGCTCAAAAAAGTTTGTTCCAAAATTATTGTCTCATGACAAATACTTAAATACCGGCATATCGGTTTCAGTATGTAACTAGACAACGTAAAAGAAAAACCGACTGCGAGCTGCGGTACTATATCTTTGTTGCTGTTTTCGATTATTCGCCTCGTTTCCAGTTAAATGGAGGAGATATCTTGGTAATAATTAACGTTCAGTCTATAATTACATTATTTGAAAGGCACAACACAGTACAGTGCCTACTTATTAACTCAATCTTATTTAGAAATTATGGTTTTACATCTTCAGCTTTATAAAAATCGAAGTATCTCAACATGAAACATTTTGGAACATCTGTTCATGACGTATGAAGACATTTAGTTAACGAGGGATGCTCTGAAATGAATTTACGTGCACTTAGTTTTAACAACCTAATTCAGCAAAGAAACACTAATCTTTTCCTCTATCTAAAAAGTCAGGCCGTGTTTCGAGCCCAATATATGAAACAAAAACAACAACAACATTGTGCTCAGTGAACAGTAAGAAGCACGTTAAGGTAGAAGTTTCAAAATTCACAACACTAGTAAAACATTTATAATTAGCTATAGAACTGGTTTACTCGGACATGACAATTAAATAATATCTAACTATCTAAATGTCTATACACATCTTATTGTATTTTTAGTGGGCTAGGTCCATCTTTTCCGTGAAAGTACACTTTTTGTTACCGAAATTGGCCGGGAAATTATCACTCTGTCATGCCGCTTTCTTAGCCTGAACTACTAGGAGCAAGAGCAGTGCATTGTGGCAGTGAATAACATTTTACAATATATTTGGATTGCCCTGCTGGGTTTCACTGCCAGCAGTGATTTGTGGCAGTACATTGTTTTCTCTATATAAAATAGAATGCTTTGTGCTTAAGTCACTGCTCACTGCTAACTTCTCACATATGAATAATATAGCTACGCATTCGGAATTTATAATACTTGACTGCACTGTCGCTATTTTCGTGTTTTTTGGCTTTTGTTTTCATAGTTTAAATTTGTTTTGTTTGCTTCAATACCAATTCATTTAAATTGATTGCCAAATCTGTTCCTTGCAACAAATCGGATTTGAGGCACCTGTCATGTCGTATTTAATCTCTTAACTAAGTAAAATTAAGTGAACCAATAAGTACAAACAGGATCTAATATAAGAAAAATAGTTTCATTGTCCCATGTCTATTAATATAATTGTGAACATCATCTTTGATCTTTTTGTTTATTTCGTCCTTGTAGAATATGATATGTTTATATCTTTTTTTTTAATAAACAGCATGGAAATCCAATAAAAATAAAGTGCAGACGTTGCTCTAAATATTTTATTATATGCAATCGGTAAGCACTATGGTACATTTTAAAATCCGGCAGGCCCAATGACAATGGTCTATTCTATTTTCCATTCTAGGAACAAAACAATTGGGTTTCATGTTCATTCCATTCTGTTACACCAACATGAAACAATTTATTGTTCATTGTCTTTAAAGAAACTAATTAGTGAAAGATACCTTTTGAAAAATATTTTTAAAAACAAATCTGCTGATTATACCTTTTATTTGAGCAAAAATAATGTCCATGTAATTATTTAAAAATCTAACCAGTTGTTACAGATAAAAATACTTTTGAAGATTTTCCATATGACTATAAAGGGAAAATATAGTCCACGCATTTGGCGATTCCACATGCCTTGAAGATTTTGTAGGGGATAACCGAAGTTGCTGCCCCAAGTTGTTCCTATCTTTTCCCGAATATATCTTTAGTCAAACGAGTCACATTTATTAATCTATCAAATTCTAATCCAAGGGGCAAACTTTGAAGAATTTGGAAGATATTAATGGACAATGCTACATACCCAAATATACATACAAGAAGGTATGTGAAGATTTCCTCTATTAGTCCAATTAAAACATGGACCGCTGGTGCGGTGCAAAGTTTGACCAAATGATGAACACTCTAGGAAGAAGACCACCAGACAGTGCTACACATCACTTTTCTAAGCTCTGAGATTTGCAGTTTCGTGCAAAAATTTTTTAATGATTTTTATTCTGTTACCATCTTTATGAAATGGATTCTTTTAACAACCGATATTAAAGAAGACAATCGAAGAAACATTGCCGTGTAATTTGGTAACATGCTCATGTATAACAGTATCAAAACACTGGCGCAATAAACTCGTAAATGGTTCTTAAAGTACGCGTCGCTGAAAACGTTATGGACTTGCTACCAAAATAGTTTTTCCTACATAACAAATGTATCCACTAAAATGCAGTTACGTCTAAATTTTACTACCTTTTTAAAAGCCCCAACGTAGAATACCACACATATTACAGTTTTTGTTTATCATTCTATTAAAAGCAAATAATACATGTTTTCTGTTGTAGTAATACATGTTGTCTGTTATAGTAATACATGTTTTCTGTTGTCTGCACACCAGCCACTAAGCTGATTAGTTTAATTGATTTTCGGAATTTCAACAAAGCCATTCAACGTTGCTAGTTCGTGATAAAATTACGACATCAAAGATTCTATAGCTCAGTTCATCTAAAAATAAATTGGAAATCAAACGCAAATTGTTAGACAGAATAGTTGAGCCATAAGGAATACTGGAGTTGTAAACGGATGTAATGGAGAGAATCCGGATGCGAAACAAACATACCATTGTTAAGATAAAAAAAAATAATAGAATACAAAAATATGTATACTTTGTAATTTAAAAATTTATTGAATATTGAAAAAGCAGAATTAGATTTAGTACAATCTTCTTCACATTTTATAGTTTTCAGTATTTAGCTTACGGCGGCGGAACTGCAATACAGAAATACCGTTGCTTTAACATAACATTGGAAAATCTCCAAATGCAGCCATCTTAAAGGGTAGAAAGACATACCCAGGATATATTATATGGCATTGGTAATGATACATAACAATGACGTTACTTGTTTATTACTGTAAATCAAAGGATAATACAAAAAAAAAACCCCAAAATTCTAAGAAAGTCGTTGGTTAAAATGCTAGTCTTAAGAATGAAAATTCACCCTTTTTTTTTTTTTATTGTTTATTTACGTCTCATAGAATAATGAACCGGGGCAATTTTGTCATAATTAATATCCCCATGAAGAAATATGAATCTGTGCCGCTGTACATGTTTTTTTCGCCCAATATAGTGTGAACACCCAAAATACAGGAAATGAACTGTTAAAATTTGGGTGATTGAATATAGGTCGCCAAAGGCATAATTAAAACGTTTCACCCATACTTGAGGAGAATGTGGCCTAGATGGCTCACTATAGCGTGAATCCTTTATTTCGATGTCACTAGGTCAAAGTATAAGATCACAATAACCTAGGTTTGATAACTATTTCCACCCAATAACGGGGGGTTACATTGAGGTCTTAAATTTGTAGTAACTTTGGTCATTGATAGTGGTTGAACCCTTTTGGTTACTTGGAAAGGTCATGGTTACAGTGACCTTGCATTAAAATATTGTTTAAGCTTAATAGCTTTACAATGTTTTGACGTAAGATTTTGCCTGGGTTATAGTTTATGAATATAAGATGATTCCTATTCCTTTAAAGCTTACTGGGTCAAAGGTAACGGTCATATTGACATTATTGATATTAATTTTGCGGTTACGAGGTCCAAGAACATGGTTATAGTGACACTGGGTTCAAAACGCTGTTTCCGCTTAATAAATCAAGCAAGCTAGATCATCAGTAATTTGTGTATGAAGTTACTGTAGGGCTGCCGGGGAGGGGCGGGGGGCAAATATCTTTCACATACATTTCTTCTTTATGTCAAGTCGATTCTTGTTTTAGCTTACCCATCACACCAGTCTAGTCAAGTATTTATGTTTAACACATTAAACTATTTACTCAGCAAACATTTTAAAAGATCTCTTTACCATTGAATGTTTACTACTGCAGACAAAAGCAATAACCGTGGCTCCTCTAAAGCAGTTTTAATGTCTACTGGTACAACGATGGTAAAATTTGAAAGTTAAGATCCGGGGGAAAATAAGATCATCTGATGTTAGTTGGCTTTATTGTGTAACAAGACAATGTAATAAAACATAAGCCAGAAAATAACGTCTTATATAAACGTATGAGTGAAATGTACAAATGTAGCATCCAATATGTAGTGATATGATATTACTTGTATCTAGTAACATGTTGTTACTGGATACAAATAGTTCCGTTACAGATTGAAAAATAATTGTTACAAAAATTTCCTGCAATATAGAGTTTTAGCTTTCTATTTTCGGTCTCGTTTCCAGTTAATGAGAGAGAAATCTTGGTAATAATTTGTGTTCAGTCTGTAATTACGTTATTTTAGAGAGACAATATTGCTTATTTATTAACCTAGTGTTATTTAGAATTCATGGTTTTACACGATGAGTTTTACAATAAGTATCTCCTCAGCAAACATTTTTAAAGAACAGTTTATGACGTATTCAGACATTTGTTTAACGTAAATAATTACTTTGTACGAATATCAACAACCAAAAGAAACATCAAAATATTTATTTCCTCTGTCAGACAAAAGTCGGTATGTGTTTCGAGAAGGTTGATTGTAATACCATCTCTTTCTGATTATTGACGTTTCCAGAATTTAAATACTGCGCGTAATATTTTTTGAAGGCGCAGCAACGAAAGTCAACGATTATGTTTGAGTTGACTGAGACACATGAACCCCCAGGACACATGTACACATTGCGAGTTGCCTGACCGTGGATTGATTACAGATCCTTCGGGAAGTGTGCACATTAACCACACCACTGGTCAGCCCTACCTGTCTTTTTACTCTGTTAAAAAACATTTACACCACACTCGCAACATCTGATCTTTTATTTACGCTTTATTTACTTTGTTGAAAGAACACGTGCTCACGTTTAGACATGGTAATAAAGCTGCCATGCCGAAATAAATCAGACCTTGTCTAGAGAAATAATAGCTTCTTTTTTTCTTTGATGGAGAGCGTTAGAGTTTTAGTGGAAATATAAGATATAAATATGTGTGGTAATTAATTGAAACAATATGTGCCTGAACAAATAAATAAAAATGCCCTAAGGTTGTCCGATCAACCTAAAGTGCGTACTTTGAATCTTTTACAAAACAGATAGTAAGCACAGCAGTATAGATTTAAAGCAGACCAAAATACGAGAATTGTCTACGTGACATCATGGTCTATATCTTGCATTCTAAGAACGAAAAGGAAGCAGGATTTTATTTAACATGATAAAATGGAAAACTATTTACTGTTAATGACCTCTAAACAAATAATTTAACAAAATGTATTGTTTCAAAACATATTTTATGCTACACATACCTACTGTTTACACGACACTTTATCTGGAAAAACATACTGATTATAAAAATCCTGTCACAGCATCGGATAAAATACCAAATGTCGTCGTATTAAAACTCATTGACAAAGAATTTCGATCAAAATAGTAATATATAAGAAATATACCCGCTAGTAACGAACATCATGTATTTAAAAATAAGAAAGATTACAATTTGTCTTTAATAGTTTATTAAAAGCAAGTTGTACAATTATGTTGTCTGGAAAATGATCAGTAGATCTGCATGTTTTACAACTCATAGTCTCTGATCATTGATTTTCGGTATTTCAGCATTATCCATTTAATATTCCTAGTTTGTGATCAATTGCAACAGCAAGCATTCTAAAGCTTAGCTCATCTCAAATTAAACTGTTCCGTTTGTTGGACGGAACGGAATACTAGAGACAGTTATTTACGGACAAGAGAGTCGTGGTTTTTAAACACGTTTGTATTTCTTGGAAGTTTTATTGGAATATTGTTTCACATATTTGGATGTACTAGTCGGTAAGATAGTATGACTAATTGATTAACTAAACAAACTTTCACCACATTTTTGATAATTTCCTCTAAAATTTGATGTTTTTTTACTCACAAACTAGATTTTTATGTGTGATGCCATAATGTTCAGAATGAATTTCATATTCACTGAACCAAATTTCTAAACGTCAACCAGATATCTTATTATATTTTCAAAACAATAAATAATTGTATAGAAAAACAACACAAAACATTTTAGTCCAAGTGTTTCTTGCAATTATCATAACAATCAGAATAGTATATGTAGTAAAGGCCGTTGGGTTAACATTTTTACACTCAAAGCAAACAATCAGAATAGTGTTTTTAGCAAAGGCAGGGGGGATGGGGTAACATTATCACACTCAAAATAAATAATCACAACAATATTCAAATGAATTCAGTATTGAGTGTGTCCTCCATTCGCTGCAAAATCAGCCAGAAACATCGCCCTCATTAAAACAAGCTAAGATAACTGCGAAAGTTTTGCCCATATCCGGATAATACAAAATGAATAATGTTATATTGCTGCGGTTTGGTCCACAAGCCCCACATTCAAGTCTGAACGTTTTGCTGTATTGGATATTATTGATATCATCAGCAGCCTGACAGAGTGCATATCCTGTGCTAACGTCTTTGAAAAATTCCCTGAACTATGTTCAACGCGTAGCAACATTTCATTATATTCTTTATTCTATTCACATTTGTGCAACTTGGGCGGGGAATAAGGATGTGGTGAACGGATGTAGGGTGTAGTTTTCTGACGCGATTCAGTACATTATTTTTAAGATTAAAAGATATTTAAATAAAAGAATATGAAATATGAACACTTTCAATTAACGATTGATTAAACATTGATGAGGTAATTAGATTCTTCTTTTCTAGATTACATATTGAAATGCGGATAACTACACTTCTGTTATGTTTACTACGTATAAGATTATGTGCACTGTCTGTCAGTCAGCCTGTGATAATTTTGTCTGACTCTGAATCAAGCTCTTATGAGCTATGATTGTGAACTTGTCTAGACGGCTTCATATTCGTTATAGATAATAAAGAGAAAACAAGTGAGAAAGGTAACAAGAAAGGAACCGATGTTTTTATAGTATGTAGAATTGGATGTTTCTATAAATGATATATTCATTATTCATATAAAGTACGATACCTCCAAGCCTGCTTTATAAACGAATAAACAGTGAACCCCATATGGTGCAGTCATCAAACAGGCCAAGCAGACAGACAGACAGATATAAATATTGGCATTGATATATGAAGACAACGTGATAAAACAAAGCCGCCTGAAAAGTAAAGTCCCGATCGCAAGCAAAAGGTATAGCACTCGTTCAACATCTTCGGGATATTATAAGACATAAAACCAGATGAAAAAAAGGTTCCGCCAGTTGTTTTACATAAATCTGCTAATTTATCTTTGTTGCAGTTGTCTACCTCGTTTCCAGTTCTTGATAACTTATAATGACTTAAGTTCAGTCGATAATTATATTATATAGAGAGACACCAGGGCCCCCCCCCTTTCCCCCCCTCTTTGTTAAGTATACGTCTACCCCCCCCCCCCCCCCCCCCCCCCCCCCCCCCCTATTTCGAAAAAAGCACTTTCTTTTATGTCATGACGACATTTGTTGTTGAGGACCGCTCAGAAAAAAATTGGCATGACAACCCAAAAGTATTACCTCCTTTTTCAGAGAAATTCCCCCCGCCAAATGTCAGTGGGATTTCGTTTTTCTAAAGTATGTCAGTGTAAATTGCTGTATTTAAATACAGTCCATCACAACTGCAATAAGAACTGATAAAATGCAAATGGGCGTTATACAGGTATACAAATCATTAAAAGAATCAGTAGTCTGTATCAAGCACGTAAATATTGCAATTACAAAATTCTGTCTAGTTTAATCTTACAGGTTTACACAGACATGCCCCGTAAATATGTTCTATATAAATTAAATGTAATTATTATTTGCCTGATAAATTGGTTTGAATTGAGAAACCATTTAGCACCTTGGGTCTGTATGATTAAATTCTAGATTGAACAGGCCATACATGCCTTCGGTATGACATACTGGAGTATACCGCAGACCTTCAAATATGCCAGCTGTTTTGTGAGCAGCCATTTATGCGTTGCAAACGGTGTTTTCGGAATCATTCGCATTTGACTCTCCTGTAGTGTTACGGTGTTCGAACAATTACACAAAAGCAACAAGATTTAGTACCGAGTTGGACCAATGGAGTAGTGTCCTTTGACAAGACATTTGACCTGCCTCAGTCCATCCAACTAAACTATCAATATTTCTGTATGATGTCAAGCAATAAGTTGTCTCGGAAGCGATTTAAAGATACACCAAGTACATGTATGCGTAAAGATAGAGTTAAAACAAAATAGTTGTTCCCGGTGGTATAGAGCTGCATTGCATGATTCTATTACGTACGTAATTATATAGTGAAACGCTCCACAACAATACAGCCTCAGACATATTGATATTACCCAATGGACATAATAATTGAATATGTATACATAAATGTATACTTAATTGTTATTCATTAAGGCAGTGACAGAGTTTGTACATAACACGCACGTTCAATAGGACTTAGAATGCACCATAAATTCATTCACTGAACAACTGAACATCGGAATTTTCATTCACCGGCTGTGACGTAAATGTTTGCTGGCTCGCTGTAGTCAATAAAGTATCGACCAGAGTTGCTGTCGCAGGCTTGCTTATTTGCATTTAATGACAGAATAGTGTTGCTATTGGAATTTATGGAATGTTAGTAGTGTAAGTGTTTTCGCTTATGTTTCTTCCATGTTTATTTTTGTTCGTACATTTACTGAAATAAATTTGTATATTTATACATATAAACAAAATTATATTCAGTTGTGGTAAACAATGATACTCTGAACATGTGTATATTCTTTTCCAAAAAGTAAATTAAAGATATCAACTTGATTGCACTTTTCGTTGATATTCATAATGGAAAATGTTTTCTAAGAATCATGAAGTTACAGCTATTAATTGATCAATCATATAAAATTGAAAACTAAACGAAATTCGTTTGTAAATAGCTGATCCCGAACAAATGCAGTGTACATTGTATTATTGATTTAATCAATTATGTGTAGGCGTTTTAATAATCCTGTGTGGGTTGTGCGACGATAGATGTTACTTTTATCGATTATACTAAATGAAAAATAAAATAACCTTAACAAATTGATCGTAAAAGTTACATGAGTTAACAATATTTATGATGTTAGAATTTTTCGAGTGGCACTGAGATGAGATAGGTTTACAATCGCATGTTGCTACTAAACGGCAGTCAGCATTCTTCCTGATGTTGCCTTAATGCTTAGTTCCCTGAACATTGTCCACGCGAGAAGGAGAAATGGGCAGCAAACTACCTACAACTTGTTTGCAAATGGGCAATATCAAAATAGACCTTTCCAGGGCAAAGATTACCTAGACAGAGATCTTGATCATGGAATTTGCAATATTCTGTTGCGGAGTGTCTACGAATTACTTCCATAACCAGCCAAGTTGCAAAGATGAAAAACTGACTGAGGAGAAATGTTACACACTTTGTGACAAACGTGATAACATTGACTAATCTTGTCATCTTGTCGTGTATCTTTGGAACGAAATCGCTACAGATAGCTACAGATCGCTACACGACAGGGCTTTGCGCTAACTTTCAGACTGTTTGGAGAAGAGAAGGTAGAAGCAGCGAGATGTCGCTCTGAAGAAGACACACGTCTCGCTTGTTACAGACGGACAGACAGCAAGGGTGGATAGCCTTGAACAAGGTATCTTACATAAAGGCCTAGTCATGGGAAATAAATATGGATCTGGCGAGGAAACTTATCATCCTTTAAAACGTTATCACAACCGTGAGACCTTATGTAGAGATAGGGTCACAATAAGCGATCTTGAATTCCGGACTCACCGATGTTTGGTACCAGTTTGGCAATACCCATTTCAACACATGCATTTTTATATCGTATTAGATTCTGTAAAACATTTCTTAGAACTCAAAACGTTATCAGACAAATTAACGTGTATTTTCTTAAATAGATACGGTTTTGTTGACGTTGTATCAGAACAACTCCCACCATGTACAACGTGATCATTCTCTTTTATTGGTACTCATTTGATGGTGTTCATTTATACCCATACTTTTTATTGCTAAACCTGATAATGTAATGTATTTTGTTCTTTGTAGAATTTTGTTTTAAACGAAACTAGGAACATACCTCTTAGTTTTAGTGGAGAAATAGGAAAGTTCTAAACTTCAAAATTCTACCGCAGATCCAACTTAAAGTGAAATATGCATTGGTAGCTCCTTGTATAAATATATGCGAATTTTAATGAAGTTCTTGCGTTAAAAAAAAACAGATCCATAATCGTGATCAAATGTAAATCGATAATACACCATGTAGTTCTTTCGTCTTGTATAATTCGGATGACTTTCTCACCCGAAAACTCGCTTTTAATTTAGTTGTTCTCAATTTGTTTGGTTCTTTGTTATACCAGTTGGTGTGAGCTCGATTGCCACACAAGTAGCCTACTTTCAGCTTGAATTAATCGCTCTCAATACACCAGGCATGATGGAAACAATCGCATTTTACAGCAGTCAATTTTCACCACACATTTACAGCTCAGTAGAATGAGCCACTTTTAGGATAAACTGTCTAGACCAAGGACACATCTCAAATGAAAGTGAAGACCTTAACTCTACTACAAAACCGAGGCCTAATTTTCTGTTTACTGTTGACAGTAGAGAAATTTTATACTCTGGCTAGCCACAAAACAAATTCCTTTTACATTTTATATCCCTGTAAAACTCATACACCACACTTGCAACAGCTTAACATTTATTTACGCCTTCATTGACTTGTTGAAAGAACACGTGCGCACGTGAAGATGTGGTAATGGCGCTACCGAAATACATCAAAAGCTTGTTTAGATAAATAATAGATTCTTTTTTTCTTTGATGAAGAATTGTTGTTTCATGATAAGCAATGTAATGGAATTTAAGTGGAAATATTCAGGTACAAAAGTGTAGTAAATTGACTGAACCAATATGTACCCACACCATTAGGTATAAGAACAAAATTTTCATTGTCCCTTGGCTAATATTTTAATTATTAACTTCTTTGATCATTATATCTCGCCAGATCACATTGTGCTCAGGACGAGCTTTTAGGATCGTCCTTCGTCCGCAATTAGTTTGTTTATACTACAGCATCTGCATTTCTGAAGTTATCCAAATCAAACTTCGATAACTATTATGTATTTACCTACAAGGTCTCGGTCAAGTTTGAACATGGAACAGATTTGACCTGTACTTCTAGAGTCATTACCCTTGAGAGAGAGAGCAAACACTGCCATATTTGTCCTTGTTTACGCTCTGAAAGCTTCATTATTTGAATACTCATTATACCATACGTAGATAAATGTTTATGATTATAAGATCTCAGTCAAGTTTGCCTACGTGTGCGTAAGGAGTTATACTTGCACAGTTATTGTCCCTGGTGTATTAAAATTTATTACGTTTGTTTACACTCTAGAAGGTTGATCATTTAGATATATGTACATCACTAGCAACATGACTAAAATGTGTATGGCCACGAGATGATCTCATGTACGTTTTGGGCTTTTGATGTGTTTAACATCTTTTAAACTCTAGATGCTTAATTTTCTAATCATTCATCATATTTGTATATGAAATAAAGTTTTGCCATTATGATACAAACGTATTACTCAAGTTCGGTAATACGGAAAACCAGATTAGAGTGTTTAGAATTATGTACCCCGTTTTGGGGGGTTAATTGATGAAAGATATACCGATAACCACAAAAGTCAGCGTTTAGATATTTGTGTAGTATTGTCTTACGATCTTACAGTTACATTATTTCCTCATGGGTCAAAGTTTGTCCCGGCCTAGGCGTGACTTCTTTTACATAGACATATCATATTAATAACTCAAAAAATCGTTAAAGTTATTCCCTTTGGATTAATAATGGCCTCGTCCAAGGGACTACTTATATGCAGAGAAAAATTTATAAACTTATCTTTGTGTTGTAAACCTCAGGGCTTAGATATTTGACATTTAGCAATCTATAATGGTCATCTGCCTATTCCTTTTCGATCTAAAATGGCCCCGTCCTGGTAATAAATTATTCAACATAGGCTTTGTATAAAACTTAAAAAACCTACAGCTTAGATAGAATATGGTTGGTATGTAGCATTTGGTAGTGGTTCTGAACGAAATGTGTTCAATCTGTGCTATTTGGTTTGAACTGACCCCTTTCGGCTGGTTTCATGTTTTACATCGACTGAACACGTCAAAACATTTCTTGTCTAGTACCACAATGCCAGTAACTTAGGTATTTGATATGTAACATTACCTAGTGGACTCTTTACGAAGTTTGTTAGAGTCCTGCCCCTTGGGTCATACAAATGTATTAGTCTCGCCCAGGCTGTCAGTGTTTTACATACACTTACAGAAAAAAACAGAGCTGAAACACTGTTAAATATTTGTCGTGTAGTATTGTGTAGTGGTCCTGTACAAAGTAGATCATATTATGTGATTTCAGTCCAAACTGACCACGTCAAAGGGGCCTTTTGTTTTACTAAAGACTTTTATAGAAAAGCAATATATTTTGTCATTAGCCCCGAAAAGATTTTATGACACAAACTAATTCTGTTGAGTTATATATCTAACACGAAGCTTGCCATAAAGCCGATTCCTCCTGTTTTAAAAAGTACAAAAAATGGATGCAAGTGTGATTGGACGTGATCTGGCATATGCTGGTTTAGATTGTTTTGCATAATCCCCACACGCTACCTAATGCAGTTCCTGTAAAGTGTATTTTCTCGCATGTCTTATGGTACGTTTTTGGTACGTGGCATTCCCTGTTTGATATTATTTTTGTTTTATGACCGAAAAAAACTGTATGCAGCTTAGAAGTCTAAGTTAGACTAAAGTATATTTTAAGTTCTAAGTTTTTAGTGTAAGAAAAACCGAGTTAGCGATATGGATCAGGGTTGGAAGTTTTGAGACCAATCGTGTCCCAATAAGATAGGATTATACGTGGTTGTATAACTTGCACCTGCTGTAACAAGCGCCTAACGAATATAAGTAGCTTCCAAGTTAATTAAGCAGGCATGCGATGTGTTATTATGATAAAGTATAACTGCAAGCTATAAAGAACTCTACTATGTGAATGATGAACTCTGATTGCACGTTGCAGGGAATGAATCAAAACTAAAATCACGATTTGTATTGTTTTTGTTCTATGTTATTCTTACTTTTGTTTGGTTGGGACTTTCGCCGCGTCTATTCGTTCCATTTCATGATTGACATGTTTATTCCATTCGTCTTTATTAATGTTCATGTATTATGTATATCTAAGATAACGTAAATCATAATTCGTCTGAACACAAAGATCTCATGGTGATCTTTTGGGATCGTTATACATACGTCATCCGTCCTTCTGCCTCTCACAGATAACTTCTATAAGCTCGTTATATCACCACATTTACAAGCATTGTACAATCTTAAATTAGTTCCAGAAGACTAAGCGATATAATGACTGGAGCTAAAATAGATACATTTAAACTGATATCCTTTTTATAAAATCACAGAGTCCAGAGCTTCTATATATATATTTTATGTGTATGAGTGGTGTCTAGTGGTCTGTTTCTTAGTTTATTGAATTCATACCGATGTGCTCAAAATTGGCTCCGTTCATAATGGGATTGGTAAAGTGGCATTTTACAAGGCGGACTTCATTGTAAACATTTTCATTTTACCTTGAGTATCCCACGTGTGCTACCCCGCTCCAACAATGAAAGTAAACCGTAGGCACGTTTCCCCTTTTTTTTTTTTTTTTTTTTTTGTACTTCTGTACAACTGTACGCAGCCCTTTAAAAAAATTAAATTGAATAACCGTACAGAATAAACTTCTCGCCATTTTGTTCAATCTCGAAAAATGAAATGGATGTTTTATAACATGTTGATTACGAAAATCAGCGGAGCTTGTTACAGACATGAACTCTTTTATACTGCTGTCATTTGTATGGAAATGAATGCAAACATTTGCCTGCGCCCATTACAAACAAACCATCAATCCCAAGATATCATTTGGAGAACCTACTTAACAGTCAGTAGATTGTCAATATAATTACATAGTAGTACGGCAGTCAAAAAGCTTTTTAGAAAACGTCTTGTCAGAATTCACGAACCACTGCGTCTTGAGATATCTCAAATATTTCATCTACTTGAAATACAGTTATAGTAACACTTGTTACTCAGTTGCTAACAGCATGTTTTCTTTCAATTAAAATACGGAACATTGTGTCTTGGCACACGAACTGTTCTCAAATTAGCTCAAACTTAAAACTTCCTACCAATAGATATGGGAATAAATAGTAAAAAGAATAAATAGTCTAGAAATCAGTATTTTTGTTTTTGTTTTGAACTCTATTTTTCTGAAAATAGCGCGAAAAATGTTAGAACAATATAGTAAAGAAATCACTGAAAAATTAGAAATATTAGAATGTAAAAGAGAAGCCGACCTTTAGTATTGTCAAAATAAGAACTCCTCCCACTTATGATATTGTTTTTCTGTAGTTGCTTGGCAAGTCCGCTGCATAGGTCTTGTATTTTGCTTTTTTTTCGATACAGCCTAACGTAACATGCATTTGCAATTGCTCTTAAAAGTGCATGCACATGTCTTGGCATCACGGAAGTCAGTACAACACATAAAACAGATTTATGACTGCAGTTAGTCACTGTTATTGAACATTGAAAAAAATGCATGATACTTTCAAATGCTCTCTCCTTGTTGTATTGGAATGGCGTTTGTCAGCCTCATTTCCAATTGTAAACAGGCACTATGAGTAAACTAACGATTGAGCTAGATTCCGTTGACTGCTTCGCACCGGCGAATCACGTATCGGATTATTTTAGCCTTCTTTTTCTGTAAAACACTTACACCACATTCGCAACATTTTGCTTTTATATATGCGTTATTTACTTTGATCGAAAGAACACCTGTGCACGAAAAGATGTCGAAATGTCGCAGTCGGAATAAATAAACAGTTATGTAGTTTATACGAATAATTAAGTCCTATTTTCCTTATAAAAGAACAATTTAGTTTTCTTGTTAATTGGTTTTATGGCATCCAAGTGGAAATTTAACATGCAAAATTGTGTGGTAACATAAACTTTACCTGTCTAAGTATTGTTTATTAACACAAATACATATTCGTGTATAAGTGTTGCTTGTTATAAGGGAGTCTTATACGAGCGACTGTGTTTCCTTTATAAACATAAAAAGAAAAGGTTGAATTTTATTTTACGATAAAATACACCACGTTTATCTAAGGGCGACGCACCTCGTGATGTACTGCTACGAGTTGAATATAGTTCGGGATAGTTTTTAAAGAAAATGACATGACAAGTGGACAAATGAAAATCCTACTTTCGTGTTAAAGCTCAGACTTTTTCCTGACGTTTACAACAAATCCGGTAAAATTGAAAGTAGCATGACGTCATTTGCAGTGTTTACATGGACACGCACCCTATCTGCCCAGTATGCCGGTCTCTTCGAAGGATATGCAATAAATTCCCTTTTTCGCAAAAGTCGAATATTTGTTCACATTTCAACAGCTGACACATATTTAATGCAAATCCAGGTGAAATAAACCAAAAATATGTGTCTTGCAGAATTTTATATATGCTTTCGAGAGCAGTAGCGTACTAATAAGTATGTGCTGGTTAAGGCATGTTTGGCTTTCCATAGAAAGGCTATGCCGATAGCTCCTGAATCATTACTACTCGTAGATAAATGTGTATGATTATAGGATCTCAATCAAGTTTTCTCATGTGTAAATCCGGAGTTAATGTTATTGGCACTGCTGTATAAAGTTTGCTACTTTTCGTTAACACGGTTTATCATATATGGAACATGTTCAAATTATGTATGGTCACAAGATCTCAATTACGTTTAGGGCTTTTGATATAGCAAAACTACTATGACAGTGTTTTTCCTCCAGACCTTAATTTAACTAATCATTATAATATTTATATGGAATATGAATGTCAATAAGATATTATTTAAGTTTGATAATAATGATATCTAGAAGTTAATTTGCTTAAGACACACTTATATAGTCAAAACTTTAAAAACTCTTCTTGTTGAAAACCACACTAGCCAGCGCTTAGATAGTTGATGGGTAGAAGTGTCTTATGGTTTTCTACAAAGACTGTTCGAATTATTGTCCTATGATTAAAGTTGGCCTTGGCCTAGGTGTAGACTTATATAGATGAATTAAAAGCCGCTTAAATTATCCTCTTTTTACTTAAATTGACCCCGTCCTGGGGCTACTTGTTTGAAAGACTGTTACGTAGATAAAACTTTCTGTAAAAATTGTCTTGTCATAAACCACATGAATAACCATGAGTTATCCTATATTAATTTAGCTAGTATGTAGAATATACGTTCTTGTAAACATTGCATCTGCTGTATCAAGCAGGATTGAAGCCAATCGTGTCCCATTATGACATGAACATGCGTTCTTGTATAAATTACATCCGCTGTAACAAGCGCCTAACGGATATAAGTAGCTTCCAATTTAATTAAGCATGCATGCGATATGTAATTATGATAAAGGATAACTGCAAGCTATAAAGAACTCTACTATGTGAATGATGAACTCTGATTGTACGTTACAGGGAATGAATAAAAATTAAAATTAAAATCACGATTTGTAATGTTTTTGATCTATGTTATTCTTACTTTTGTTTGGTTGGGACTTTCGCCGCGTCTATTCGTTCCGTTCCATTATTTTCATGTTTATTCAATTCGTCTTTATTATTGTTCATGTATTATGTATATCTAAAAAAATGAAATGGATGTTTTATAACATGTTGATTACCGTTGTAAGTACGAAAATCAGCGGAGCTTGTTACAGACATAAACTCTTTTATACTGATTTCATTTGTATGGAAATGAAAGCAAACATTTGCTTGCGCTCATTTCAAACAAACCATCAATCCCAAGATATCAATTGCAGAACTTACTTTACAGTCAGTAAAGCATTGTCAATATAATTACATAGCAGTACGGCAGTCAAAAAGTTTTTTGGAAACATCTTATCAGAATTCACGAACCACTGCGTCTTGAGATACTGTATTTCAAATATTTCATCTACGAGAAATACAGTAATTATAACACTTGTTACTCAGTTGCTAACCGCATCGTTTCTTTCAATTAAATACAGAATATTGTCTCTTGGCACACGAACCGTTCTCAAAATCTAAATAGTGGAAATCAGTATATTTGTTTTTGTTGTGATCTCTATTGTTCTGAAAAAAGTTTGAAAAATGTTAAAACAATATTATAATCGTAAAGAAATCACTGAAAAGTTAGAAATGTTAGAATGTAAAAGGAAAGAGGCTACCTTTAGTATTGACATAATAAGAACTCCTCACACTTATGATATTGTTTTTTCTGTAGTTGCTTGGCAAGTCCGCTGCATAGGTCTTGTATTTTGCTTTTTTTTCGATACAGCCTAACGTAACATGCATTTGTAATTGCTCTTTAAAATGCATGCACATGTCTTGGCATCACGAAAGTCAGTACAACACATACAACAGATTTATGACTGCAGTTAGTCACAGTTATTGAACATTGAAAAAATTGCATGTGTAGATACTTTCAAATGCTCTCTCCTTGTTGTATTGGAATGGCGTTTGTCAGCCTCATTTCCAATTGTAAACAGGCACTATGAGTAAACTAACGATTGAGCAAGATTCCGTCGACTGCTTCGCACCGGCGAATCACGTATCGGATTATTTTAGCCTTCTTTTTCTGTAAAACACTTACACCACATTCGCAATATTTTACTTTTATATATGCGTTATTTACTTTGATCGAAAGAACACCTGTGCACGGTAAGATGTCGAAATGGCGCAGCCGGAATAAATAAACAGCTATGTAGTTTATATAAATAATAAGTCCTATTTTCCTTATAAAAGAACAATTTAGTTTTCTTCTTAAGTGGTTTTATGGCATCCAAGTGGAAATTTAACATGCAAAATTGTGTGGTAACATAAACTTTACCTGTCTAAGTATTGTTTATACATATTCGTGTATAAGTGTTGCTTGTTATAAGGGAGTCTTATACGAGTGACTGTGTTTCCTTTATAAACATAAAAAGAAAAGGTTGTATTTTATTTTACGATAAAATACACCACGTTTATCTTAGGGCGACGTACCTCGTTTTAAAGTTACAATGATGTACTGCTACGACTTGAATATAGTTCGGGATAGTTTTTAAAGAAAATGACGTGTTGGAATCGAAATAATAAATATGTTCCAATATTTTTATCGATAAATGAAATACAGTCAGGACTTCGAATGTTAGTTATTAAATCACGAGTATGTAGCATATTCAACGACAAAATACAGGAAATCAAATTATTTCTGAAATACAGTTTATTTCTCTAATTGGTATGGAAATAAATATCAGAATGCTGAATTAAGTTTTGCCATATATAAAATGCCCCAGATATAAAATACGCAATCAATGTAAAAGGTATCAGTGAAAGGTTGTTTCCTGAACCTTAAACTATATCAGAAAAACAAATTAATTAAAGAATGGCGGTGTGGTAATCAAGGTTGTCAAAATCGCGTCAAAGTGTCATAAAATGTCTCAGATATTTTCACAACGAGAAAATTAAGCGTAGTAATACTTGGTCTTCACTTAAACTAAATAATGAAGAAACAAATAAATATGTTTCGGCCAGTAGCGTTGCACGACTGGCTACGGGACCGTTTATTCCCACAGTTATACTATTTTACACATATACCTCTATATTATATATAGAAAATAGAAGCTGTATTACATCAACCTTGATTTTAAATACCAAACAATTCTCTGAATGAATTTTACATAAACATTCCCTGTTACAAGAGATGCATTAGCTATCGTCTGCATGTATACAAACATGTACAAAATACAAGATTCTCCCTATTTTCCTTTATGTTCATATCGGAAAAAAGTTTAAAAAACCCATATCCTCGAAAAGACGCGAGGTCCAGGAAAAAACAGAGAATGAACTCTGAAAACCTGTGTCCAAAAACATTCAGCGCTTTTCTCAATGGCGTGTGTGGACTTCACACACAAAAAAATACAATTTTAAATAGTTTCACTTAATTTTTGAAACTTGATGACACATGAGTATTGGGTGTGCACGCTAGAACTGACAAACCTGGTCAACCTTCTACATAAACAACTCTCTACACAATATCTTACTCTTGACCTGAGCGGTTCAACTAACCGTAACTGGAAGACAAAACTTTCCCGCTATACTGCGAAACGCGGAAAAGTAAATATTATACTCCTTTGCCAGCTGCAAAATTCCTTTCAATCAAGTCTCTGGAACTATGTTGCTTAGCACGTGAAATGATTCAAATTACCTTGAAGTTACAACTTCTTACTAATAAATAAAATAACGTTATGGGAATAAACTGTTAAAAAGTATTTTTGTTTCTGTAAGCTGGGAATTTAAAGCCTGTTCATACGAAAATTTCTGTTTTTTTGGTCTTTTTTTGACCGTCTGAATTATCTTTAATGAGTTCAAGTCAAGGACTTCAAAAGCATAAAAGGCCATCCTACCTTTTTGTGAACTTTGATAATGCCTGATAATATAGTGTAAACTAGCCGTAAACCTTAATTTCTCCCCGAAACAATTCGTACATGCTGGCGTGACTTTTCAAAAAGATACCGAATGAAGCTCCCCATTGTTTTTTTTTCCCCGACCCTTTCAATTTTTTTCCCCCCCTTTTTCCTTTTTTTTTTTTTTTTTTTTTTTTTTTTTTTTTTTTTTTTTTTTTTTTTTTTTTTTTTTTTTTTTTTTTTTTTTTTTTTTTTTTTTTTTTTTTTTTTTTTTTTTTTTTTTTTTTTTTTTTTTTTTTTTTTTTTTTTTTTTTTTTTTTTTTTTTTTTTTTTTTTTTTTTTTTTTTTTTTTTTTTTTTTTTTTTTTTTTTTTTTTTTTTTTTTTTTTTTTTTTTTTTTTTTTAAGTTGTACATTCTTCATTAGTTTATATACTCGTATATCCTTTCAAGACTCGTAGCATACTAATACGTATATGCTGGTAATGCATTCTTGGCTTTCCACAGACATAACAGTTATCGTATGTTACATGCTTTATCTGTATGAATTTGAAGGTTATACAGAATGCTTACAATCCCCTGCGGGATTTGCGTTTTCACCGCGTACAAAAACATATTTTCTATACAAAAAACAGACATGTCTTTTTCAAACCCAGTCATATTGACATCATAATAGAAGGCTTAAAATCAATCCTTCGTAAGCAAAAAATAAGAAGTCCATGCGCAAGTTTTCTGACAGGATGACCCCTGTGCGTGACCCATGTAAGTGGACAAATGAAAATCCTACTTTCGTGTTAAAGCTCAGACTTTTTCCTGACGTTTACAACAAATCCGGTGAAATTGAAAGTAGCATGACGTCATTTGCAGGGTTTACATGGACACGCACGTATCTGCCCAGAATGTCGGTCTCTTCGAAGGATATGCAATAAATTCCCTTTTTCGCAAAAGTCGAATATTTGTTCACATTTCAACAGCTGACACATATTTAATGCAAATCCAGGTGAAATAAACCAAAAATATGTGTCTTGCAGAATTTTATATATGCTTTCGAGAGCAGTAGCGTACTAATAAGTATGTGCTGGTTAAGGCATGTTTGGCTTTCCATAGAAAGGCTACGCCGATAGCTCCTGAATCATTACTACTTGTAGATAAATGTGTATGATTATAGGATCTCAATCAAGTTTGCTCATGTGTAAAACCGGAGTTAATGTTATTGGCACTGCTGTATAAAGTTTGCTACTTTTCGT
Source organism: Saxidomus purpurata (assembly GCA_022818135.1). Taxonomy (NCBI): domain Eukaryota; kingdom Metazoa; phylum Mollusca; class Bivalvia; order Venerida; family Veneridae; genus Saxidomus; species Saxidomus purpurata. The sequence continues at coordinate 36,408,426 of JAFMSR010000013.1, forward strand.
TAACACGGTTTATCATATATGGAACATGTCCAAAATATGTATGGTCACAAGATCTCAATTACGTTTAGGGCTTTTGATATAGCAAAACTACTATGACAGTGTTTTTACTCCAGACCTTAATTTAACTAATCATTATAATATTTATATGAAATATGAATGTCAATAAGATATTATTTAAGTTTGATGATAATGATATCTAGAAGTATGCATCCTGTCTTGGTCGTTAATTTGCTTAAGATACACTTATATAGTCAAAACTTTAAAAACTCTTCTTGTTGAAAACCACACTAGCCAGTGCTTAGATAGTTGATGTGTAGAAGTGTCTTATGGTTTTCTACTAAGACTGTTCGAATTATTCTCCGATGATCAAAGTTGGCCTTGGCCTAGGTGTAGACTTATATAGAAGAATTAAAAGTCGCTTAAATTATCCTCTTTTTACTTAAATTGACCCCGTCCGGGAGCTACTTGTTTTAAAGACTGTTACGTAGGAAAAACTTTCTTTAAAAATGTTCTTGTCATAAACCACATGAATTACAGCTTATATATCCTATATTAATATAGCAAGTTTGTTGAAATAATTCTCTTTAGATTGAAAATAATCCGGTCCTGGTAGTTACTTGTTTCACATATACCTATTTACAGGAAACTTTAAGAGATGTCATTGTATAAAACTTAGAGTCTGGTTGGTATATCAGCGTTGTGTTGGTCCCCCTCCCCAAAAATTTATAAAAAACCAAACAAAAAAAAAAAAAAACCCCCCCCCCCCCCCCCCCCCCCAAAAAAAAAAAACAAAAAAAAAAACCCCACCCAAAAAAAAAAAAAATTTTTTAAAAAAAAAAAAAAAAAAAACACACCCCAAAAAAAAAAAAAAAAAAAAAAAGTTCTTTTTATGCTCCTCTCCACTTCCTTAAGATGAAAGGACAGAGTTTGAAGCAAAGCGAAAAGGTTTTATGAAACAAACTAATTATATTTGATTTTATCTATAGTTTAAAAATAGGAAAATTAATTGATAAGCAGTATGAAAGCGTGATTGGACGTGACCTGGCATATGCTTGTTTAGATTGCTTTACATAATTTCCAGACGCTACCTAATGCAGTCCGTTTAAGGTGTATTTTCCCGCAAGTCTTATGACCAATAAAACTGTGTACATTTTTGTACAGCCAAGATGTCCAAGTTCAACGTAAGGGAAGTTTAAGGTGTAATAAAAACCGAGTTAGTCATATGGGTCAGGATGGAGAATCTTAGAAGAATTGAGGCCAGTCTTGTCCTATGAAGACAGTAATATACGTCTTTGTAAACATTGCATCTGCTGTATCTAGCAGGATTGAAGCCAATCGTGACCCATTAAGAGAGGAACATGCGTTCTTGTATAAATTGTATCCGCTGTAATAAGCGCCTATAACGAATATAAGTAGTTTGCAAGTTAATTAAGCAGGCATGCGATGTGTTATTGGGATTAAGGATAACTGCAAGCTATAAAGAACTCTTCTATGTGAATGATGAACTCTGATTGCACGTTGCAGGGAATGAATTAAAACTAAAATCACGATTTATAAATGTTTTTGTTCTATGTTATTCCTACGTTTGTTTGGTTGGGACTTTCGCCGCGCCTATTCGTCACATTTCATTATTTACATGTTTATTCCATTGGCCTTAATTAATGTTCATGTATTATGTATATCTAGGATAACGTAAATCATAATTCGTACGAACACAAAGATCTCATGGTGAGCTTTTTGGGATCGTTAAACATACGTCATCCTCACAGATAACTTCTATAAGCTCGTTATATCACCACATTTACAAGCACTGTACAATCTTAAATTAGTTCCAGTAGATTAAGCGATATAATGACATGAGCTACAATAGCTACTTTTAAACTGATATCATTTTTATAAAATCATAGAGACCAGAGCTTCTATAATATTATGTGTATGACTGTCTAGTGGTCTGCTTCTTAGTTTATTGAATTCATACGATGTGCTCAAAATTAGCTCCGTTCTTAATGGGATGAGTAAAGTTACTACTCAAAATTGGCATTTTAAAAGGCGAATTTCATTATAAACCTTTTCATTTTACTTTAAGTATCCTACGACAATCTATCCCACTCCAACAATGACAGTAAAACGTTGGCACGTTTCCCCCCATTGACACCACTGTACGTAGCCCTTAAAAAAATAATTGAATAAACGTACGTGATAAACTTCTTTCAACTTTGTTTAATCACAAAAAATGAAATGGATGTTTTATAACATGTTGATTACCGTTTTAAGTACGAAAATCAGCGGAGCCTGTTACAGACATAAAACCTTTTATACTCGTACTGCTGTCATTTGTATGGAAATGTATACAAAAATTTGCTAGCGCCCATTTCAAACAAACCATCAATCCCAAGATATCAGTTGCAGAACCTACTTAACAGTCGATAAAGCATCGTCAATATAATTACATAGTAGTACAACAGTAATAAAGCTTTTTAGAAACATCTTACCAGAATTCACGAACAACTGCGTCTTGAGATATCTCAAATATTTTCTCTACGAGAAATACAGTAATAGTAACACGTGTTACTCAGTTGCTAACAGCATGTTTTCTTTTAATCAAAATACGGAACATTGTCTCTTGGCACACGAACTGTTCTCAAATTAGCTCAAGCTTAAAACTTCTTACCAATAGATATGGGAATAAATCGTGAAAAAAATAAATAGTCTAGAAATCAATATTTTTGTTTTGAACTCTGGTTAAAAAATGTTAGAACAATATAGTAAAGGAATCACCGAAAGTCAGAAATGTTAGAATGTTAAAGAGAAGAGCCGACCTCTAGTATTGACATAATTAGAACTCCCCCCACTTGGCGAGTCCGCTGCATAGGTCTATATTTTGTATTTCTTTGATACAGCGTAACGTAATATGCATTTGCAATTGCTCATTAAAATGCATGCACATGTTTAGGCATCACGGATGTCAGTACAGCACATAAAACAGATTTATAACTGCAGTTAGTCACTGTTATTGAACATTTAAGTAAATAGCATGTGCAGATACTTTGGATACTTTCGAATGCTCTCTCCTAGTTTTATTCGAATGGCGTCTGTCAGCCACACAGGCAACACTCACGATTGAGCACGATTCCGTTGACTGCTTGGCATCGGCGAATCACGTATCGGATTGTTTTAGCCTTCGTTTCCTTTCATTTTACCCTAATTTATGTGTTATTTACTATGATTCAAAGAACACCTGTGCACGATAAGATGTCGAAATGGCGCAGCCAGAATAAATAAACAGGTAGTTTATAAATAACAGGTTCTAGTTTCCTTGAAAAAGAACAATTTCCGTTTCTTGATAAGTGGTTTAATGGCATCCAAGTGGAAATTTTAACATACAAACTTGTGTGGTAACATAAACTTTACCTGTTTTGGTATTGTTAATAAACACAAATACATAATTATTTGTGTATAAGCGAAGCTTGTTATAAGGTTATTCATTGTATTTCTATAACTGGTATTTAAATAAATAGCAGACTGCTGAAGTAATGCCCGTTTCTAATACATATAATCATCCAAAGATATCATATATGCAACCAACGTAAAAAGTATCAGTGATAAAAGATGTTTATTCACCGTAATAATTTATCAGATAAAGAAATTAATTAAACAATGCAACTGTGGTTATCAAGGTTGTCAAAATCGTGCTAAAATTTATGAACCGCTGTGTCATAAAATTTCTCAAATAGTTTCTCTACGAGAAAGCCAAGCGTAGTAACACTTATTAAATTCCATTCCCAGCTGCAATATTTCTATCAATCAAGAATCTGAAACTATATTGTTTGGCACATGAACTGTTTTCAAGTTACCTTGAATTTACAACTTCTTACCAATAAATAAAATAACGTTATGGGAATAAACTGTTAAAACGTAAATTGTCTGGAAATTAGTTATAAACTCGGTTGTTTTTCTTCTCGTAGAAAATATGTAAAGAAACAAAACCAAAATGCAATTGCAATAGACTCTACAAATCATGTAATTATCAAAACTGAATAACTTTGTTTGGTCATCAAAATCACTGCACGGTATAAACAGAAACTTTACCAAATACTGCTGTGAAAATCATAATTTCTTTGTGATCTTTTGAAAGATCGTCACGGCTATAGAAAAAAAGAGCACCTTTGTGATTTTCAGAAGTAGAAATAGGCTCATTAGAAATTTTGGATACATTGTGTTCTAATGGAAGTTTTGATGTCAGAGTTAATAATATATACATGCACTTTACTTTTCAATATAACCTCTGCACTCTAGTCCAACTCCTTCGTCTTCTCGCGTTTCTCATTATCACTTTATATCGCTTTTATTGTTAGCGATTTACGTGTATTATTCCGTGGCTTCTATCATTGTTAACGATAGACGTGTATAGTTCCGTCGCTTCTAATTTTATGTTAACGATTAACGTGTATAGTTCGGTCGCTTATTGATTTTAACGATTAACATGTATAATTCAGTCGCTTCTATTGATGTTAATGATTTACGTGTATAGTTCCGTCGCTTCTATTAATGTTAACGATTGACGCGGAGAATTCCGTCGCTTCTATTGATGTGAACGATTGACGCGGATAGATCCGTCGCTTCTATTGATGTAAACGCTTTACGTGTATAATTCCATCACTTCTATTGATGTTAACAATTAACGAGTATAATTCCATCGCTTCTATTGATGTTCATGATTTTATGCATTGCACAGTTCATATTTCATACATGGAAATGTGTACCATCTTTTATATTTCAGATAAACCATGTCGGACATCTTAGTCGTGTTGCCGCCGTTAACGACGGACGATTCTGTTATATTTGCTAAAAATTCTGACCGACCACCGACGGAGGTACAAGAGGTGATATATTTTCCGCCGACGGATCATTCAGATGGATCAAAAGTTCATGTAAGGCATACTTTATTTCAAGATTATATTACTGCTTATATTTGAGCCATAAATAACTAAAAAATGTCAGTTCTATTTTGCATGTACGACATGCATCGTGATTGAGTATATTCTAGGGCAAAGCTAATTAGCTTAATTTACAAACTAGCGGCATGCAGAAATTGCCAATAACGTGCATGCGTGCTTGCTAAACTTAAACTTATCTTTTCCTTTTGATATGCACATTCTACCCTTGAGATCGTCGAATGCAGTTAATTGATTGACGAGAATCACAATTTCCTCAGGATTTACAACTATAACAGCCGGTGTCTTATCCCAGAGCATATTCTAATCAGCATGTGGCCAGTTTGATTAATCATTTCGTTTTAACTGAACAGCTGATCTAGTTTTTGTTTTTCTTTTTAGGCATAGAAGCAAGAACAACCAAGTTCCTTGCATTCTGCACATTGTCCTTGCTGATAAGGCTGTATTACACCTAACTTTAAAGTCAAGTGCATATCAGTTTAAACAATTGGGGTGTTAATAAGCTAAAATTTCTACATTCATACAATCTTATGAAGCAGAAGAAAAAATGCTGCATTAATTTAAAAGAATTGTTATTGGAATAGGGTAACTAGTGACATAAATATTCAACATCTTTATCAATATAACAATATCTGCAGGAAAACATGTAACAACACTAGAATGGCGCACTTAGGGCTTAGTTGTCGCGGCGAAACCTTACCCAGATTCTACATCTTCGGAACTCAAACGTTCAGCTTAAAACTGTTACCTAAATAACATACTATGTTTTACAACTTTAAAAACGCAACCAGGGTTTCCGTAATTGCAAGAGTTCTTTGGAAAATTCAAGAACACGATGCGTTTTGCTATTCCTTGTAAGATTTACTTATAAACCCTGTTGAATGTATTCAGTAGGATACATATTTTTGTTACATATTATTTGTATGTGTTTTACTACTCACAATTTGTCTAGTTAAAGTTTCACTGAGCAATCTGTATTACATCAGTGGCGTTATACACAATACCCCTCTCCATCACTACCCTCCAACCCGAGACAAAAACTCATATTTCTTACCAATAAAGTTGGTGACCTATCCTTTTTAATTTAGTTTTCAACAAAGTGATGTTTGAACATTTCTTCTGCAAAAAATTAAGAAATTCTCATTGCTTGAACATTAAAGAACAAAACTTTGAAAAATGACAACAAATTTTACGTATTTTTTACCAAAACTAGTTCCTCTTTAAAGTATTTTTTCAGGGTAAATACATTTTGAAATCTCAATTCATGTCGTTTCACGACTGATAGGATCAATTGCTTAAAGTGAAATTATGCGCATATTAACGAAAAAAATTTTTTTTTTTGAAATTTTTAAAAAAAAATTTTTTTTTTTTTTTTTTTTTTTAAAATTTAAAAAAAATAATTTGGGGGAATAGTTTTTGGAGGTGGGTGTTTTTTAAAAAAAAAAAAAGAAAAAAAAAAAAAGAGGGGGGGGGGGGGGGTGGGGGGGGGGGGGGGGGGGGGGGGGGGGGGGGGGGGGGGCCTCTCTGGTTTTTTTTTTTTTTTTTTTTTTTTTCCCCCAAAAAAAAAAAAAAAAAAATTTTTTTTTTTTTTTTTTTTTTTTTTGGGGGGGGGGGGGGGGGGGGGGGGGGGGTGGGGGTGTGTTGTTTTTTTTTTTTTGTGTTGGCGCCCGTGGCCGGGGGGGGTTGGCGGGGGGGTTAAACATTTAAAATAAACACAATGGTGAATTGCCAAATTTAGAGTTTTTAGATAATCATGAGATAGGGGTCATTTTCACTGCTTTCGAGGGTATACTTCAAAAAGTGTTCATTACTTCTAAATAAGGCTGGTGACCTAACTTTTTATTTTATATCCTGACTTATCAGGTATTACCAAAACAACGAACACAATTTTATAAAATTCTCATTTAGTTACCTCTGATGGATGCAAACTTTTCAAATGATGTTCTGTTTTGTTACAATTCAACAATATTATCTTCACTTGCATATTTGTGGAAAGGTTAAAAATGCACAGTCTTGAGGTGATATCAAATGATAAATGATAAAAGAATGAAACGAGAAAACAAACAGGAAAAATAAACTGGTTAAATGCCACCAAAATGTTGCATCTTGGCACGTTCCGTAAAAATATTAACTGCAGAGTTTTTTTCCCGTCATTTATTTGTCAATTATTGCATAAATAATAATAATAATAATAATAAAAAATGATGATGATGATAATGATGATCATGATGATGACGATGATGAATGTTGTGGCGGTGGTAATGATGATGCTGATGATGATGATGATGATGATGATGATGAAAAAAGACAATTCAATTAAATTATTATTTAGGGCTCGATTGTCAGGATACCTTGCCACTGTCGGGTCCATTTTCTGGCTCTGCGTTAAGTAAACGACCAGAAGTGACCTCGTTTGAGCTCATACACTCAGGATTGAGTAAAAAATCTTTTACACGCCCCCTCATCCCAACCTCCTCCCTCTTTAATCCTCTTTTCCCATTGCTTCCCATTACTATGATTGCGTTCTTAATTGAAGTTTAATTAAATTTTTATATTTCATAAGTTTTTGTGAGACAAAATGCAACGTAGTTTCATGACTCCATAAGGTTTGATAAATGAATCCGAATGCTGAGCGTAGCCAAGACTAAGATAATTTGAAAATGTTAAACCATTGGGATTCGTGATCAGATGGTGTGTTATATACCAACTGTAATGCATTAATTGTGCCAATTTTTCATATGTACATAAAAATAGTGTATGTTAACGAAAATAGATAAAGCTAAAATCAATAATATTTACATAACATTTGTCGTTAGTTTACAATTTGCAGCTCTCTGTTTAACGATCAGACCAACTGTTCACAGTGGTCTTTAATAATTCATAAATACCTAAGCAATCATAACAGATAACAAATTATATACACATCACGAAGACATGATGCGTATGAAGACTATGTTGAACCGTATATGTCCCGGAACGTATATATCACACGTGTGTGATATATTCGACCGTAAATATAACACGTGTTTAATGTGACATATTCGTTTGGTCATTTTGGACAGTTTACACCGAAACGTGTATGTCTCATAGGTTGTGATATTAAAGTGCATGAAAGTCAAATTATACTTTTACTTAAGTCATTCCATGAAGAGGATCGGAACCGATTACAGGGCCGCCATGCGATATATCAAGTTACCCAGCGTTTAGTTCCAAATAAGTGTTGATCGCATGTCGTTTACCTTGGACTTTCTTGGATAATCATGTCATTGCTTCGGCCTCCACATTAGGCCTATATACATGTATATCCCTATATGGATGCCTCCAAACCATCGTTCATTTCGTTCTTTGCCCTTTTTCTGCATGTGAGATATTCGTTTTCGTGTTCCTATAATTCAAAGTCAACCGTAACATTATGTGCCAATACGTTTCACGCGAAGACTATTTGACCGAATATATCACACGTGTGACATATGCGGTCGAATTTGTTCTCTCGTGTGATATATCGTTCCGGGACATATACGGTTCAACAAGGCTATAGCAGTGTTGAACCGTATATGTCCCGGAACGTATATATCACACGAGAGAAAAAATTCGACCGCATATGTCACACGTGTGATATATTCGGTCGAAAATAGTCTTCGCGTGAAACGTATATGGCACATAATATGTATACGTTTGACTTCGAATTTTATAGGAACACGAAAACGAATATCTCACATGCAGAAAAAGGCAAATAAAAACGAAATGTAACGATGTTTGGGAGGCATCCATATAGGTATATACATGTATATAGGTATATACATGTATATAGGTCTAATGTGGAGAGCCGAAATGCAATGACATGATTATCCAAGAAAGTCCAAGGTAAACGACATGCGATCAACACTTATTGGAACTTAAACACGGAGTAAACTTGATATATCTGCATGGCCGCTCCTGTGGATCGGTTCCGATCCTCTTCCTGGAATGACTTAAGCAAAAGTATAATTTGTACTTTCATGCACTTTAATATCACAACCTATGACACATATACGTTTCGGTGTAAACTGTCAAAAATGACCAAACGAATATGTCACATTAAACACGTGTTATATTTACGGTCGAATATATCACACACGTGTGATATATACGTTCCGGGACATATACGGTTCAACATAGCAGTTTGTGAGTTTATGTTGTTTTCTTTATGCAATAAGCAGATTACGGTACAGTTACGCTCTCCGATTTGTTTAGATATGTACACAGTTATAACAATGGCCCAAAACCATGGATTGAATATCAGGACACAGTTGTGCGAAACTTTAACCGACGAATAAACTTACTTTTGGTGGGTTCTATTTATACAGTTTGAAAGTCTTTTTAACAACATTTTGTTCATTCAGTGAGGACAAAACTTTCTACAGCAAAAATCAAAATAATCATCCAGTGATACCAAACAAACATAGTTTGTTCAATTCGAAGTTAATCGTTGATTGATTTAACAGGCGGTTAAAGATTCGAGCAACAAGGTCTTGGACTTAGGCAACTGGTTATTACTTTCATGAAAGCTTACATTTCACCTTAAATGACCGGTTATTTTCTTTTCTCTGACTTCAAAACATGTGTCACATAAACAAGGCGTTTGATGGCTTTCTAAAATTTCTTTAGAGCATAATAAAATAACGAAATCTCTAAACAAGAGGCTCTACATCGCTCTTCTTCCACGACCTTGTTTTAAACCCCACCTGACCTAAAATCATTAAGCTTACATTTCACCTTAAATGACCGGTTATTTTCTTTTCTCTGACTTCAAAACATTTGTCACATAAACAAAGCGTTTAATGGCTTTCTAAAATTTCTTTAGAGCATAATAAAATAACGACATCTCTACACAAGAGGCTCTACATCGCTCTTCTTCCACGACCTTGTTTTAAACCCCACCTGACCTAAAATCATTGACCAATTGTAATAAAGATTGGATTGTAGACTGTGCGACCTATTTTTTGCTCCAAATGACCCAAATTTAAACTTGACCTAGACATAATTGAGAAATACATTCTGACCAATTTGCATGAAGACTAAAAACGTGTTAGCAAAAACCGGTAAAATTTAGGTAACAACATTCATCTAACCAATTATTAATATAGAATGATTCAAAAAAGAGCTACCAAATTTATGCAATTTCTTTTAATGTTTACAGTGTACCTTCATTGAGATAGAGCAGGCGAGTCACACACATGGCATAGTACTGAGTAAGCCAGCCTGGTGCTGGGGTGCCGAGATGGGAGCAAATGAACATGGTGTTTGTATAGGTAACACCGCCGTCTGGACAAAGCTTTGTCACCCTGGAGACCATGAAGAGAAGCTGATTGGCTGTGATTTTGTCAGGTGCGTACTACGTCATGACGTTATCTGCTAGACAAATTTTTTCGGGGGAGGTTCTCTACCAAAAGAGCAAAGGATTCTTGACTAAGCAGAATTCTGTTGTCATGGCAACCAAAAAATACAAAATTAAGATCCCCTTCCCTAAATGTTTAAAACCATGAGGTTCACAACTGAAGTAGTTGACATGTTGCAGTGTGTGGTCTTCTATCAAGTATCTTCAAACCATACTCCTGGAGCTAAACATGGTCCCGACAACGGGCATTGCCAATTGCTTTAAAGAGACATTTCCTCTTTTCAATAACCATCGGTTTGATTTTAGGATAAGCATGGTAATGTTTTTGTAACCTTCTGTCAAGATTGTTCAAGGCGTTTTGATTCGTCAAAACATGGCCTCAAAGGGTTGTGTAGGGTGGGCTGGTATGGGTATTTTTTCTAAATGCTTCTGTAGTAAACTTTGAAAATCTTCTCTTCGAAAGTCCTGTTTTGAAATGGGACTAGTAAACGTTACATACTATTTTTTAAGATACACTACAGTTAAGAACGATTACAAGGAGCTACAATGTATTACTACATACCCAAATAAAGAAATGACCTGTAACACTAGCCATAGTTTTGTGAAAAGAATGTATTAAAACACAAATGTGAAAATTTTTAATTATCTTCTAAGAAAGTAGACCCAAGGAATATAATGGTATGCATGTGTATTGCTGAAGATGGCCGCTTAAGTGTCTCATAGTTTATGTTACATGTCAGTGGCGTCAAATCTTCAAGAAAACAAAGTTTTATGTTTGATTAGCAAACCTTGACATACGTATAATGTTTCTTTAACGATTTTACATAATATTTTCTGATAACATTCAATACATTTGTTAGAAACTCCAGGAAGGTCATCTCAAGGACATATCTCCCAATAAGGAAACGTTAAAGGACGGGGAAAATTGATCTCCTACGTAAATTGCATTTCTCTGTCAGGTTTGAAAGATTGCGGAAATGGTGTCACCTTACAAAAAGGTTAAAGTTATATCAGCAGTATAACGTTACTTTACAACTGAATTGTGCCTGGTTTATGTAAGTCTAAATGACAAAATGTGCTGGTAATCATGTTCTGCGACCTTATCTAAGTAATAATTTACTGCGTTCCTTACATTCGCAAGAAGTCAAACATATGCTATAGATGTTCGTAAAATTAAGAAATATTAGCCGTTTCAGCGGTGTTCGTCGTCTAATAAAACAGGATTTGGAGCGCAGTCATAAACTACGAATTTCATAACTAAGCAGCCGAACGACAATAAGTTGTTTATTTACGATTAACAACTGTAAAACGGATATCACTTCAGTTCTAGCATAACTAAATATCCCCGAAAAGATGAAGCATGTAACGCGGACATTTATGAGTGCGTCATTATTACAACGCTATTGAAGACGCTACATCACACGAATATCACACGACTCTCATACGAATATCACACGAATCTCACACGAATATCACACGAATCTCACGCAGCATATAATTTTCGAATGTTTATTTCAGTGCGCCTCCTTTCTTTTTAGCTCCTGAGATATTGTGATTGTCTGACGTCCGTCGTCTGTCTGTCTGTCGTCTGACATCTGTCCATTCATAACCTTGTGTATGCACTAGAAGCTAGAATTTTCTCTGGATCTTCATGAAACTTGGTCAGAATGACAGCCTTTAATGAAATTTAGTTTGAGTTTGAATATGGCTAATCTGAAGTCACAAAACCTAGGTCACCCGGTAACAAACCTTGTGTATGCCATACTGTGAAATTTACAACCCAAGCATCATGTAAAGACGGTTAGTCCTTTCAAGGTCAAACAGAATGTTTGTGTTTATGATATATATATTAGGGTTGAAGTCTGGTCACATGTTGTCAAAGTAGGTCTCAGTTGAGCGATATAGGGCCACCTTGGCCCTCTTGTTTAGATATATTTCTTGTTTAACTTATTCATTTGACATCGACTTAGGATTTATAAGACCACTTTCTTGTGTTTTGATGTTCAAATAACTATTCTTATAAAATGAAGAAATTTAAACTGTCTTCATTATTCTGTATGCAGGTACATGTGGTGTCTTTTTTTGATAATTCTGTTATTCAAGAAAAGTATACATTGAGTTCTAAATTAACATTTGAATAACGAATACACCAAAATTCTCTGCACATGTTGTTAAAGCATGTGCTTTTTCTTGATAGTGATTCCCTGTTTCCTCCACATTTAAATTCAATGGCAGAGAAAACGTGAATGCGTAGGTAATAAATGCCAGCCTAATGAACCAATCAGAGCAAATGTCGGAGAAAAAGACGGTTTTACTAGAGATTCACACGCGTTGATATTTTGTCGTAACAAATAGCACAGAACTTCTGTCAGGTTACAGGTTGTATAGTCAGGAACCGCATAAAATTATGTCCCAGCTTTGACAGTGATTTAGACATAGCGTAAAATTCACGGCATCCACATCTAAAAGGCTGTCTGGCCCTTGTTGTTTTCAATGCTCTTTCTTCTGCAACAGCAAAACAGAAATTCTGAACCTATGAATATGATCGTACTGTAGCGAATTTCATACAACTTTGACGATTTTCTAGAGATTATAGTGGGGGTGGGGTAAGGCGGGGATGTAACGATAAATTCAAAGTTCAACATTATTAATTCTAGTTCTTCAACACACCAAACATAACGAATAAAGGGAACGCAGTCGGCTCATTGTCATCAGTAAACATTCAAAGGTAGCATCCGAATAACAGAAAAATAAATAAATGTATAATAAGGTTATCGTTTTCGAATTTCAAGGCTTGGCTTGGAGAGAGGAAAGACTGCCAGAGAAGGTGTTGATGTTATAACCAGCTTATTGTCTGAGCACGGACAAGGAGGTTTGTGCAGCGAGGACCACAACTTTGGACAATGGACTTACCACAATGCCTTTGTCTTAGTTGACGCCCGGGAAGCATGGCTTCTGGAAACGGCGGGAAAATACTGGGCTGCAAAGAAAGTTACGTGTATGTATAACATAGTGAAAAAAATCAGAATGATTTTGTTCAAAATTTAACGGACATAAAAGACACTTTCTCTTAATCAATAAATAAACAGAAAATACAACTTGTAAATAAATATATGTACACGTCGCCCTTTTACCTGTGAGTGCTATATCAATATGTCACTTAGAATCGCCTACATGTAATCTTACTATTAGAGGTAATCTTGGTACTTTTTGTAATGATTATGAAATTAACTGTTACGTAAGCTCAGTCTAGATACAGTGTCCGAATTGTAGTGAAGAAAAGTCTTAAACTCCGATAGAAATACAACAACAGCTAAGATAATTTTGCATTTTTTTGTTGATTTTCAGCTGGCGTTCTTGCAACAACAAATTTATTAACCATTGGGAGTGATGCGGAAATGACGTCAGAAAACCTAACTGCGCAGGCGCAGTCGGGCGGTTACTGGAAATCAGAAGATGGTCCTATAAACTTCAGTAAAGCGTTCTCCGCCGAGTATGCCGGCATCTCCCTGTCAGACAAACAAACGCCTAATAATAGATTACAGTATGCTAAACGTAGTCTCGAAACAGCCTCCAGTGAAGGTATTATGTACATTTTGATTGATTTTTAGTGCAGGAAACTAACATTATGCATTCATATTGCCAAGCTTCACAGACGACAAAGATAAAGATTGGATTTACTTTACTGAGTGTTTAAAGTAATTTAACACAATTAAAGGGCCGTTTCCATGCCGACTGATGAATGTCGTCGAATCAGATCATTCAGTCACAAAACCTAATTTGTGATCTTATACACAAAACTAAAGGATATTTTAATCTGATTATTGTTTTTTCTGTCATTAGATAAGTAAAACAACAACAGTTGTAATGAAAAGCTTGTAACAACAAAGTCAAAAATGTTCAAGAAAGAATAAAAGTTTGCATTATCATCGATTACCAAAAGATTTTAGGCTTCTGATTTGTTCCTACAGCTACGATTATATCGTGATGTACATGTATATCCACTGTAAGTAAGATGTGCTCTGAGTCTGTTCTTGAGTTACTTTTCTTAATTGTGTTTTTACAGGTAAGATAGATCTTAGTAAAATTCTCCGTATTCTACGAGATGAAGATGGTAGCATCAACTTCGTCGGAGAGCTTTTAACTGTCGGAAGTCAAGTGTCTGTGATTTCTCCAACTTCCGGTCAGCCATCATGCCACTGGTTTACAGCAACACCAAATACACAATATTCCGTTTACAAGCCTTTCATATTCTGTGACAATGTTTCTGTAGGTAACTGGACTACTTCCCAAGCGTCTGGCGGAGCACGGTCTACTTTTCAATCGTCTATTGACAGGAGACATCTGCTGTACAAAGCACACGAGAAAGGGAGAGAACTAATGGAATCTCGAAGTCCAGGCGGGCAGAAATTACAGGCGACAATGCAGAATTTGGAACAACAGTGCGTTCGAGAAGTAACAGAGTTTCTAAGAACTTTCAAAGAATCAGATCTAAAGGAAATTCAAGACTTATTTAATGACATAGCCGAATCTGAGGCAAAGTTCTATAATTGAACGTTTGAGAACAATATGTTTTGTTTGGTGGCTTGAATGTAACAATTTGTAACCGTATGGTTGTGCTTATTTTTCTCGTTAAATGCGTCTCCATATTTGCATTCCTTTATACATACATGTACATTGTACCACAGCAGGATGAAACTAGATGTCACGAATTCCATAAACTATTGACAAACGCACTAAAACGGCCTATATGAGCAAACTGCATGAACAACCAATTGGAAAAGCTTTATGTGTACAGTACATATTTTTATCGGTAGCTTTGCCTTATGCCATATGCCTGCAAACTGACAAAAAGTAAAATCTTTTTCAGAAGTGTGACTAACATGACTCTCTGGGCGATTGTGTCATTACATACAAATAGTAGAATAATTATGTTTTATTACACCATAAACAACGGGGGAAACGTATGCTGTCAACATGACGTCATATTTTGCCGCATGACGATAGATAAAATTAATATCCGCGTAGAAAGAAACGCTTTGCATGTACATTGTATTAACTTTGTGTTATCTCTTGTCATGTTAGAATTGAAATAACATCCTTTTCGAAATTGAAATAACATCCTTGTTATCGTTTAATAAACAACACTTCGTCGTCCTAATGTACAGTTTTCATCCACACCAGACTCCAAATCATTGTTTATAAGACGATGAACACCGCTGGAACGGATGTTATTTCATAATTCAAGGATGGAACGGAAGAAATAGAACGATCAATGCTATTAACATCGTGAGCTTTAAACAGCTTGAAAATAATGGAAATTATTAAAAGATCATTTTCCAGAGAGTTCATAAGACCGATGATGACAATAGAAAGTAATACGTTCTCTGTGTTATTCGTTCTTCATTCATTTCAAAGAAAGTCTGAACAGTTTGGATGAATGTTGTAATATTTATGTAGGTGTGAACTCGCGGGCTTTCGGTACTGTAAAACATGTAAACATATGAAATAAATGTATAAACTCGTGTTTTTGTTTTTCTGATCCTGAGAAAAGTTAAAATCCCTTGGTCGTAATCCAGTAGCATCTTAAGTGATTTCTTTTAATGATTATGATTCGCTTAAAAGTGAATAATTGTGTGTAATTTCATCATCATTATAGAAAATGGTCATGGAAGATTTACTAATTTTTCAACATGCTGCAATGCACATTCTCCTTTTTAAATTATCTTCTTAAGGAAAATGTTAAGTTTAAGGAAAATCTAATGATTTGACCTAAGATGCGACTGGAATATGGCCCCAGAAAAGTTAAGTCTTAGACTAGCACAAATTTTGTAAACGATTTTCAAAAACATGCAGTTAACATTTGCTTAATATCCACACTGGCTTTAAATTCTTCTAAATGATACTTAAGTGAAGCAATCTTAAACGTTTACGATTCCAGTTTGTTCTTTAATTTATATAAATCTATGTTATCTCGATTGCGAAACAAGTTCTTACAATATTGATTTATCGCTCTCGAGACTCATTCCAGATGAAATCAATATCGAATAAAGAAAGGTAATGTGGAAAGGTTGCAGGTTCGAGCCCCGCTGGGGTCACGACCGTACCTCCTCATTCGACACCAGTACTGTTTTTTCCAGGAAGCGGACTCGAGAGTGACACGATAAGGCTACAAGCTTTCTTCACAATCGAGCTAAAATAAAATAAATTAATATAAACTAGTTTAATGGTTGTCTATGGGGATTGGTCGAACACTGTTGAGTTTGAGGTCACACATAGTGATCTTTATATACAAAATCGTTCCCGTGTTGTAACACAACTATTACGTGCATCACGAATTACAATCATTGCATCGTGCTTCTGTCAATCAGATCGATGTTATTTTACTTTTTGATTTTAATTTCAAGACTGAAGGTCAAGGTCACGGTGAATTCGGTTTAGTAAATTGTTTTTCGGCAATAACTCAAAAGGTGTACACTCTACAATCTTGTGGCTGCTTTGGTCACGTGTGTGTTCTAATTTGAAGTTTAGTGGCTTCTATCAAAAGTTGTTAGTTCAAACTGGTTGCTTGTGAGTATAGGAGGTAACACTGTCAATTTCATACGGACTGAATACCGAAACAGTTACAAAAACAAATGTAGTTTATACGAATTTATTTTACCGTATATCGGGTTATTTTCGCGTACATCAAATTTCGCGATTTTGGTCCTGTTTTAATTTTAGCGATTCTAATTTTCGCGATTTTAAAAAAGTTGATTTTGATTTTCGCGTTTTTTGACTAAGGGGGCAATTAACCATGACATCGTTTTATAACTGACAGGAAATTACTTTGCGACAGTGCTATAAACCGGTATCTCGAACTACTCTGGTTATTTTGTTTGCTAAAACAAACAATAAATAGTAATACATCATGTATATTCATTTATGGCGCATCCGCACTTTCGCGGAGATAGTTTTTACAGGTTTCAACTGTTTTAATACTCGTTTATCTTAAGAGGTTAGTATTCAACACCTGTCCTGATATTGCATTCAAGTAAGTAAGGTAAACAACTGACACCTTATTTAATATGATAATTATACAGTTTGTGTAAGATAATGTGCTAATCGTGATACATGTATAACATGCATGCGAAACTTACAATTTCCCGAAATGTTGTACGAAAGTTTCGCTGATTGTTCGCGAAAGTTCGCGATTTTCACTGCACGCGAATATAGCGAAAATTAGACACACGCGAAAAAAAAAACGATATACGGTATCACTTTTTTTAGTTCGATTACGAAGAAATCCAGCTGTCATCACGTTCGCGAGAGAGAGGCAGTGAGTTTTTATCGCTGCTACCAATGTACAGCTGGGTAGACTGAGGCACGTGCGGTTTCAGTGTCTTTGCCCAAGGAAACACCTTGTGCTCTGCCTGGGATTCGAACCCGGGACCTCCGTTCCGAAGGCGAACGCCCTATAACCAGTGAGCTATCGAGGCCCACCGATACAGTTTCGCAACTTGGTGCGAAATGTATACGATCATATTAGTTTGAAAGCAGACACCAGTCGAAAATGACCCATAAACTCATACACCATCACTTTTGGTTTGAAATTCTAGAAGTATTTATAGCAGAATACTTTAAATAGATAATATGCACTATATAAACATGCTTTAAGTATACTTCTGTCGGCTCTTCCAGATATCAGGTAAAGATGATAATTGCTGTTTCTAAATCTAAAGAGGTCCTATGAAACAATACGACATAACTTCAAAAGAACAAATCAAATACTCATCTGAGGATAAAACCTTCAATGAAACTCATTCACTCCATTCAACGCGCTTCCATTCGTAACATTTGATTGGTGCAAAATGTAGGTAAAAACAACCTTATACAGCTTACGCCAAAACATGTTCCTAAATGATTGGCATTCGGCAGACATGCTTCAAACTTCATACGGTGATTATTCTTTCCAAACTGATTATATGTAACGATAACTTACCTTACATTCGTAAAAACTTCGCTTTATAGTTGCTTGAGGCAAGTTGGTGAACACTGATAGGACAGCGAAAGAAACTGATGTTTAAGTCCCAGGATAACATTTACAAGTAGATCTCATTATATCAAGAAAGGTGTCTTACTGACAGAAATGACCTTTATTTGTACCAAAAGCATTCGGTCAATTTCCTAACTTTGCTTTTTAAATGGATATGTACATATCAGAAACATAGCGCAGTATTTTTTCAATGATATTGCAAAACATAAGAAAGGCTTTCTAGCAACTCTTTGTCTTGAAGAAACAACTTGAATATGACAGAAAGGCATATCTCAACTTTGTTTAAGAGTGAATAGAACATGGTTCTATCATTATTTTATCAATTTATGTAACTATATCAGTAAATTAAAAAAGATCCTGGGACTTTTAGCATTTTCAAGAGAATGGCGACAAATTTAATAACAAACAAATCAGCGCCGACGTTGCTAAAGCTACATTAATAACTCTAGCAAATTATAACGTGTTTTGTTTTATTTCTGCATGAATAATAAGAGGGAACAGATGTGGCTCTAGATAAGAACGCAGAAAATGAATCTTTGTCATGGAAATGTTCTTCACTTTTATCTCAGAATTAAAGTGCAAATCGTAAAGCACATTTTGCGAATATTTCTGGTTTTCACAGAAGTGGTGAAACTCTTTATAACAATTTAATAATGTGAGTTTCGCTTGTACACTGTAATAGGAAATAACCGCAGTCAAGAGTCGAGGAAGAATGAATTCACACTGACATCAATTCGTGAAAATATTTCCCTAGATACAGATGAAAATACTAGTTTCATGTTATTACTAATATGTGAGATTCAACTTCTGATTTTCAGTAAAACAACATACTAACTGTGAATAGAACTTTCTGAAAAAATGCTCACGTTGATATAACTCACTGTGAGTAGTTCTCACTGGTTAATGCTGACTGTAAGCAGTGCACACTGAACAATTATTCCAGCGAGTAGTTCTCACTGGACACTACTCACTGTGACAAATATTCACTGTGACAAATACTCACTGGACAATACTTACTGTGACAAATATTCACTGTGACAAATATTCACTGTAACAAATACTTACTGTGAAAAATACTTACTGTGACAAATACTTACTGTGATAAATACTTACTGTGACAAATATTCACTGTGACAAATACTCACTGTGACAAATACTGTGAAAAATACTTACTGTGACAAATACTTACTGTGACAAATACTCACTGTGACAAATACTAACTGAGACAAATATTCACTGTGACAAATACTTACTGTGACAAATACTCACTGTGACAAATACTTACTGTGACAAAAACTCACTGTGACAAATACTCACTGTGAGAAATACTAACTGTGACAAATACTTACTGGGACAAATACTCGCTGTGACAAAAACTGTGACAAATACTTACTGTGACAAATACTTACTGAGACAAATACTCGCTGTGACAAATACTGTGACAAATACTTACTGTGACAAATACTTACTGAGACAAATACTCGCTGTGACAAATACTGTGACAAATACTTACTGTGACAAATACTTACTGTGACAAATACTCACTGTGACAAATACTTACTTTGACAAATACTCACTGTGACAAATACTTACTGTGACAAATACTCACTGTGACAAATACTAACTGAGACAAATATTCACTGTGACAAATACTTACTGTGACAAATATTCACTGTGACAAATACTCACTGTGACAAATACTCACTGTGACAAATACTAACTGAGACAAATATTCACTGTGACAAATACTTACTGTGACAAATATTCACTGTGACAAATACTTACTGTGACAAATACTCACTGTGACAAATACTGTCATAAATACTCACTGAAAAATGTCTCCTGTGAGAACAAAATCTACAAAAGTGATTTTAGTTGTTAGCTCACCTAGAAGGAAATGAGTCACGACGGCAACGAGGCTCTTTGTCTCGTAGATGTCATGTCATTGACTCTTTTTGTGGGCCTAAACAGAGCTGTTTGTTTACCGGCGATGAAGACGGCCGACAATGAATGTCGGTTGCCGGGCACACCACTATACCTACATGGAGCCGTGAATCTCCCTAACAGTGACTATGCTGGGAAGAGCATAAAAGCCATCTTAAGGGATTCCTCCATAAGCTGTGTACTAGGCGGCCTTTTTTCTCAGACTAGATCACTCGCATTTGAGTCGAATTGGCCACGTGGGTGACCTACTTACGATATATTTCCATGGACACTGGTTAAAAAGTGCCACCTGGCGGAGGGTTACATTATGCGTTAAATTTCGTTAATTTTTTTGTTATTTTTTATCAACTTTGGTTATGGAATTATAAAATTTTCATCAAAGCAATGTCAAATCATTTTCTCATCCGAAAATAAAATATGAAAGAAATAAAAAAAAAATAAGCGTAGCTATCGAAAACTATAAGGGTGCTAATTCTACGCAAAAACAATGCAGAAACAATCGCTTTGGATTCTATAAACAATTTTAAACATTGTTTATTTAATAACAAGGGGTCTTCAGCTTACTTTCCGAGCCACTGAAATATTTTTGAAGTTGGAAAAAAACATGATAACACTTTGTAACTACGCCCACATGCCGGACTACTCCCAGTTCAACAAGCAGGACTCCACAGAGAAAAGGTAAACAAAATCACGGACTTCTGTGTCAAAATATTTCATTTATCCTATCATTTTTGTATTTTCGTTCACAAATCAAGGTTTATTATGTTTATTTCAAGTTATTGTATAAACATACAGCTCAAATAAAATTGATAAAAAAATGAATGATTTAAAACATACAGAACTGTATCAAAAGTAACCGGCGCCATCACCACAGAGGCCCCTCTGTAACACCGGATACAGCTCCTTTCGAATACAGCTCCCCGGAGAGCTGTATTCGGTGTGCATTAACGAATACAGCTTCAACAGACAGGATATGACAACTGACATGTGTTCGAACAGATGGACCCAAGCTTTAGAACTACAATTTGGACATTGACTTAAAAGTTTCGGGACGGCAAAGCTTCTTCCTAAAGTGGAGTCATAAATTCATTTGGCCAAAAGACACATCACCACGTACTCAGACTTCTGTTATTTAATCCGTTTTATCATCCGTTTGATCAAACATAGGGAGCTTTATTCGATTGTGCATGTGCTTTGGTTCGAATACAGCTCCGCTACACCAAGGGAGCTGTATTCGTTAATGTGCACCGAATACAGCTCCCCGGGGAGCTGTATTCGAAAGGAGCTGCATCCGGTGTTACACCCTTCTACAAGCCTGGTACCCACTATAATGGTATATTAAAACAAAATAATAAAATTTTAAAAAAAAAGTATTTCACTATATTAGTAGTGATTATTTTTTTAAATTTTGTTTTGTCTTGGGGGATGGGGGGTCCAAACCCCGCGCCGGCTACCTGTGTACGGCATCATAAAAATTTAAAACTGCCTGTAGATTTTCGATTTTTGAAATAAACATATTGTTGTCGGTATTCATTTTCTTAGTTAGATCATTTGCTATCCATCTACAGCAAACTTTGCGAAAAAGTTGATTTTTTTTCACTTTTTTATCACTACCCAATTTTCGCAGTAAGCTCTGAATGCGTGATTGAAATGGCCTGAAACCTATCAGCTACCTATCAAAAGTTGAAAACTGTCTTTAAAATATTCATTTTTCACTCGGCAACTCTCAAGTTCCTCATTTGTTTACAATTAGAATTACCCAGTGCTGTTGTTGTTGAGCCACGCCGCCGGTTTTCAAATGTCTGTGTTTTACGTGGAAATTCTTGCGTGTGTCTTTGCAAAAAATATTTTTGCAAAGTAATATCATAACATAAAACAATAAAATATTCATAACTAGTCTAATGAAGGTTATTATACAGTTATATCTATGTCGTTTTTATCATTTTTGTCCTTTGAAATGTAGAACTATTTTTCGATGCACATGTAGTAATTTGAAATCATTTTCTTTTGCAGATTCAGTATTAATTATATTTTGTAAAAGAATTACATGAAGATTTTGCATGATAAATAAAATATTACTGTAGTCAACTGTCTTTTGGCAACATGTTATATCAGGTTCGGCAGATACGGTCGGAAAAGCATCTACCTCACCTGATATCACATGTTATCAAAAGACAGTAGCCTAATATTCTCTATTTTTACATACGTATACAACCAGTAGCGCTATAATACTCCAGGATCTATAGATTAATAAATTCATGAATACAATAAAAGTAGGAATGTGTTCTAATAGTGACGTGAACGTTTCTTTCCTTTTTTATCGCGTTTTTCACACAAAAAAGCGTTGTCCGACAGCGTTTAATATCATTGACAAAAATACTTCAAAGCTGTAATTTGATTAGAAAAGCAATCTTTTGGGATGTCATAAATATTTCTTAATAACATACGAGTTACCAGTAATTCTACATTCCGTAGTGTTAATTGGACTTAAAAAAAACGTACGTAAAAGTAATTAGACGACGTATTTTGGCGTTGCGGGAAAAGAGTTATACCGGAAACGCCACATGTTAACGTTACGTCATTATATACCAAACAATATGGCGACGACAATATACAAACTGTAATGAAATTTATTATTATGCGTCGAAACTTCAGGAGTTCAGGGCTACTGTAACCGACACCAATGAGAATTCAAAGCGAAAGATCTTTACAAAATAGTGCAATGTGGATGGATAATTCATCCGCTGGAAAGGAAAGTTTATATGTATCACGCAATGATTTGCATGCCACAACCAGAGGACTGAGGACTTCTAAAGGAGCAAGAAAACCGTCCACTGATAAAAGAACCACACGAAGCAACAATTACACGAGCAGTGCGCGAGTTGTAGAACGTAATTTTCTATCACACGCCGAGTTTCCAGATGTTTATACTGCCGCAATGCTAAACAGTAAAGAACAATCTGGTAGTAACAATGTTCGAAAGGAAAGTATGAACAGGTGTCCTACAAATAATGTCGGAAAATTTAAACCATTTGATCCTAATAAGGCTCCTGCACACTTTAAAAACAGCAACAGAAACAGTCAAAATTATCAGCCCTCTTATTCGGGCATGATTGAAACATCACAATATTATATGGAACAAAGTCCGAATATTTATCAGTACATACCGCCACCTGCTTTTGGAGAAGTGCAATATTCACAACAGGATATATCTATGCTCCAGCCTAATATTTACACGCCTGCGATGCCCAGTGGCGCATCAGCAACAGCTGTGGCTCCAAGTGGTGAAAGAATATACATACCTCTCGACGAGAGTAAATACGAACTCATGCGAAGTAATCATGATCTGTATGACATGCCTCAAGACTGTGAGTTACATCCCTTGTCATCTGAGGGTCATTTTGAAAGTAATGTCGACATTATACATTCCCCAAGACCGATTGACACCCGGGGTAGTTTATCAGATGACTGGAGTAGTTCAGGCGATGAAGGACGTGAAACTGAGACCGAGTCTGAACACGAAACTGAAAGTACTGAAACGGATGAGTCCGAAATCGCCAACAAATATGTCACAAATCTTCTTAAGTCGATAACGAAAAGCGTAGAAGATTTGGCTGTTGAGGAAGGAATAACACCTATAAAAGAAGACAATGGGAAAACAGAAGACATAGAAACCTCTAAAGGAACTGAATCCAGTACAAACAAAGTAATAGAATTGGATGAAGAAGGTATGGAGATGAAAGTGGTTGAGAATAATGAAAACGAAACTGTATTCGAAAGTAAAGAGAACCACGAACAAGGTGTACAGAAAATTGTCATTTCAAGTTCTGAGGCGGACAATGACATCACTGCGAAACGAGCAAAAATTGTGGACGATATACAAATATGTAACGAAACACTTGGAAAGTTAGATCAGAGTATCGATGAAGCTAAGATAAATAAAAGACCTACGATTAAAAAGTCGCGAGCTTGGAAAGAGAACAGAAAAGAGAAACAGGACAAATCAAAGGACAAGTCAAAACTTTACGAAAACGAAAATTCGCAGAATGACAACAGAAAAGAAAGAAATGATACACAAGGCATAGATCAAGAATTTGATGGAAAGGACCCTTCGTCTGGACAAGTTGAGAGCGTGCAACATACACCGTGTGTGCAACACACACCGAACGCTAGTCAAAACGTTATGGTTGACGGACAAGGTTATTACCAAAGTAATCAGATCCCAAATGGACGGTATCAGCCGTACTATATACCAGACAATTACACATTTGTTCCGAACCAGTATCAGCAGATTCAGTCCTCAGCGGACCCGACGTACACAATGTTTATACATGACGTATGTCCGCCCCCTAGAACGGATGAAGAGTACAATCAAGTGCATAAAAGCCTATCTGGGGAGCTTATTAATCTTACGGCTACATCAGAGCAGCAGTCACAGGTAAAATACTTTAAATTCTTTTTTGCTTGGTACGAATCATAGCAAAGGGTTTTCTGGATGTTGAAATGTTTAGGTAAACTAATTTTTTACGCATACTGCGATACAACTGTAAAATGTTTTGATTCAGTTATATCAAAACAACTTAAGGAAGAAATATGTGTTATCTGTATCTGTCGTCGAGTGTTTGCTTATCTGAAACCACTAAACCGTTAGTTGAGGATCACGGATTCGAGCCTATGCCACCAACATGACTCTTCAGAAAGTTTACCGTTTTTTACGGAGAACGGACGTCGAACATTAATTTTGTAATACACTATATAAGTCTGAAATTCAGCTACCAAAAGCCTTGCCTATATAAATAAAACACTTGTCAGATCCCAGTAAGAGTATGTTCCCAGGTTTGGAGTCCATACTACCAACCTGACAATAACAGGTTAGAAATGTTTCAGAGGACTATGGCTAGATAGTGTTGTAAGCGCTGAAGGTACAATAGTCATGTTAGGGAAATGTTGGATAAAATCCCTCAGCCAACCCTGCAGCATCCCAATAGTTTAGTTTACAAAATCCACC
This sequence comes from Saxidomus purpurata, assembly GCA_022818135.1. NCBI lineage: Eukaryota > Metazoa > Mollusca > Bivalvia > Venerida > Veneridae > Saxidomus > Saxidomus purpurata. The sequence continues at coordinate 36,433,745 of JAFMSR010000013.1, forward strand.
ATGGTTTGGTCTATATTGATAAAACAAGTACCTATCCTCAGTCCATGCCCCTAGAACTACGTGGTCACCCTCTTCCCATCCTTACAAATATAAGAGACATTTATTTTAAACCGATATCCTTAAATATTCATTTATTCAAAGGACCATACCCCTATGGAGTGCGCTGTCTAACAGTACAGTGTGACTGTCCTATTAGACTATACGAGTCAGTATACAATTTGCTAATCTTAAATAGTTTTACTCTTTGTGGTAACTTTACAAGGACTTTTATTTAAATAGTGAGTGTTTTGTATATACCCTTGCTCCACCACCAACTTTCATGGTGTTCAGTTATGAACGTGTGCAGTATTAATAGATTGATATATGGAGTTTCCAGAACCAACGTTTTTGGGAACTTCAAACTGTTTCAGAAATGTGTGAATGCCATTTCTTTATCTACATACTAACTATTTAAACAAATAGTGAAGCTTTAATTTGAATTTTTTCTGAACCACACAGCTGTTTCTTATTTACCAAGCACTAATTTATTTTTCACAGGATTTTGATAGCAGTTAATTGTCACCTCTTGATTTGATTTGTAGTAAATTTCATAAAGGTCCGTCCATGTGTTTTCTTGGATGGGACCTCGGCAGGTCTCCTACCATGCCTATACCTAACAAAATGTTTTTTTCTAAGTCCAAAAAAGAAGAGATTTACCTGTCTGCAATTTTCAGTCAGTTTCAACCAAAGAGTGAATTTGACTGGTTGCCGAACAGTAGGTCAATTGCGGTGACCAATGATATCTAATTGGCACCTCTATTAACAAGGTCAGTTATACATGTGACCATAGGGCATGTATATTTATCAGTTAATCAACCTTTGCATTCTATAGCATGACAACAAAACAACACTACAATTGCAAAATTATCAAACAATTATAAAATGGGATTTTTTATCTATGCTATCTTCCTCAGAAGGCCACATTGAAAATATGTAAATATTTTGTATATTTGTCATAGTGTGTTTACCTTCTTTAAATAAGATATTATTATTATTATTATTATTATGTTGAATATTCTATTGAATTTCTTCACTTTTAAAGGGTCAATGTTTATTTCTTCTTTGTTTACTTACTTCTTTCTTTCTTTACTTATTTAATTGTAAAATTTCAAAATTTCAAATATGTTCTCACCAGAGTGCATTTTTTCTAATTGTGTACTTAATTTTACTGGTATTTAAATTTGGAATTTGATGAAAGTAATTGAATAGTAATTGAAATGTTATAAAATAATATAATAATAATAATAATAATAATAATAATAATAATAATAATAATAATATCTTTATTTAAAGAAGGGTACACATTTAGACACACATAAACATACATATATCTAATATTTCAATGTGGCCTTCTTAAGAAATTATATTAACAATTGAAATTACATGTATTTTTGCTGATGTAATTAATTACATTACGATTACATGTAATTGAAAAATACTTCAACTACAAATAATATTCAATTTCATCAAATTTTGTAATTAATTACAGTCAATTACAATTACATTATTCAATTACCCCATGTCTGGTCTGAATACCAATGACCGAGCTATAGGTTCAAACAATGTTTTTACTTAAGGTGGAATGCGCCTCAAATATTTTGTTCGAACTTTCTCATGAAATTTACACTGTGCATAGTTGAAGCTATTTCTGATGGATATCCGATTTCTTTGTTTTGATATCTCTTACGGTTTCTATGCTGTTATGCTTCAAACATTGCCACTGACGTCACTTTTTGCACAGCACGCTATTTCATGTTATTCCTCGAGTTTTCCCTCACCGCGCTTTTTAATTTTAAATTTATAGACAATATAAAATAACATGCGCCTTGCATTTAAGACGTTCTTTATAATGGTATAAAATTTGATGAAAACATTACTACGCTCGATACGCTAGTCGCGATTATGTGACGTCAAAACGGGAAAATTCTATCAGGGTTTTGCTTAAAATTTTGCCTTACAATTGGAGTTATGAAAAATCAGCTCGATGAAAAAACGCATACGTTTGATATGCTGTATAAAAATCATTTTACGTTCATTTGATATGATAAAAGGATGGGTCACCGGCTTACTATTTTTACAATTCCACGAGATTTCACCCCTACCCCAAACGTAGTTTTGACGTTGTGATGTACTTGGAGTTACTTTGTACGTTTTCTTTTTTAAACATGGATAAGTTTATTTACTAACAGGCTCATGTTTTCAATAAAGCATTTATGTACCCGGATGGGCTATTTCAAATGCTATACATCTTTATCTGCCTGAAACAATTTGTAGGTTAATGTGATCTTTGACCAGTGCTTTTCTATAGCGTTTAGATTGGATTTACACCCTTCCGTCATGTACATAGTAGCAAAAGACGGTGCCATGCCTTCAACTCTAATAGAAATAATTCAGATACTCCAGTGGCGACTTAATATGAATTACAAATACTTCTAAAGGCAGAAAAATTAATACAATCTTTCAGTATTTCCGTGTATGCTTGTGATTACCATGTGTCAGTGTCAAATAATAACGTTAAATTTAATTCGAGTTTATCAGAGTAAAAGTATTTTTTCACCTCATCACTGAAAGTATCGCCTGAACGGGGTCTGTATTCCCCATTCACACCGTGCGTCATCAGAATACAATTTAAAGTATACACAGGTCTACATTCATTTGTGTTTTTAAGTTTTCAAGCTTAGTATGTATCTTTGAGTTTTCGGGAAGATTGCGCATCCTTTTCAAAACCATACGTATTCTTTTTTTCTCCGGTGTAAAGCACCAGCATATGAAATCTGAATTTTAAGACAGCTAATAATTTTTGTTTGTGGAGATCGAGATCAAATTCGCCACCCCTAGTTTCACATACGAGTCTCTTGTTTTAAAACTACATATATGATTTGTTTTCGCTCGTTGTTTTGTTTACTTATCGTTCTCCACACACCGAATCTCTAATGAGTGGAAGAACCAGCGACTTTTCATTAGTGGTACACATATTATGCGAACAAATTAACCTGATCCTGTTCTTTTTAAATGAATATATCTTCCAGCGATTACTTCGAATAAATAAATTTCCGTAAGTGCGAGATCACGGATATTGTAGGTGCAATATAATTCTTTTTATACTTTGCTATTAACCGACGATAAATCCGCAGTGGAGTGGGTTGCGTGAAGAATTCAAGTCAAGCGCATGCGGGTTCGAATCTTTGAAACTTACTGTTTCGACATTTCGACATATAGTGCAAATGAACGCGCAATTATACTGACTAAAAACTCAAGAAGTTCTTTATAAAGCGCTGAAGAAGAAGGGGTTAATAAACTGCAGATGTGATGTAGCTTATAGAATTCATTTATTGTAATATGAAATAAATTTATATGCTTTTGAATATTAAAAGTTTTAATTATTAAATTAGCTAAAGCCAGTTTTTATTTATCTCACTAGTTTACCTACTTTTGCTAGGGTAAAATTCACAAAGTACAGAAAAAATCGTGCGCTATATTCTAACTGAGCGATGAAACACTTCTAGTTTTTTTCTTTTGATTGTTTATAAGTCCAGACCGACCCTGGGACTTCTCCTTGGGTGAACTTGCCAAGACTCCTGACAGGCACAGGTTTGAAGAGAGACATACGCAGATACAAGAGAATCCGAGTACCAGACCCTAGCTCTTTTTACGAATAGACCCCTTGATTCATTTGCATGCCCGGTGTATAGCACCGATACACGTGATACTACCTATTGGTTTCTAATGGGTTGAAAACACTGAAAAGTGTGTCTGAAATTTCCAGTGCCCCGGCCGGGATTCGAACCGGGGACCTCCGGATTGGTAGTCCAGAGCGTTAACAACCGCACCATCCGTCCCATCTATTTGTAAGTTTTATAATTATGAGGCCTGGTTAATTTGCCCGAGTAACTCATTCACAGCTTGGTGTTCTGCTAGTGCATTGTCGTTTGGCACATCCCCTGTTTCCTTGCCGGGGATCACACGCTGGTCATCTGCCACATAGGTCAATACGGAGTAAAGTCAGTGTCTCATCCTTATTCACATTCCACCCATACCTATATTCCATGATTTAAATCTCGACATGAGACAAGCTTTTAGCGCATACATGAAATTCATCTTAGAAATTGTGTAACGTAATAAATGTTTTCTTGAAATAATCAATAGATAGCAGTCTTTTTACATCTGTTTATTCCTCTGTAATTTGGTTTTCTTTCTATTTTTGTGTGTACAGCTTTTTCACATAACTTTAGCGTTACAAATATGAAATAAAGCATATAAAACTTGTGACGGAAAACTCATTTCCAACCTGTGATGATTATAAAATATGAAAGATAGTTTAAACAGCCAAATTAAAGTGAAGAAAACATTTCGAACACCCGGACAATCAAAATCGCTATTATTAAATATGACGATAGACTGCAGATGGCATTTTGGTTTGTATCATGCACTATGACTGAAAATGGTCATTTTTATCGCACGGAAAATCGAACAAAACTGTGAAGTAAACGTTCTTACATGAAGTTAACACTGTGTAGGGAGACGCCGATGTGTAGATGTAAAGCTGCGGACACCTCATTCGAAGGTTGCCGGTTCGAATCCCATCAGGGGAATTTGACCGGGGCCTCTTCAATTCCTCTTGTCTGTGCAACAACTGGTCGTACTCCAGGAAGAATCCATCGATATTATAGTTATTATGGCATGTAAGAGTATGCGACAATGGATGTGAATAACTAAAATTAAATGAAGTAGATATTTTATTTTTCAGTACGTTTATACGTAATAACATTTTACATACTGCTAATTTCATGTCTTTAGATCATTAGTATTTTTGTCATAAACAGTATTTATATATCTGACAAAGTATGAATTTGTGCATAAAATTTTCATTATTCCAAGGACACATGTGAATTTGCATTTAAACGCTTATGTCAGACATGGGGTAGGGGTACGAATTCGTAAAATTACGAAATACTAAAGTCGGTGAACCCTAATTTTTACAATGTCAACTAATAGCAATATCGTTTTTACAAAACATACTGAACTTTTTACGTTTTTTCATCGAGCCGATTTCTTACAAATTTAATTTTACGCTAAAACTTTAACAAAACTCGAAGTCATTTATTTCCATTTTGACGTCACAAATTCGTGCATAGCGGTTACAACGTCAAATTTTTTACGTCAAATTTTATATCAGTTTGTAGCTCTTATTGAAAGATATAAGGGAAAATCAGAAGGTTGGAAATATTTTACAAAGGCAAAACGCTACAGCTTAAAAACCTGCCGACAGCGTAAGACAGCGCGGTGGTAAAAAAGTGACGTCAGAAGCTATGTTTGAAGCACTACTGAAGAAAAAGTTTACAAGATATTACAAAGAGAAATTCTCTGTGAAATCAGAAATATGCTGAAATATACATGGTGCAAATGTGAGAAGAAAATTCGAGAAATTAATTTGAGGCGCATTCCACCTTAAGTCATCTTTGCGTTGAATAAAATAGGCCGGATTAATATATAGGTAAACACTGTGACTGTCAACGATTCTTGCGCTTTTTTCGAATTTTGTAAAAAAAAAATGAGGAAAAGTAGATATAGGATACCTTTTGCATGCCGGGTAACTCCTTTAAATCACACGTTTCATTCATACAAAAGATGATTAGAAAGAGAAGAAAGTAAGAAGTTGAAATTTAGTACATTGTGTTTCGTGTTACGATGCATGTGGTGTGATGCTGCGGCACTTCAATGTCCAAAATGCATTCACCACAAACTATTCAGCTGGCACGGAGTCGGTCAGGTTCAAACGCAAATCAATATCTGTTACTCTTCTGGTTTAAAACTACGAAGTCGGACAGCATCATCTCAGTTTTCTTTTAATCAAAGACATGTGCAAAAATAACATATATATGAGTTCAAAATAAACCGAGCATATAGAAGTAGTTATCTGGACCTCGATTTCAACACACATTCAAGTCTCCGCGCAAAAACAAAAGTTTTGAATTGCAATCTGAAATGTTCAGAAAATATTATTATAAAAACGGTTATGCTTTTTGTTTGTTTTGATATATGTCTGGCACCTAAAAACCTTAGTATTACCTGTCGATAATTTGATACCGATAGTTGATACGCGTAGCAAATCTTTTAGAAATGAAATCGCGTTGTCTTTTTGCAGAACGTTTGACTGACATCTCTTGTCAGCGTGAACTAGTTTTTGTTACTGATATACTTAACATCTTTATGAAATATTTTGCCATTATCTTGAAACTGAGTGCATGCTCTATGCCGGCACGCTGATAACATCTCAAATTCGGTAAAACATATGTACATAAGTTGCTTAGATGTATTCATTTCTATTTTATTTTTTTCATTTGTGAAAAAAATGATATTGTTTTTGTTTAAGATTGTCGAAGGAAGTAACAACGGGCAACAGTCTTGTGGAAACGTCCAGACTATCTCGGACAACGCAAGTAATTATACAGCCGCGGAGATGATACAAAGTAACACGGAGGTAAAAAACCACCATCCCAGTAACACTTTCAGTCAAGGCGCTGAAAGTACTTCTACACCCTACACACCGAATTTCTACGAACAACATGCTTATTACAATCAGTTTAATTCTGGTACAGTCTCAGACACTCCCGAGGCCCAACTACATGACCAAGGCCAGTTATATGTTTGTTATGACGAAGAAAGCGTGTACGTCGACCCCGAGAGTGGTCTGTCATATCCGGCTCTACACATGACAGAAGACAGCCTTATCACTGTCATCCTCCGGGAAGGCGTTTTCCTTGAGATTACCGCCAACAAGGGACTGAGACTCGTAAACCACGACAAAAAGCTTGTTGTGGCTATTAATGACACCGGAAGTAAGGCTTGCGTCATTCATCCTGCTGCAAGAATCTACCAATCAGATTCAAGCTTACACGCGGAACTATATTTAGGTCGACGGGCCAAGATGACAGACGAGTTAGTCATGTTTGGAAACAAACTAAAAACATACAAATTTGATCACAGAATAGTTACAGAAATGACCGAGGAACCAGTATTTCGGGACTTATCGCATGATGATTCGATATCTTTCCTTTCGACTGAGTTTGGAATTGGAATTGAAGAAACGAAATTGAAAATGAACGAAATTCTTTCTCATGCCCACTTCTGGAAGAGCGGAATCCGTGGGAGTACGGTAATTATAAACAATACAAAAATTGTACAAAATGAAAAAGGTGAAGTAAGTGTCTACTGCGGGCCAATCAGATTCCTTCGAATGAACCCCGAGAAAATGATACTTAGACTGAAAACTCATCATGTTGAGGTAGACATTGAAACAAACTGGAATGTGAAGGTCACCCGGGGATCGCACGCGTTGAATGCCAGTCACATCGGGTTTATAGTGTGCAATGGTAAAATTAAGGCGTGTTTGGACAGTCACAATAAATTTCAGTCATTCTCAATGCCGGACCACCGTGCTCTAATGTTAGGTCAGCCCGTTTCTCATCATCGCCCGGGCGTACCAAGAGAGCGGCATCGTAGAGCTCAACAACGGAAAGAGGAGCCGGAGGGTGACCACTGGGGCTATATTCAACGGAATCCAGATGAGGATCAGACTCGTGTCTTTAGAGAGTGGGAGGAGGGATGGGACTATAATTTCGAACAGCGGAATATCAATTATTACAAACGGTGGAACCCTGAAGCTGGTAGATGGGTGTATCCCAGTCGCCAATGGCGCAGGCGAGACCGCCGTTGACTTATCATGTTCAAATTTGTCTTTGAAAATGTTGATAAAGCGTGCATGCAGTAACACTTAACTATTGTGAGGTAGCTAATATCTAAAATAAAGCATCTTAGACTACTAGTAATAGATACTTTATAAAAGAACAAAATATGGCTTGTTTATATTAACGACGGGAAGTGATACGTAGAAGTAATTTATACGGGGCAGGTGTGCTTTAAGGCGATATTGGCACACTTTATGAGATATTACCTTTTTATTGCATATGATGAACATCGGTTTTGCTGAAAATGGGAAAAGATAAGACAAATAGATCTACACAAAACACACATTCCTGCAATACTAATTCTATTTCATAAAAAATAAATACCATTGAACGAATAAATAATTTATTCTATCCATAAAAAGCATGTGTCAGTTTCAGCAATTCGCTGCTCAATAACCCTATCTAAATTCAATAGAGACTTCTGTGTTATCTCGGAGGCTTTTCTGTTACGTATACGTTGTCAATAAATCAACGTTTTCACGTTGCTGCACAGTGACCGGAAAAATCCTCGATATGAATTTTCTGGCACACTAGCACGTGTGCCGATATTGAAGCTTTTTTTTTTTTTTTTGGGGGGGGTTTTTTTGGGGAGGGTGGGGGGGGGGGGTGGGGGGGGGGTTTTTGGGGGGGGGTTGTTGGGGGGGAATGGTTTTTTTTTGGGGGTGTGGGAAAGAAGAAAAAGGGAGGGGAGGGAGGAGGGGAGGAGAGAGGGAAAAAAAAGAAGGAGAGAGAGGGGGGGAGGGGGGGGGCGGGGGGGGGGGGGGGGGGGGGGGGGGGGGGAGGGAGAGGGGGGGGGCAGCCCCCACCCCCCAAACAAAAAAAAAAAAAAAAAAAAAAAAAAAAAAAAAAAAAAAAAAAAAAAAAAAAAAAAAAAAGAAAAGAAAAAAAAAAAAAAAAAAAAAAAAAAAAAAAAAAAAAAAAAAAAAAAAAAAAAAAAAAAAAAAAAAAAAAAAAAAAAAAAAAAAAAAAAAAAAAAAAAAAAGAGAAAGAAAAAAGAAGAAAAAAAAAAAGAGAAAAGAAAAAAAAGGATAAAGGGGGGGGGGGGGGGGGGGGGGGAGGGGGGGCGGGCGGGGGGGGGGGGGAGAGGGATATCAGTTATCGGCACACTACGTATACGTGATCGTTTTATCAGCCCATATCACCGAAAATCAAGGCAAATCTGATACTATATATAGTAACATGTGCAAAAACGATTTTAAAAAAGTTATTGTGTAGGGTTTACGCACGTTTTTTCGTGTTATAACATCTGCAAAATCTCGAGGGATGGTTAGTGCCCGAGCCCGTTTGGGCGAGGGCACCAACATATCCTAAGGTTTTCTGCATATTATAACACGAAAAAACGTGCGTTAGTGCTATTCTAGCATTAATAGCATAAAAAAGTAATTGAAAATAATAATGAAACGCTATTACTGCAAGGTGATAGGTGTATCGTGAGAGCAAACTTGGCTTAATTAAGTGAGAAAATTGAGAGCAAACTTTAGAAAATGGCGGAAAATGTGTAACAAGGTCAAGCGCATTCATATCATGGAAAGTCGTTTTCTTCACGCTGTGAAATTATATTAATATGCCGTTAGTATAGGGTTATATGTTTGTTACTGTCACTCGGTTCTTTGTTTCCACCCGCAATGATTCGCAGTTCTGAAGTTATTGAAGGCTGAATCTGGTCTGGTGAACAATCGATCTCTGGCCTCAACATCTATCGATTTGGATGAAAATTTTGATAAATGGCCAGGGCACTTTCGGTTTCTATTCGTGAAAGCTTCCACCTGACCAGATTCAACCTTCAATAACTTCAGAACTGCGAATCATTGCGGGTGGAAACAAAGAACCGAGTGAAGGTAACATATAACCCTTGACTAACGGCATATTCATATAATTTCACAGTGTAAAGAAAACGACTTTCCATGATACAAATGCGCTTGACCTTGTTACACATTTTCCGCCATTTCTAAAGTTTGCTTTCACGATACACCTACCCCTGTACTGGGACGACGTTCAATAATGCGCGGGACAACGTCCGTATTGTTTAATTCATAATTATGACGTCACCAGCGGTTTTTAAGCCCGGCACTGTTAGCGTCGTACATGATGTTAGACCTAGAAGACAGGTCCATGATTTACAAAGGCCCTGTCCTGCGCATAAATGGAAACGGGTTGTAACGGCGTGTGAATCTCTCCGTTAACACACGTTTTTTCTCCTGTTAAAACACCGGCGAAATGGGCAAAAACAGCACATTTTATGCTAGAATACTAATCCAACTTACAATGACATAAGGGAACAGACATGGGGATGTGGCTCAGTGGTAGAGCGTTCGCTTTGCATGTGAAAGGCCCCGGGTTCGATCCCCGGCATCTCCAGATATTATTTTTCCTTTGTTCTTCAACTTTTTAAAAGGCCATTTTTCTACCCAGTGAGTCACATTTATATTAATGTTGATGCTTTGCTTGACATCCTTTGACGTACAGTGACTCATTTCTCTGGCCTGTTAATACCTCGATATTGGAACATATAGAGGATATTTGTTTGTTTCAGTGAAATATCAATTTTATTTCACAGATGAACACCAAACATTGATATTTTTACGAGTGGCGTAGCCACGAGTGAAAATGTCATTAGTTTGGTGTTCACGAGTGAAATAAAATTGATATTTCACTGAAACAAACAAATTTTCTTTTTATTTTATGTTTTTTGGCAATTTGGAATTATAGTATTTCTTATTCCCCATGGAGAACCCTAGAATGATTACTACCATCATTACTGAAAACGCAACAAAAGTAGTTCAAAATATTTTGATTATTTCAGATAAAAGTATTTAAGAAGTCATTTCAATCTTTATCATACAGCGAAAATGAAACATCAATTCATTAGATATAGGCCTAAATTGATTTTTTTTATTAAATAAGTCTGCACTTCGTCACACCATGAATTGTGGCGTAATAATCAATCAACTGTTCATTTATTAAAAAATGCTCAGTCCAGAGCTGACCCAAGTGCAAAATTTGTCACAATTTAATGCATTTGTGAATAATGAGCGATTGTAGAGGTAGTTTTCCACTTTTTATAGGTGACTTATAGGTTTCAGACCATGATCATACAAGTATTAAGAAATTACTGTGAAAATTGGATGGTGGTGAAAAAAAAAATGAAAATCAACTTTTTCTCAAATTTTTATTCAAAATTGCTATAGATGGATAGAAAATGATCTAACTAAGAAAATGAATACCAACAACCCTATGTTTATTTCAAAAATAAAAATTTTATAGCCATTTTTCAATTTTGTTTAATGTTCTATCACCGATAAATGAGGGGAAATATTTGTCTCATAGGTGAATAATTGGATAAAACTAAGTATTTTAACGTAATTAATCACTCACTGTCAATCATGTGTATGATACTTTTGTATGGAGGGCGAGCTGGAGATCCTGGGTGTGAAAATATGGGACTTTTGTTTAGAATGTGGTTAAAAAGTAGTTCGGCAAAAACAGTGAAAATAAAAATGATATTTTCACTGCTTTGAAACAGTGAAATACCAATTTTGTTTCACCGATATATTTCAGTATTTCACTGAACAGCATAAAGTAAATAACAGTATTATAGTTGTATCCAAAAATACAGTTGAATCTGAGATCTCAATCGTGTGATCCGGAACTATACAGCCTCGGAAGATACGACCCCGGGGATCAACCGACTATAATAATATTCCGTTTATCTGCGTTAGCTCAAATATGCATTGCACGTAGACATGGTAACAACCTCTTCTTACGCCCGCATGATTGCGATTATCAAAACATTTCGAATTTTCGGACCATATATGCTGAGACAGACAGTCGCAAACAGCGGAAATGTGTGTTGGAATGTTAGATTGATATTTACGACAGTAAATGCGGTTGTAAGTGGTAACGAACCTATCTAATGGCTACGGCCTAAGTCGGAGCTGTTAACATTGTTTGCGACTATCATCTTACAAAAATGTATCACAAAAGTCAAGGTAGTTGATATTATTCTTACGCATTCTGTGTCATGAATAATTAAATTTTCGGATATAGTAATAAATAGTGGCAAATTTAATAGACCCAAAGCAACCCGAAGAGCGTAATATTAGAAAAAAGTACCTGTAAAATAGAGCTGCGTAAACACAAATGTCTTCTGTTTTGTGGTCAGGAAATTAAATAAGGAAATAGTCAATGTGATAGAGGAATATTGTTGGTTTTATTATCACGTTTTATTTCATGTTTTTATAAACCACCGAAAAACATAATATAAATATTGACCTTTAAAAGTGACCTTAAACTCTGCAGAGAACACCTGTCTCCAGATAACAGCAATGGAAGTTTTAATAGTACTCAATGTATATTATTAAAATGGTCCAGAACTTTTGAGAATGTACGCTGAATTGTTCTTGGACTATTTGCCGGAAACCTTCTGGTCAGACCTTTTGACGGTCAGACGATCCAAAAAACATGCCCTTCCTCATGGGCGGTACTAATTATCCAGCTTTAAAACCCCCACTAGGTAATAAAATATTATGCTCATGGAGATGCCGGGGATCGAACCCGGGGCCTTTCACATGCGAAGCGAACGCTCTACCACTGAGCCACATCCCCGCTGCTTTCTCCTGATTTCTGATAATAATGACTCCTATCGGTCATCATAGAGAAAGACAAAATGTTACAGAATAATGACTGTTCTGTAGCTATAAATGAATTGCAAAAATTAATTTATAGATTCTGCAAAGGATAGCCTGTTTTGTTTCTGACATGCTACGAATGAAATTTAAAGTGAAGTGTTGTTTTTTAGGGTTAACGCACTTTTTTCATCTGCAGAATCCCGAGGAATGGATATATATCCCGAGGGTTTCTGCAGGTGTTATAACACGAAAAAAGTGCTTTACGCTATTCTGGCATAAATAGCATATAAAATCATAAAAATAAAGTGTTGTTTTCTTCAAATTTATGACGTCACCTGCGGTTTTTAAGCCCGGCACTGTTGACGCCGTACATGATGTTAGACTTGGAAGACAGGTCCATTGTTTACAATTGTTCTGCGCATAAATGAAAACTGGTTATAACGGCGCGTGAATCTCCCCGTAAACGCAGGTTTTTCCTCCTGTTAAAACACCGGCAAAATGGGCAAAAACAGCACATTTTATGCTCGAATTTCTATTCACACTTATGCTTCTTCACATCGACAAAAAAGGTCTCAGCTAATGCCGAGATTGAAAGATACAACAGTCTAAAGGTCTTGATCAACAATTGTTCTTGATTAGCGCTGAATGACAGTTTATCATAACCTTGACCTTTTGTATACATATCTAACTCTTATGGCTCGTCATTTTTTGCAGCAGCTTTCTGTTAGGATTAACAAGCAATAATGTTAGAACACTCACTGAGCCAAAACCACATATATATTGTAGGCTTTATTATAATCGACAGAAAAATGACTGCAATATAGCTAAGGAATCTAAGTCATATTAAATTACGTGAATGTATATGACAAAATGAAAATAATCAATGGAATCAGCGACAATTGTGTTGTACGTAATTTGATCACCAATTCTACTTGATGGTTACTTGAATTCAGAGTATAGTACACGGGTGTCGTTTGACGAAAAAAGCTATAGCAGCTTACTCGCTTAGTACATCATGAAAATCCATTTGTGTTCATGTAACTTTTACTTACCCTACTGATGACACACGCAGAACATAAGCAGACTGCCCAGATGCGATCATTTTCTGCACTGTTAGCTTTTCGTCAAGTAAATTTTCACTGAGCACCATTTTAAACAATTAATGGTATTGTCCCTATTGAAAGATCGAAATAGAAAATGTAGCAATGCCAGTGTTGAAACCTGCTTCATTTACTTCTTTATTTCTGTTATGATCGAGAGAATGACGTCAGTTTTTAACATGATATTGCTTGTTGCGATAGTACATACATAATTATTTATAAACATTCTTCGTACATTTCATGCGACATGAAATTAAATTCATAAAACGTGAAAATCTTCGGTGTTTATGCAAATTAGGTGTAAAACTTCTGACAGTTCATACCTCGTGAAATGCAGAAAAAACACATTCTATTCTTAAATATACAGTCACAAATATCAAAACTACAAAACAGATTACCCTATAGTCTAACGCAGTACCGATTTAACGTCGTTTCTACTTGTTTACGTCGTTTAAATTTGAGACTATTAACGTATATTTAGTCGCAAAAATCGAACGGCTTTTTAATTATCGCATTTAGACATGTTGTGCGTTAGAAAAGGGTTAACTATTTAGTGATTTTGATATTTACGACGGATATATGGTTTTAATGGTCGCAAGCAGTTTTAACGCCGTCGTCTTTAAAAATCTTTGCGACCATCAAAAACCGTTTCTAACGCAGTACCGATGTAACGTCGTTTCTGATTGGTGACGTCGTTTAAATTTGCGACTATTAATTCTAATATGCCTACGGTATATTTCTATAGTCAATTCGAGTGCATTAATATGTAAGCACTCGGAAAAAGGGGGCAGTTTCGGACATGGAAGTAGCTCCTCCCGACTTTTCTAATTTACTCCCGCGCAAAAATAAAATTATAGAAATGGAAATAATATCAGTATATATACATCAGTCGCATGAAAAAGTTTGTTTGAACCAAAATATTATTTTTGATTGCGTCAAGTAAGCCTTTAGAATACCCTCACCTTGTTTTCCTTGAAAAAGGCCAAGAAATTCAGGATTAACAGTCATACAATGTTTTGATTCCGGGACAAACTATGAATGAAAATGTTTACGTCATCCCTGACGTCATACTCCACGTTAAAACGTTGTACTGTTCAAATACGGACGCATTTAAATCGATTGGCTGCTTTGTTAGGTTCTGAATCGACGTCTTCTGCATAATGTCAGTCGGTTTTCTTTTTTATATTTTATGTATTGATGATTAACTAAAATAGTTTGTTATTAGTTATGTTTGATATCTTGAATGGTTGCCCGAATAGGGGGGGAATTCCACGCTACTACTAATGCTGTTTTACACATTACCGCCGAACTGAAAAAGGTCCGTAGTAGTTCGATAGTTTAAAAATCGGCTTAGAATCGAAATAATCTATTTTTTTTAGTGCTTTATTGAGTCCTGCGTGATAATTCCGCCAGGCCTCACCTCTGGGAATGCTCATCACCCGTTAAATAACGTATATATAATAGCAAAATTCGAACGGCGTTTTAATTATCGCATTTACACATATTGTGCGTTAGAAAAGGGATAACTATTTAGTGATTTAGATATTTGCGACCGTATATTATAGGAATAACTGTTTTGTAATTTTGATATTTGCGACTGTATATATACGGTTTTTAATGGTCGCAAATATTTTTAATGCCGTCGCCATTAAAAATATTTGCGACCATTAAAACCGTAACCGAATATATCGTGTCGCAAATATCACAAAAGAGTTATTCTAATAGTTATAATATACAGACGCAAATATCAAAATCACAAAATAGTTATTCCTATATTACACTTAACCATCTGTCTCTACTCTGTCTGGCAGCACATTGGTTTATTTCATTTGCCGGTCCCTCTTTCCGTTCGTATGAATGTTCATATATAACGATTGTGTTAGTGTGTGGGGCACAGTGACCTTAATCTTTGAACTTGAAGTAATCCGTCTTCCCTTTTTTCATAGAATGATACTAGGTACCTGAATAGTGAATGGGTTTATGGTCAGGAACATATTAACGTTTCATTCTCGCTGGGGATAATGCACTGTAACATTCACCGACACGGAAGATTATATAAAAACTATGATTAAAACCCATATAGATAATAATAGTAGCTTAAGTTTTAAGACCTTATGCGAAACCAAATACCAGGGTAACATTTTCCAATCAGTTTTCTTCGTTGACTCATCAACTTTTTGAGAAATGCAAAAACTAAAGTTCTGATCAAATATGGATAATCACTTTTCTATATTAAACTGTACTTTTTTTCTAATTTATTTCAATTTTCAACTTTCGGGAGGTTTTTTCTTTCTCCTTTTCAGTGGTGGAAGTTGTTTCTGATATAGGGTAGCGGCGTCCGTGAGGTGTTCCTCGTCGTTGTCGGTAACCTTTATCGCTGGCTTGCCCGTATCAATCCACTGGTGCGGATAGTTTACTACAAATAAAGTAACAAGATAGTGTACTATTTGATCAAATACATGTCACTGGCCGTGAAGGCAATGTACGAAGGTACATGGAAGTCACGTGTTTACTTACCCTAAAAGCTTGTGGCCGGACTCCGGCTGTTTCCCGTGTATCTATTGAATATTATATACCCATAACCAAAATGGAGATAGTATAGAAATGAAGAACGGTATTTCATAACTCTTGCACTCTGCATTTTTTCTTATTTGCCTGTCAATAGTTTAAAAGTTATTAGGCAAAAGAGCAAAAGTAGTTATAAAAGACGAACGTAGTCACAGACACAGAGAAAACAAATTGCTTAACTTAATATCTTTATCCAATATTGATGATTCAAACGCTTTACTTCCGTTGCGGTCCTGATGGCATCAGCCAAAAAATGTTCTAGGAAACATCAATATCTATTGTTAAACCGTTAGAAATTACTACTAAATTAAATTACTTTTCTTCAATTTTCCAAAATTGCTCCTGTTATTCCACTTTTCAAAAAAGGTCGCACTGAAGAATTATAGACCAGTTTCTCTATTAAGTTGCTTAGGTAAAATTATGGAGAGAGTAATTTGTAAATATATTCATAATCATTTACATTTTAATAATCTTATAATTCCAAAATCAGTGTTGCTTCAGAAAAAACAATTCCATTGCTTATCGGCTTACAGAAATATATCACCAGAATTTGTCAGACATTAGATTCAAGACAATGTATGTGCATGGTCTTTTGTGATATTTCCAAAGAATTTGATAGGTTTTGGCGCAAAGGTTTATTGTTTAAATTAAAACAGAATCGTATAAATGGTCAATTACTAAAATGGATAGAAAATTACTTATCAAACAGAACACAAAAGGTTATTATTGCATGCATATCGGATCGGCATTTCCGGTGATTTTGCCCATGCCGGAAAAACTGGTATGGCACCCCTCCTATGCCAGACGATTCTCGTGAATTATTTATGACGTAACGTTATAAACAGTGTGACGTCACTTTCCTAAACACAACGTCGGAAACTCGTTTGTTTTTCATGATAATTCATTATTTTGATAAGTTTGCATTTAGAAATCTACTTTAAAGTACTAGACGGTATGCAAGAAAAATTTTCCATCATGAGACACTTGGTTCAGATGGAAACCTCGTGCTCGTGACAGAAACTATTATGGTTGATTCTACAGAATTTCTGATAGTGAAAGTATTCACTGTGGAGTACCACAAGGTTCGATTCTAGGACCTTTATTTTTTAGTTTACGTTAATGGTGTAGCTGATAATTCATTGAGCATAACTAGAATATTCGTTGATGACACTTCACTAGCTCAAGCAACATCAACTGTGGTATCTTTATCTTTAATCATGATCTACATATCATATCCGAATGGTCGAAACGGTGGTTTGTAAAGCTTAACCCTAACAAAACTGAAGTATTATTTTTAGCACAAATAGAGAATAAAATCATCCAGTATTATATTTTGACGGAATCCAAGTACCATTTACTTAAAAATCATAAACATTTAGGTCTAACTATAAGCAATGATGTGAAATGGCATGAATATATAGAACTTATCTTTAAATCAGTTTCAAGAATGCTAAATCTAATTTGAGCGCTAAACCTTAAGATTACTAGAAATACATTGAATCATATTTATATATCTTATATGAGACCACAACTAGAATATGCTGCTGTAGAATGGGACAATTGTACAGAATTTGAAGAAAAATTAGAAAAACTACAGCTTGAGGCAGCCCGTATCATAACTGGTTTAACTCGGTCAGTTTCTACAAAGAAACTTATAGAGGAAATATGGTGGTTACCCTTAAAGGTCCATTACTAAGACCAAATAGAATTTTCTTTCAGATCTTGAATTGTAACGGGCGTCTTCTCAAAAGGAGAAATAAGACAAACTGCATCGAATGTGACCATATTGTGTTGAAAATTTGAGTTTAATAAAAGAATTAAAAAATTATACTTTGCCTTTTCAAAAACGAAAGAAGGTTTTCCAGTTTTTAAATATCTTTGTAATTTTCAAGACGTCTCCTGGAGAGAGTCTGTAAAAAGTTTGTACATGAATAAGCATGTCTATTTTGAGTTATAGTTGGAAGAACTTTACTTCCAATGATGTTGATCTTATATCTCTGACTGTTTACAACATGCAATAAAGCGAAAGTAGAATAAAAAGACCACCCAGGTCAATTTAAGGAAATACAAGAAAACTCAATCGTTTTTCTGCAGCAGTATTTCAAACAGGGAATACTCCACGACAGTTTAAAACTATATTTCCCTGGTACAATTCCAGATTTAAAAGAAAATTCGATTTTGTCTTAGTCATGGACCTTTAAGTGATTGTACGTAAATTTCAAAAACTTGTTATTATGTATAAGCATAAAAATAGTTTACAATCGGAACAGATTTGTTCAATTTTTCCAAGAACAGTTTGTGAACAAAATCGCTATAACGTAAGAAATGCTGAACATTTTACAGTAATTGCTAGACAAACAGCGATCTTTTCGAACTCTTTAGTAACATCCGGTGTTAATTTATGGAATGTTCTGTCAGAAGATATTGGGAACGCTCCGACCTTATCTTGTTTTGAAATGGACTTAAAAGTTATTTGTTCAAACAAATTGAAACACCTTCATTTTATTCTAAAGGCATAATTATTTTTACTGTTTATCATACTCATTTAAGAAATGGTTACAGTAGCTTAAATTCAGACTTGTTTAATAACCACTTAAGAGAAAATGAAACCAGCAACTACAGAAATGGAATTTATAACGCAAACGTCTTTTTTTCCAATGTTGAATGTTTTTAAACCAAAGAATAGTACTCTTTAGAGAAGCCACACCTATGATCTCACTTCCTTTAAGCATTAACTTACAGTTGTTATAGGGAACTTTTATTTGTTGAGAACGCATTCCCAAGTACTACGATAATTTAATATATCCTTTCGATTAGTTCAAATGGTTATACTTGAAACTAGAAGGTTTTAGCGCAAAGCAGTTATATATTTTTGTGTGTTTTTTTCGGGTCGTACATTTATGTTTTACAACGTTTATTAAAAATTTTATATTCTGTAACATCATATTGATACATTGTAAATATTTATATATGTAGCTACAATGCTTCGTAATATATTGTTTGTATTAAATGTTGTATTATTTTATATATCGGGTATTGGGGGAAGACGGGTCGTATCATGCTGTTAAGCCTCTTGGATTGCCAAGGCTGTTTAACGATTTGCTATGTATATGAATTATAGTTTAAACTAAAAGACGAACGTTGGCAATAAAGCTATACCTATATTTTTGCACTTGTAAATTTGGAACAGATGTTTGCTAACAGTATATTTTGGTTAATACTGGAAATATAACATTTGATTTGTTCATTGAACTGCTTGTTTCAACATGAAGTACTAGCGTGTCTGAAAATATATCTATTTCCAATAATCCTCTGTTGGCTGGCCTTAACCTGACCAGTATTTTTCCCTAATCGGCGAGCGTGCGTAGAACACCCTTCCGCTGTAGATCGATTACATGTACCTAATATCCGTCTAATTGCTTTTCATGTACTTTGAATGGCTGTTCCGAAGACTTATTTACATAACTTTTCTGTCGTGCAGTAAACATTTGTAGCTTGACCTTAAACTCGGTTCGGAGCCTTAATTTCTTTCTTTCCTGCAACAGTACATACAGTGTTCGTAATACACTTTAGTTCGCGCCAAAACGAAATCAGCCATCATAGTTTTTATTTGCTTTACAAGTGAATCCAGAGTTGCATGAGTTTAACGTCCGTTTCAACCGTATTTTTTTTGTTTTTACAGGCGAGAAGAACCAGTCTTAGATCCCTATCCTCCATAAGACACTGTTTACGTTTTACAGAGACATTGTCGGTAGCAGGGCTCGAACTTATACCTTAACAGTCTATGAGAAGTTACAGTGGTGTCAATTCAATGACTCTAACTACTCGAACACTGAGGCGGTCAGTTGACTCAGAGAGATCGAAACGACTTAACAACTATAAAGCCAAGGTTTAGGCCTTGACCATCTACTGATCAGTGATACAAGTTACCTTCACAGTGCGCAGCAATAACACCAAGATGTGAATGATGGACAGTGGTTTTTCAAGTAACTACAAAAATCAATGACTGGGTCGAAACTATCATACCCATAAATATATATCAGACATACGCATTCAGACGGGACGTCATTTGGGAAAACTCTGACGCCATAAATTTCATTTCAATCTTTGTGCAACTGTCAAATGAAGCTGTGTTAGAAGTCGAGATTTATTTACCATTTCTTCTTGTTCTTTCAGTCTTTCTTGTAGAATCTCGTTGTACTTTCTTCGTTCTTCTCTCTGTTTCTCTACCTTCTCTTTCATACCGTTAACATATTTATCAAATTTATCGAGTTGCTCCTTCGCCACAGCATCCATCCGAATCTGACGCATCTACGAGTTTAAAACAGGAAACACGACATTTGATGAGATTAACATTATTTTGTGCTCGCGTCAGGTCCTGACTGATATTGAGTGATTTGAGGTGAACTGTCACAGGTCACCAAAGTTTTTTTTTTTCACCAAAGTTTTTACCTGTTCAATTAAATCATACAATACTGTTCGTGTGCCTGGTTGCCATTATAGTGGTAGAGTAGTTATTGACAGGATCTCCATAGTAAGTGTAATAAATAACAATGACTGCAGACGCAAGGCACTGGTTCTTGCAAAACGGGTGTCAATATTATGTGATTAACAGTGATGGTTTCCCAAGCATCCAGATATTTCAACACTGTTATGTACATGTTCCTTATATCACATAGAAAGAAAACTCAAGAAAATCTACTAAATACACATATAGTGACGTAATAAGGCAGTAATGGCGTTCCATAGTATTACATTGCTCTATATATCCAGAATAAGAACCATTGGTGTTTTAGCGTTACTTAATGCCGGATAATGGAAAAGAGCTTTGTTTACGTTGCGATACATTTAAAGGTCCATTACTAACACCACATCGAATTTTCTTTTAAATTGCTGGGAATTGTAACAGGGAAAAACTTTACACTAGCCGTGGAGTATTTCCCTGTTTGAAATACTGCTGCAGAAAAAACGATTGAATGTTTGTGTATTTCCTTAGATTGACCTGGGTGGTTCCGCTTTATAGAATGTTGTAAACAGTCATAAATATACTTTGCACATCATTGGAAGTAAAGTTCTTCAATTGATTATAGGCATGTTTTTTTAAACCTATTTACACTTTTAAGATTTCTGGAAACTTACAAAGATATTTGAAAACGGGAAAACCTACTTTCGTTTTTGAAAAGGCTAAATATGAATTCTTAATTCTTTTGTTAAACTCAAATTTTAAACATAATGTGGTCACATTCAATGCAGTATGTCATATTTTTCCTTCTGAGAAGACAACTGTTACAATTCCAGACTTAAAAGAAAATTTGATTTGATGTTAGTAATGGACCTTTAATATACATGTATCATGTATACATATTTAGAAACGTAGCTGTGCTACTGTTATATGCCAGATCTAAATGTAACTCAATTAAGTAAATTAAGTAAATTAACCTTGGGAAAAAGCGTGAAGCCACTTCTTTACATTTCACTAAAAGAAGAATACTACTAAACTAATACAAAACCTCGTTTCGAGCACGACTCTCATGTTGCTCTTCCCAATCCGGGCGTTTTATAATCTCCTTTTTTCTTCTTTCTCTCTTTGGCTGTTTCTGTTTCTTTTTGGTCATCTTCTACGGTGCATTTCATTATTTGAGATAAGTCCTATTACTAACAAAACGAATTTTGATGAAGGAATCAAAGACGCCGCGCAGTTTGCACTGATGGCACTCATATTTTAGTTCATTTTCATAATTTGAGATATAGTCCTTTTACTAGTTAAATGGTATTATCTTGACTATAAACATTTTAAATGATTTTCTATTTTTTATTTATTATCATGGGAATTTTCGTAACTGGAAATGCGATAGTTGTTTATGTACTTAATGTCGAACTTTATGTTAATAAAGAAAAGAAACTTTTTCAAAAAAAAACCGACCCAAAAAAAATCCATTGTAAAACCGTCAAGGGTAATCGTTACAACATAAAGAACACAATAAGTTGCACGAACTAAATAAAATTAACGTTTCTAAAATTACCACAAAGGAGACTTAAACATTTAGTTGTATTTAACATAAAAACATTAATTAACAATCATTTGTTTTTGGTTGTTTCCCAAAAAAGTGTTTTCGGACCGTAATACCGGCCATTTTAGATACCAAGGAACTGATACAATAACCATGGCTCCTCCCCCAATTTCACTAACTTAATAGGAAGCAGAGGCAAAAACCTTTTTACATAAAATTTACACCGGGTCTAAATGTTCATAAAAGAACTTCAAAACAGACTTATGATATATTCACCCTTTCTATAGTGCCCTTGATTAATTATGCTTGACGTATACATTTGCAACTATTGGAGTTTTTGTTTTTAGATAACGCATATCTTTCTTTAATCTTAAATTAATATGTAATTTAAAATGGGTTTCTAACCCATTATTCGATTATCTGAGGCTTAGAAGCAAAACCTTCCCTTAACTTTGATGAATCGGATCGTAAGGTCCGTAAACAAAGCTAAAAAACTTAGTCTTTTAGATAATGAAATGCTCATTTGTGTCTAAAGTTTTTAATAAGAAGGGTCATTGTTAGTGTGCTGTTTTAATGCTTATACTTTTCTAGTCTTTTCTCAAACATAGCTTTATTTAAATAATAATATTGGCGCTCCGCGTTTGAACCCTAAAAATTTGAAACCTATTCAATACTGACCCCCCCCTCCCACCGCGGCTAACAAATGTTAAGACTAATCAGAAGTGTAAAGTTTCTCTAAATTAGTTGAAATAAAGTTCCGTGCAGAACATCAGTTTTGCCACTTTCACTTTCTATTTAAACAATTTAATATATTTTTAACTTTAATGCTTGCTCCAGGCGTAGTGCGTGCTTACCTCTTCTCGGATAGGAGTCTGGTACAGGTTTAATAAGTTGGGGAAACTAGAACATGACTTAAGTTTGATGCTGTGTCTACTAAGGCGGGATAATGGAAGATTGTGTGACCGGTAGTCCGAACTGTATCCAGTCCGAATAGACATTGTGGTCGACATTTCGTCCCCATCCGTCTCGTAATGAACTCCGCCATCTTTATGATGATGCTGTAAAATCAGAAAATATAATAATACATAGCCCAACGTAAAATTAAAAGGTTTTGGAACTTAAGTAGCATTCAGAAAGCTTGACAAGCTAACAAGGTGGCATCCTTATTTAGCATGTAGTTAAGGTCCTCCAATGTGTACTAAATATAAAATACTTACTTTATAAACGGATGTCTAGCTAGAACGAATGTTCAGCTGAATATTGCATCTCGACATTGAGATTGTTTAATGTATTAACCGAATGTCGAGCCAGAACGAATTATCAGCTGAATATTGCAGAACGACATGGAGATAAATCTATTTTGTAAATGATTGTTGAGCTAAAACCAGTGTTCAGCTGAACATCGCGGCTCGATATTGAAAAGTGCAACGAAAATGTTGATGTTCAGCTATGTGTCTGTTCAGCTATAAACATTGCAGCTCAACGTTAGTGTTTAAATGTGAAACTATGAATGGTGAGCTGAAATCAGTGTCGAGCTAGACATTGCAGATAAACATTCATGAATCACTATATAAGTCGAATAACGCCAATCTCGCCTATGAACGAACTAGCTTCAAATACATCCTGAAAGTACTGAGTAGAGAGGTAAATATAATCGATTAGTCAGGTCACAAAAGGACGCCAGGACGTCACCATTTACTTGAATGGACACCAGTACTTTTCTCCAATGGACCGGTTTCGATAGTCTTGGCAAGTTCTCAGTAATTTTTAAGCTTTATTTCGAAATTATGCCCTTCCACGTCATCACAACTGAATTACGAAGAAAGAATTTAAAGACCTATTAAAGCCAGTGAAATGATATGAAAATCTTACCTCCGAATAGTTATGGGCGGCTACTGCTGTCATAATTCCTCCTTTTTAATATTCCTGTCACTATTTAGCCGTGTTACACTGCAATATACATTGTTACAATCATCTACGTAAACTGTCCTTAAAGGTATTCCACTATTTACAGACAAAAAATTCGTACTCTTTATTCCCAATTTAATCTGGATTGATTTAAAATAAAAATTATTTCCATTAAGTTCTAATTAGACCCTTCTGGTACAAAAGGTTTCATATCAGGATTAACACATTTTGTTTTGTCCACTCAAAGCCTGCTTTTCTTTTTTGGCGTAATTCAAATGACCGCAATGTTAACTCCTTAAGTATTGTAAATTTAATTCGATTAAAAAAGTACAAAATATTACTTTCATAAATAATGAAGACCGTTCCTCTGTGTGATCTATCCATCACAGGATGTTTTACAGGAAATACTTTCTCATTGACACCGTCACATATAGTAAAGATTAATTCTCAAAGAAGAAATCAATGTCCTGATTACAAGGAATGTTTATCCGCGCGTTCCAGACACAATCATTAATAAAGGGAATAAAAAATCTGACAAACAAAGTAAACAGCCTGCCAAGAAAATAAAATAAACGTAAGGCAAGTTGACTTTGATTGTAACTTTATCAATATTTGCTGTTCAATTACTTTTGTTATCAATGTTTTTTAATCAGATCATAGGGACATTATTAAGTGTAAGGTGCGGTGTACTTAATTGGACACTATATATATTAACAATGTTATACGTACACTTGTACGAATACCTTGGTTCTAGCGTACGTGGTATATTCATTTCCATTAACTACCTTCAATATTGAGTGGTTAGAGTCGGCGACTTGAAATCATGATTAAGGGTCGTGGGTTCGATCCCTGCTACTGGCCATGTCTCAAGCAGTTTCTGACATAGAATAGGGTTTAAGAACTTGTCCTTCCCAGGAACGGTGGTTAGAAAAATTGCCCGGTTGTAAAATAACTGAACGGGCGTTAAACGCCGAGAAAGCGAAAAACAACCCGAAACCACACCAATATGCACTCATTTACCGGTATGCTATATACAGTATATATTATCATTACCCTTCGGATGGCGAGTGATTTGTTTTTGGGACCAGCGTAGATCATGATCATCCTTTATTTTTTAAGAACTGATGTAAACTTTTCAGCAATAACTTCATGATACATATTAGGAAAGCGCAGGTTCCGAAAATATCTTAATGGCGATCTAATAGCAGGTTATTTACTCACATAAAAGCATGAAAACAGTGACTTATAATGTGTCTGATATAAACTGCGAACCAAGATAATTATTACAGCGACCTACACAGAACTTCTTCGTACGATTATAAGCCATATAAGTTGGAGGAACGGGGAGGATCGAACCTGAAACCCAATGAATTCACACAATATATATTTACCTTATTAAAAAGTCTCGATTTTTAATAAAAAAGTAAAAACATAGTTAAACTACCAAAACATACACTAATCAAAGACATAAATTCCTTACCCTTTCACTCAACTATATATTCCTCGCAAAAACAACATGTATAATTATTTTAAAATGGCTCACTTTAAAATCCATAACACAGTATTTAAACAGTATTTAAAAATGCATTTTTATTTCTGATTAAACTCCGTGTAAAAGACTTGGTAGCGGTTCGTCAAATATTAAACGAACTGTTTAATCACACGGAAAATGGATTAAAACAGTCTATTATTTCGTTTTCATAAGCTTTGTTATATACCGCGGAACAATACGGGGTTGAATTTCAAAACCGCGGTATCAGTAAACCAACAATGGTAGGATTACAGTCAATTTATCACAGATTTAGCTTAACTGAAAGCAAATACTGTTATTTATTTATGGCAATTGAATTTTAATTATATTCATTGCAAAGATAAAGATAGTCTGAATGAGAAATCATTAGGCAGAAAAATGATCACTGAAAACATAACTGTAACTTATGGTGGCCTATTGGTGCAATAAGTTTAAAAATATATAATATATCTTTCTGGCGTCGGTTGACGAGTAAAGTTCTTGCAACTAACATTGTGTATTAACTACCCTTTCCTTTTTCTTTTCTTCGGCTTTTGCTGTAAATTGTTTTTGTTTTCTGGTTGGAAAACTTTTTTACTTCACTTCATTCACTCTGCTGAAGTCTGTCACATATGTAAGTGTGGGGATGTGGCTCAGTGGTAGAGCGTTCGCTTTGCATGTGAAAGGCCCCGGGTTCGATCCCCGGCATCTCCAGATATTTTTGTTTGCCTCTTACTGGATCATCGTATTTAAGTGTTAAGAAATCAATGGAACCTTTGTACCAAACTCATATCCTTTTCAACATCATCTTAATATAGTCCATGTCTTGAAAACATTAATTGTGCTTCCTCAACTTGCACGTGAGTAACGTGGCATTTTTAATTGGGGTTGATGTAACCATCTTCGAAACTTTTCTGTTTCTGTAAAATGTCTTAAAACATGTCACAGTATTTAAAAGGTTAAGCACTGAAATGAAATTAGTGTCAAAAACGGATGTCCGGGTAGTTTCTTTTTTTTACATTTATTTCCCTGCGTTTTAGTGTAAATGTATATTTAGGAAATAGATTTCACATTTGAGTGGTATACCGGTTAGTATATCACTGTGTGGAGTGTAGATGCGTAGTAATCTAACCACGAAGGTCGAAGGCCTGGGTGACTAATTACGAAGCATCTTAACGACACACAGTGATATACTAACAGGTATAGCACTCAAAAGTAAAATCTCCATTCCATTCTAACACGTTAATTTAAACAAAAAACTGTTCGAAGGGGTACTATTTCATGCGCTTACACGAAGTCGCTGCCTTGAATTTTTAGTATTCCGTGCATTCCTTGCATTTCATGACATTTTCGCTGTTCTATTTTACTCCTCAATTAAAACGCTATTCGCTTTATTTTTGTTGTTGCTGATATTGCTGGCGATACAGGAAGTGTAGAAAATAATACTACGATTTGTTTTACATCACGTGAATTCATTCATAACAATACAAATGGCATGCACACTTATAGATGCTGTGTGAAAATTACGCGGGAGGGAATTCCAGCAGTCAAAAATAGTTCCGGGCGCCTAGCGTGATATACTTGGTAGGTATATCACGCTCAAATCCTTCTTTGCCTATATAGATGAAATTTTCAATAGTGTTAGAATAATCATTAAACATATCAAATTAAACATTATGTTAGTGTTATACACAAAAGCATAAAAACATATGGAATAACGCGTATCTTTAAAACAGTCGTTAAAGTACAAAGTAAAGACAATGATACAAATACGAAAAACGCGCGACAATGGCGTTTATTTCTTTTGGCTTAATGTAAATCGAACTGAATAAATGTAATACTATATTGTATATACGATATGAATATCTATTGATTACCATATTATGTATTTTATGTGAACGTTAAAACTATTGTCATGCAGTTTAATTTAGTTATTACACCTGCACCTAAGTATATATCAAAACTATTGATCTTAGTTTGTACTGATTTATTCTTCTCTCGATTGTGAAAAAAGTTTGTAGCTTATCGAGTCACTCTCGATTCCGCTTCCCGAAAAAAAAGCACTGGTTAGATATGAGGAGGTACGGTGGTGATACCAGTAGGGCTCGAACCTACAACCTCCGGGATGATCGGCAGACACCTTAACCTCTACATCACGCTCCTATACACAGTCACATAAAGTTAAGACCCCGAAAAGTCATTTTCATAAAACATCCCGGACCGACTATCAAACATAAATTATATATGCTTGATAGTCGGTCCGGGGTGTTTTATGAAAATGACTTTTTGGGGTCCAAACTTCACGTGACTGTGCTATTGATCAAAAAGGAACAACTTAAAATATTTTTCAGTAAAATATCTTTTTAAAGTCAGCTGTTGCAAAACCTTACGTTTCACTGATCATTCTAAATGTCAATTAAAAAAAAATATTAAAATATTTTAAAGGAATATCATGACTAATCAGCGGGTGCCTGTGATCAATAATACAATCCCTCAGACGATAGATAACACGATCAATATTCCTTATCACTGTGCATGCGCAGAAGGTTTTGGAAAACCTGTATTACGTTATCATTATTCATTTCGGTAACTATCTTCAACATAGGTCAAAATGAGTGAAAAGGAATACGGGACTTTTGGCCCTGCAATTGGTACGTAGATTAAAGACAAAATACAATGTTTCACAATCATAATCAGGAAACAGATTTTACTTTTGAGTGATATACCGGTTAGTTTATCACTGTGTGGAGTTTTGATGCGTAGCAATCTAATCACGAAGGCCGAAGATCTGAGTGATTTATTACGAAGGATCTAAACGACAAACAGTGACAAACAAACCGGTTTGTCACGCAAAAGTAAAATCTGTTTCCATTCTAACACGTTTTCTTGGAAAAAATGATGAATTATTTCATTACGCTATGCTGAGTGACTTTCCAGGTCGCCAGACAAGGCAAGAACATTTTTGTTGTTTCCAGAACTTTTACTCCCAATTCTATAATTATGGATTTTCAGTGAAATTATTTGCATTTGTCTGTATACCGTCTGACTTCATGGAGCTGAGCGTTTACGGTGCTGGGTTTAAACGTTGATGACGTCATATATACAACATAAAGCACGAACAACGACGTATCATGTACAGTATATATAAAATATGCCAAAACCATGCTTCCAGTGTAAATTTAAGAGAATAACTGTTAAGTTTTGGTGAACGTTTAAGGAATACTCAACATTTATTGCAGTTCGAACACAAAGATCGACACTGTGAACGTGTTTGGACGTTTTAACTGTTAAAATACGCGGAGTAAATTTTCAAAAGCTGAACAGTTCCGGCCATTAGAGTGATAAACCGTATTGTATATCACGCTCTAATCTTTTTTTTTTCCTGATATGAGACGAAATGGAGTTAGCGTTAGAAAGATAGTTATATAAATTATACTATGATGGTTATTTTCCAAGATTTCTTTACTGCGTTTTTAGTGCTAGGAATTCTATTTTCGTTTTAAATTAATTGAAAAATTACTTTTAAAAAGCCGGAATATCAATTAAGGGTTATAAACAAAACATAATTCAACTTTTGTGCATGCACATTTTGAAAAAAATGTATAGTGAGCGCATACGTGGTTTAAATTTTAATTTTAAATCGAAAACACATGAAATCCGCCATTTTCTCAAGCGTTCGATCATTTTCTCACTTAAACCAAGTTTGCGCTCACTATTCGCTGTTTTAATATGATAAGTCGATGTTTAGTGTTTGAAACAGAAATAATGTATACGATCCTTTAAGCTATATAACAATGAGTATCAGTTGGAATTCATTGCTAATATTAAATGTGAATTCATAGCTATACATTTATCAATTATCATATACAATGTACCTATGTTGAACCGTATATGTCCCGGAACGTATATATCACACGAGAGAAAAAATTCGACCGCATATGTCACACGTGTGATATATTCGGTCGAAAATAGTCTTCGCGTGAAACGTATATGGCACATAATATGTATACGTTTGACTTCGAATTTTATAGGAACACGAAAACGAATATCTCACATGCAGAAAAAGGCAAATAAAAACGAAATGTAACGATGTTTGGGAGGCATCCATATAGGTTTATACATGTATATAGGTGTAATGTGGAGAGCCGAAATGCAATGACATGATTATCCAAGAAAGTCCAAGGTAAACGACATGCGATCAACACTTATTGGAACTTAAACACAGAGTAAACTTGATATATCTGCATGGCCGGCTCCTGTGGATCGGTTCCGATCCTCTTCCTGACTTAAGCAAAAGTATAATTTGTACTTTCATGCACTTTAATATCACAACCTATGAGACATATACGTTTCGGTGTAAACTGTCAAAAATGACCAAACGAATATGTCACATTAAACACGTGTTACATTTACGGTCGAATATATCACACACGTGTGATATATACGTTCCGGGACATATACGGTTCAACATACCTATATAATGTAATCTACTTTGATTTGCTACGACTGTTTGTCTGCAATGTCTTGGTTTTGATAATAAAGATATAGATAAGGATTGCAATAGCGGTATCATTATTCACTTTGTCTGATACACTGTCGGTAAAGATTTTAAACATTATCAAACAATTTATTAGGTTATCAATCAAATGAGTGAAAAGGAATACGGAACTTTTGGTCCTGCTGTTGGTAGGTAGACGAAAGATTGTTTCACGATCATAACGATAGTTATAGATACTTACTCTGATGATAATTTTGTCAGGATTTCTTTACTGGGTTATTCACTGAAACTATCCTACTTTCGTTTTACGTTTGTCTCACTCAAAATGTTACTCAAATAGGCCGAAACACAGAATGTTTCAAATAAGGGTAATACATCATAATTTGTCTACTGACTTTCTAACAATTCTTGAAAAATGTAAAATATTAGGATCTGTTCACTCAATTTAACTTACCAATCAATATGTATTTTATAAATACATAATATTATACCAATATCAGCTTTTTGGTCATTTACGTACTTCTCAGAGAAGGCATAGCGGAAAGCAAAGTCACAGTCACATGAAGTTCAGATCATCGTGTATACATCATACTTTAGACTTATAAAAGTCTGTTGAGATTGAGAGGCCTTTTTTGTCTTGAATCCTTTTTCTCTTTTAAGAAAATATCTCTATCAAACATTTGTCTGAATCAAAGCTCATCTAAACGTTAGAGTCACGGGAAGGAGAAATTGTGGAGAAGTTGTAAAATGTTCAGAAAAGACATGAGGACTCTTCACGACTGATGCCAGTCTAATCATACTTGATCAAGAAGTCAAATCATAGAAAAACCTCGTGTATCTAATAAAGGTTGCATTTTTCATTGGATCTTCATGAAACTTGGTCAGTATGATTGCCTTGATGAAATCTCCGTCAAGTTTGAAAATGGGTCATCTGGGGTTAAAGCTACTCGCTCTCAATTTTTGGTAAAAAAATAAAGTTCTTCAATCTGTATGAAAATTACATATTTTAGAACTTATATAGTAATATGAAAAGGTTTCAGTATAAATTTCTGTAAAGTATGACTGTAGATTTAAAATAATACGTTACCAAATAATAAAGGTTGCAAACGCTTTTGAAATTCCAATATAAGCATATAGTGTAGCGGTGCCGTAAAACCAGCATTTTTTATTGATTTTTGCAAATTCTTTCCTATATTTTAACTTCTATTGTTGATTCTAGCCTTTAGTTTTATATTCATGAATTAGTTTGTAATTTTTGAAAATTCTGTTTTTTTCAACAGCAAATGAGAGCGAGCAGCTTTAAAAAACTAGGCCAAAACATTGTTCATGCAACAGAGACTGCATTTTTCATTGGATCTCTTCAAGCTTAATCAGTATAATTGCCTGGATAAATATTCTGTCGGGTTACAATCATGGGTCATCTGGGAACAATACCTAAGCCACAGGACCAAATCATAGAAAAACCTTGAGAACGCAAAAGAAGTTGCATTTGACATTTGGTGTTCTTGAAACTTTGTCAGTATAATTGACTTGATGCAGTTTATGTCGATTTTAATATGGGTCACGTTGGGTCAAAAACTAGGTCAAGAGGTCAAATCATAGAAAACATGAGTGTATGCAATAGAAGCTGCATTTTTCATTGAATCTTCGTGAAACTTGGTCAGTATGATTTTCTCTAAAACATAGGAAGAGGTTGAATATGGGCCAAAAAACTATGTCAGGAGGTCATACTAAAAACTTTTGTATGCAAATGAGGCTGATTTTTCATTGGATCTTTATGAGACTTGATCATAATGACAGCCTTGATGAAATATAAGACGAGTTTGAATATGGATCATCTGAGGTAAAACATCTAGATCATGAGGTCAAATCATACTATAACTGTGTTTGCAATATGGGTTGCATTTTTCATTGGATATGCATGAAACATGGTCAGAATGACTATCTTCATTTTTCATATTCAGTGTGCATATAGATCTCAGGTGAGCGATATAAAGCCATCTTGGCCCTCTTGATTGATATTTTGTATATGATGTCATAGTAAATGTGGGATGGGCGCAGGGGGGAGGGGGGAGGGGGCAAACTTCGTGTGACTGCATGCACGGTATTAAACGCTAAATTCAAAGAAAGTTAAATTCTACAAAAATGCATATCTCTGTCTTACAGATGCTAAATCCCGTCTATTATGAAGATGGTATAGTTACCGTACCTTCAAAGGAATACTCGCTCTATGTTTCCGAGCTAATGGATCGTGTTGGTTATAGTTATGACATGATCAAATATAGGCAGCGAATGTGGACTGAGTGTGACGAGCAAAGAAATCGTCACAAAGAGTTAGGTTGCACACTTGTCACGACGGGTGGCAAAAGTGAAGGAACAACGTTACATTACGAGAGTGACATGGACGTCATGTATGTAGTAAAGGACGTTATCTGTGCTGACAATCCACCAAGAGAATATCACGCTATTCCAGAATGAGAGACAAGAATCATCACCTGGGTATACCAGATTGAGACTGTTAAGATATGATGGAAAAAGTTACAATGAAAAAATAAAGTCATCTCTTTTTGAGGCTGCGATAGGTTCATATTACCTGTCAAGTCAATTGTGGATAAAAGGAATGCAGATGATTGGCAGACAGCACACACTTTAAAACGGATGTACACCTGAACCAACAAGTGGACCGTCTGCACCAATATCAAACAAGTACATGAGCGTCGATTGTGTGGTTGGCTTCATATGTGTCACTCCGAATATTTTAAAACGCTGGATGTCTCGGTCTCGATCTCATGGATGGCCTTCGCCAGAAACCGTTCATATAATCTCGCTTCTTGATGGACATGCGGTGCCAGTCGGATCAAAGGGATCGCAAGACATGTACAGGGAATGGAGAATTTGTTATTCACTCGCAGAATTGCACTTGATGCAAAATTTAAACGAGACGCAACTTTAAGTGTACATTCTTCTAAAGAAAATATGTAAGTCAGTTCTTAATCCAGTTTGCAAAGATCTGACATCTTACATTATGAAAAACATTATTCTCTGGATGTGTGAGGCAAAGGGACTAGATGGCTTTACACAGGAATTTATAATGGACAGATTATTTGATTGCATTAGATATCTTAAGAAATGTGTTGATGACAAAAATCTTCCAAGTTACATGATACCTGAGAGGAACTTTCTTTCGGGGAGACTAGATATTGAGAAAAAGCGGGAAGTGACAAGTGTATTAAATGATCTCGTTAAGGAAAAAGGTAGGATGTTTCTAAGATGTGACAAACTACGTGATGCTATGATCATGATGTACAAGACACCGAACATGTTGAGAGAGTATAGTGACAAAAGAGACAAAATAGAGAGTTTGACGCTGATCAGAGCAAAAATAAAAGCAGAGACATGCAGAGATGGAATGTCCTGGGATGAGGTCGAACAACGTGTATGGCATAATGAACTGTATATTGATCTGGGACTGATATCAAACACTTGATTCAATTCGATGTGCAGAAACTTTTGCGGACGAGGAAAACGTCCAAGGAAATATGTGATTTGTGGGATGCGACATTAAATCAGATATTGTCATAAGTATGCGCATACGTGGAACGAGTATGACAGATAGGTGCCAGGACACTTTTATAAAATATAATGTTCTATCCGTCGAGTTGTGATATTGTTCAGTTTACCCTTTTCCAACTGGTTGATCTAATTATAGAATATATTTATACGATCAGACTGTGTAAGATGATACAATGGAAAGAAGTCGATTAAACAATATAGATCTATTTGAGTGTTTATTTTTGCTTGACTCCTATTTGACGCAGTCAGGCGTAACATGCCGTGACTAGGAGACATTGTGTAAATAAATTTATTTTATGTTTTCCAGTGAATTATAGTTTTTTCAGTGAAATAAAAGTGATAATCCACAGTTTTGAAACAGTGGATTACCATTTTTATTTTTCACTGTTTTTGCAATCTTTAACCCGGATTTACGTCAAAAAGTATACCGAGCATAATTAATGCTGGAAACCATGACGGTAAAATTATAACGTGATATCTTACACAAAATCCACTAATTATCCTTTATATAATCGTAAAGTCACTGTGTTACGTGCATGTTATTACTTGTCAAAACATGTGACGTTTTGTTGATCCTATCTAAAGTTGCTGCTTTGTGTCCGTAATAGTTTCATGAGTTAAAGAGAAATGGACTAATTATTCAGGTTATCTGTATGTCCGTGGTCTGTATAGATGTACTTGAAACATTACCTTTTACGGGAGTGACAGCCTTGCAGTGTCTATTCTAGGACGCGCGGTTGAGGGATTCGTCCTATTTTTTCAAAGATCTATTCACAAAAGAATAGTTTTATAAATAATTTTATAATTATTATTATAATCATTTCTGAAAATATATGGTCATGATCTTTCAATGTTATGGCGGCCTCCCAACGAAGGCCCCCCTTCTTTATACAGCTGAAATCTTCGTCCGCACCCGAGTGCGGGGTTCTTATTACATGTCATATATTTTCTATATCAGTGGGTGACTAAGAATTTGATATTTGCCGTTTTTCGACGATAGATAGATCTACTTTATTTTATGTTTTTCTATGATCCAAAAATTGCCTGTCGGATTCACATGTATTATGCCGACAATTAACAGTTTAGGGCCCTTACAAAATGACGAAAATGTACCGGCTGATCCTACGATGCCGGTGATTTAAAGCAAGTTGGTATGCCGAAATCGTTGAACAGTCGAAACGGATTTGTTCAGGTCGGCATTTATACATTTATCAAATACTAAATATGCACCGCAGAAAATTGTCTCTTTCGACGTCGGAAATTTTGAGTGCGTCCCTGGTAACGTCAGCTATGGACGCCGCCATCTTGGAAATCAACGCGACGTCACTTTGCATTACGCCCTATGGAGAAAATCACAAAAATGCGGATTTTTACGTTTTAGTAAGAAATAATGGAAAAATAAAAAAGATGCCTGGAGATATTAAATTTCCAGATATATATATGGTATGAAGAGCAAAAATACATGCAATGGCGACAAGAAACTGATGGTCCAAAATTAGGTGGAACAGACTTTAACCACTTTCAACGTATGCCCTTTATAAATGTGTTTTATGGAGTTGCACAAGACCAGATTGACAGCTAAGCTAAAAACTTCAACCACATTTCATAGCTGACTCACACCAGTGTCCTAAAACTGAAATACTATCAACGCCAAAAACATACCCCACACAGTTCAATCTGTGGAAAAGAAATTAAAAATTGATTGGAGATGCCGGGGATCGAACCCGGGGCCTTTCACATGCAAAGCGAACGCTCTACCACTGAGCCACATCCCCATTTAACTATGGTTTTAAATGAAATATACGTAGATTTATATTTCATATTTACAATCTATATAGAGGTAATCCAGTTGGCCCTAGTGCGACTCACAGGTACTTGACGTGTGGCAAAGACCCCCAGCAGTCTGCTAGAACCCACTGAAACAAGCTTAAAACATTTTCAAAACATTGTTTTTCATCATTTCGTTATATAGTATATAAAGGTATTTGACTCGACGAGTAGGGAAAATACCCCAGTCTGTTTCAACGCTTCTAATTTTGTCAATTCGGTGTCAAGGATATTTAATTGAAAAATTTTACACTAATAAAGTAGGGATACCAGATACAGAACAATTGACTGATCAAAATTTAATTAATTTAGGTATCGTAACGTTAGGGAACAGAGTACGGCTAATAAAGGCTGTAAATAAATATATTAATCAAAATTTTTCAGTCAAATATCCTAAACCAACTGACGACAAAATTGCCTCCATTTTCACGGTGTCAGTGAAGTTTTACCCTCATCAGCCAGATCCGGTCAACAATTTGGTCATCTATAAAGAGTTCAACATCATCGTAATAACAAAATGACAGAACCATATATCAAAATAGCATCACCATATATAAAAAACACATCACCATCTATCAAAAGGACATCACTGGAGACACAACTGTCCACAAAGTTTGACCTTTACTATGTGTAAACTTTACTTTTGAGATAGGAACCCAGTGTGCTTGCCTTTTGCATTCAGTGACTACATGTATGTTCAACTACCCTATAAAGTATCATAGCTGTGAATGGTAACTGAGAAGTGGATTTTTACAAATCATTCTTTTGTTATTTATTCAGTATATAAATATTGTAGAACAAGTACTTGCAGCTTACATTAACTACCCCGATAAGTGTTTCCTGAGGCTCTGATAAATACTCGCTCAGAATGAATGGATTTTAAAGATCGCAGTAAACAATGCCACTACCAGGATCAGAACCCACGACCTCCGGGCTAGCAGTCCGACGCTCTACCCCTACGCCACAGCGCCTCTACAAAACGGAAATCAATACCGTAGTTAAAGTGTGGAGGCAGTCGAATACCAGCATTTGATAACGGATTGGATCCTATTTGAACGGATGGAAACTTGTATCGTTGCAGCCCTAGTTACTCTTAGTTCACCCAAATCGATGCAGACAAGAACAAAACAGTTCAGTTACTAAATGAAGTCGATATAAGTCTTGATTTCATATACAGTGCCACAGATTTCTAGGAGAACCTTAATAGTTACGGTCCTAGTATTGTGATGTCAATGTTGGTGAAAGAACGAAAAAAGATAAACGGTACCTTTAGATCTTGCAGTAATGCACCTGTCATTATTTTGCCCGCCCGGGGGGCGGCGGGCATACACGGGGCTTTAGACAGAGCACCATTCCTGACAGGCGGGAATTTGACAAACTTATTGAATCCGGGTCCCGGGAAATAGACTTTGGCCGGTTTTTACATCCCGGGAATCGGGAATTTCGACGCCACAAAATAAAAAAGGGGAGTAACCGCGAAAAGTCGAAAGACGACGGCGATATTTTTATTCGTGTTTTTCTAGTAGCAGACAGCGCATGCAGCATGATGGATGACCTATCGAATTTTTCTGTCGAGAAAATTGTGGGATGGGGCGAGAAGATTGCCCCAGAAATAGGAACAATATTCAAAGGTATACAGGGATTGTATTCTCCATTTATTTTCACCTATACCCAGACATAGTATGCATGGGGCCGAGCGGTTTTCATGTTTGTCATCTGTTTTCGCGAATTAGACCCATTTATTTTGCGAGTCTGAGAGGCGTCACATGAAACTCACGATATGTCGTATTAATAATACTAAATCCACAAAAGAACGTTCACTATACCTGTAGAATATAAACGATTACAGCAGAAAACTTCTAAAAATAAGCATTCATCAAAAAATGAAAGTAGAATTGGTAATCCTATTTCATTGATTCCCGCTTTGTTAAACGTAAATCAAATATTTCGCAAACACATAGGAGAACCAATCCAACATGTATGATATATTCTTAGCGACATGGTTTACTGACATTGTCAGAATGACCTCAATATTAAAGGTACTGTCTCACCTAATTTAAATTTTAAACGCGTACAGAACTGATTCATAGATTTCTGACACTGTCAAAACAGGTAGATTTCACTCTTATCTTTAAGATCAATCTTAGATGTTTATTGAATATGGCCCCAGAAACTTAAAACTAATCAGGTGTATCTTTTTTCCAGAACATATTTTAGCAATGACAAGATATTATACCTAGGTTTCTTTGAGGCCTGCTGCTCTTTTGTCAGCCTGACTGTGAGGGTTCGAATTTGGCAAAATCTTTCACTGTCAAAATTGTGCTAGTTAAAATCGTTTCAACTAGCAAAATGTCAGACAAATTGACTAGCAAAATGTGGTAAAAATCGGCCGTCTTACTATTTACCATCTAATTGCAGTCTTTTTTCTTTTCTCAACTAGAGTTCAAATCCATGAGCAAAATTCAGCTATGAGGCAGAATTTTAACTAAGATTTTAAAAACGTTACGGGCATTTTCGCTAGTATGCTAGCCCAATTCGATCCCAGGATGTTGCATGATAAATCAGCTTTATTCTTGAATCACGCTTAACTACATATATACCGTATATTTCTTAATAAACACCCCTCCCGTAATAAATGCCCCTTCCCCATTTTTAGAGCATAGCTGTTTATCCATGCATTTCATTAAGTGACAAAGACTTAATTTTTACCTCAATTATATCCCTTTAGATGATGAATTTGTCTTCGTTTTTCATACTCAAATAAATACCCCCCTTCTGAAAATTGTAACACCCCATATCTTTTTATCTGGACTTTTCAAAGAAAATAAGAGCTTAGATGGTCACTTTTGCATTGGCGTTGCCAAATGGTTAAAGTTTGTTTTCAAAGTCTAATAACTTTCATGCTATCAAAAATATTTGACTGAAACTTTGTATGGATATTCTTTGGGACTACCCCACAGGGCCTCCCCTGGCATTCGGCTCCTATCCAGTCTCTTGAGGAGAGTGCACCAGATTGTGAGTTTTTTTTGTAGCTTTGTGTTCATGGTGAGCTATGATTGTCCAATCTTCATGTAACTTGGTCAGAATGTATGGCTGAAATCTCGGCCAAGTTCAAAGTTGGGTCATGCGGGGTCAAAAACTATGTCACAAGGTCAAATGTTAGAAAAAGAATGTGAACACATTAGAGGCCACACTTTTGGCCCATTCTTCATGAAACTTAGTGTGAATGTTCATCTCTATGAAATCTTGATCATGTTCGAAATTGGGTCATGAGGGGTCAAAAATTAAGTCTCTAGGTCAAATCTTAGAACATTTTTGGTCCAATTTAAATGAAACTTAATAAAGTTTGAAACCTTAAAGATTATAAAATTCCCTCTATTTCAGGTATAAATGTGGAAGTGTCCAGGTGTGGCCGCAGGAGGAGGAAGAATGTCCTTTTTAGTGACTTTTTGTGTTAAATTTATTGTTAAAATAAAATAAGAAGTTTAAGTGTTGTAACTTTTTAGCTCACCTGAGCACGAAGCTATTGTGATCGGTCAATGTCTGTCTTCGCAAGTCTGGTGTCCTCAACTTTTAGTGTTAGCACTCTAAGAGGCCACAGATATGGTTCAATCGTAATTAAACTTGGTCAGCATGCTTACCATCCCTATAGAAACTGGGTCATGTGGAGTCAGAAACTAGGGGACTGGGTTTATTTTGTAGCTAAACTATTCTAGGAAAATAAGAGCTTATACGATCAATTGTGCGTCCGTGTCCGCATTGGTTAAAGTTTTTTAAAAGTCTTGTACATTCTATACTATCAAAGATATTCAACTGAAACTAGGTACGGGTATTTAGTGGGACTACCACTACCATACTAAGAAGGCCCATAACCCTGGATGCATTTTTTCAGAATTATGCCCCTTATTTACTTGAAAATACCCATTTTATAAGTTTCTTCCAAGTCTAATCATTTGAATACTATCAAAGTTATTAAACTGAAATTGATACATATATATATTCATTGGGACTATACCTACCTTACTTCAAAGGCCCATTACTCTGGATTCATTATTTTCCTAATGATGTGCCTTTGTACTTATATTTTTTTCATTGTTTTTCTGATAGCAGCTTTATTTATTGATTGATCTTTAAGATATTTACCCTCTCCCCTACCCCCGGGGCATTTGATGCACCAAGCAGGCTGAAGGGTGTGGATTTAGACAAAAATGGTTGTGTCTAGGGTGGGGATTTAGACTTGAAACATTTCAAGATGTCAAATTCCACTGGGTCAGCCCCCCCCCCCCACGGGCGGGCAAAATAATGACAGGTGCATAAGGAGCAAAAAAATCAGAACCGCCTTCCCAGTACTTGCCTGGTTGAAATAAATTCCTGTCCTAAATTGTAGGCAAACACTGAACAATGAGCAAGATCAAAGAAGACAGTCAGAGTAAATTTATATCTGAACAAGAAAAACAGTGATACAAAGTATCACAGCGGGCCCACAAACACAACTGAAATGTGAATATTCTAGAAAATGGTGATTGATGTTGAGACATGGCCCCAAAAGAACTCAAGGAAACCAATTCTGGTTGTACAAGCAAAACCTGACACGACTACTGACTGACCTGTAGTATCGAAACTTTACTGTTATCGAATAATATATATACAGTATGTCTTATTAACATTATCCTTATAAGTTTGACATGGATGACGATTTTAATGATTATTTGCTGTAAAACATTTAAAATGGTTTAAAGTCTTAAAATGATAAGTAAAACAGAAGAAAAATGTAAAAACAAATTGGATTACATGGGCTTGAACTCGCGTCCGTTACAGTAGGTCAGCGCTGATTCATTATCTTACATCTCTATCAACTGCTCTACGTCCGCAGACCATAATTTTATGGGTAAAGTAAGAGTTGATATCAATTTTTATGTCCAAGTCGTTCGTTCGCGCATTAAAATATTTACGATTTATTACAAATTTAAAGAATAAAAACGAAATAATATTCTATTCTGAAATATTTTGAAATTATTTAGATCTATTACTACATAATTTTGAAAACAGAAAATGGTGTAATGCCTAACAACAGTATATACGGAACTACTTGTTTGTATGTTGTGCGTTCGGCCGTAAGGCCGCTACTCTCTGTTAACATTGGCTCGATTTTAACAATCGATCCAAAAATGACAGCAGCATATATCAAAATCACAGCACCATCTATCAAAATGATAGCACCATATATCAAAACAACATCACCATTAATCAAAACCACAGCATCATCTATCAAAACCACAGCACCATCTATCAAAACCACCGCACCATCTATCAAAACCAAATCACCAAATATCAAAACGACATCACCATCTATCAAAACCACAGCACAATCTATCAATACAACATGACCATATATCAAAACGACATCACCATCTATCAAAACCACAGAACCATCTATCAAAACCAAAGCACCATGTATCAAAACCACAGCACCATCAATCAAAACCACAGCACCGTAGCACCATGTATCAAACCCACAGCACCACCTGTCAAAACCACAGCATCATGTATCAAAACCACAACACCATCTATCGAAACCAAAACACCATCTATCAAAACCACAGCACCATCTTTCAAACAGACAGCACCATATATCAAAAGGATATCACCATTTAAGAAGTATGTATAGAAGGCAGCTATGGCGT
This sequence comes from Saxidomus purpurata, assembly GCA_022818135.1. Taxonomy (NCBI): domain Eukaryota; kingdom Metazoa; phylum Mollusca; class Bivalvia; order Venerida; family Veneridae; genus Saxidomus; species Saxidomus purpurata. The sequence continues at coordinate 36,474,839 of JAFMSR010000013.1, forward strand.
TGCATACATTTATATTTTGTTTATATATACATTGTATTTTGATTTAAAACATTGGACATCTCATATTACCCGTGTAATACCTCTTTGTTCGGGGTAAACATGCAAACATAACATGTAGAAACCAGGGGCGGATCCAGGATTTGGTGTTAGGGGGGGCGTAACTTTTTTTACCATTTGTTGGTTCTGCTCAAGCCTTACAAAACGGCAATTATGACTGTGTTTTATTCTTTGTTTTCAAGTAATGGAACACTAAACAGAGATGGAGGGAGCGAGTGTATAATTAACATGTATAATTGAATGGCAATGAACAATGCAAGGGCCGTAGCCAAAGGTTAAAAAATGGGGAGGCACTTTCTAGGGGGGTTCGGGGGCATGCTGCCCCGAAAATTTTTTTTTCGAGGGTGCCATTTCGTGCATTTTCCTGCATTTCAAACATGTTTTGTGATACTTTTAAGATACCGATTTCGGAAACAGAAAATATAAATTTATACTCAGATATTTATGTAAGATTGGGGAATTTTAGGGGCGCGCGCGCCGGGTGCGCCCCCCCCCCCTCCCCCCCCTGGATCCGCTAGTGGAAACGCTTATTCAAAGAAAGGTAAATATTAACCATGTTACTGTACATATGCTTCAGGTAGGAATGTGGCTGTGCAAAACACCCTTACACGTGAAAGGTCCCGGGTGGTAGTGAGGATATTAAAACATTGTTAATATCGGGGATGAATTTATCGGTACTAGTAGAGGAATAAAAATAAAGAATAGAAAATTACTAACAATATATATGTAAACTAACAATATGTACACTACAGATAACAACAGCTTACTGGAGTACAAATATGGGGATGTGGCTCAGTGGTAGAGCGTTCGCTTCGCATGTGAAAGGCCCCGGGTTCGATCCCCGGCATCTCCAGTAATTTTTTATGCTTCCCGAAGGGACAACATAATGATGGTTGGCGGTTTTTCCTTCTATTTGTAATGAAAAGTTAGTGCGTTTGTCTGAAACACACTTTTACCTAATGATACCTACTCTTCTGACAGCTGGTTGTTTCTAATTAGAGATACGAGTCTAGCGCTGGTCCTTCTACATAACAACTGCAATATTGTTTAAACGATCATCAAAAGGTTTTTAAAAATAGAATGGAAAATAAACATAAAACCAATGGAGTTCAGCGGATCGAACGCTCTATCACTGAGGCACCTCCCGAGCAGGGAGTATAGAATATGAACTTTAATTCTACATTCTTAATTATATTATATATATTCCAGCTATATTACGTTCGTGTTTAGATAAACAAATAGAAGTACGACAAAGACAGTTGGCTGATAACATGATTTCGAATAAGGAATTATAGAGTTAATATGTCTGTGTTTCGAGTTAAAACACTTTGATTTAAGATTAGGGATAATGAGTGTCGAGTCGATTTTTTCGACTGTAAATTTTGAGTTTCTGCTCAACATTTTCCAAGTGAAAAAATCAGGAATCTTATTATGAAATGTCGGATATGTTTTGATCGCTAAATGTATGCTAGAATCGAAATTTGAACTCTTGACTCAAAATTTGAAAGTATCCACTCGAAACTAAAAATTGTGAGACTCAACTCTCGAAAACTGGTAAATTTGATTAGAAGACAATATAAAGACTAAATACTGACTATCAAACCTTTTTTCACCAATATGTCATACTATACAATCATAAAATACAATTTATTCACTGATATGTTACTAACGATACATTAATTGACTATTTGCATGTGTATAAGTCATTTAAAATAAAACTGTAGCCACGTCAGACGTGACCAGTACTTTACCAAACCAAATCTGTAGATCAATTTCCACAAGCCATTGCATTTCTTCTAAACTATCTATTTTATTGCCTTGGATATGAATATAATCTCTTGTTAATTAAAACTGTTTCAGTAATCCGCATGACAAGTATAAATAAAATGCTTTACAAGATAGTTTGTAGAGTAATTGTTTATACACAATTCTAACATGACTCACGATTTTGTCTCTATATACAAAGAGTAGAAAAATTATGTTATATGTAAGAAATAACATCCGTTCCAGCGGTGTTAGTCGTTTAATAAACAATGATTTGGAGTACTGATATGCAGTAATTAGCCACGAAGGCCGAAGGCCTGAGTGGTTTATAACTGCACATCAGTACGACAAATTATTGTTTATTAGACGATAACAACGCTGAAAAGGATGTTATTTCGATTCTAACATGACCAGATATTACAAAAAGTGAATAAATGCAAAGCTTTATTTTCTACGCGAACGCTCATTTAACGTCATGCGGCGCAATATGACGTCATGTTTACAGCATATCAGTTACCGCGTTGTTTATGGTTTAATATAACATATTTTTTCTACTCTTTGTATATAGAGACAAAATCGTGAGTCATGTTAGAATAAACCATAAACAACGCGTAGAATATAAAGCTTTGCATTTATTCACTTTTTGTAATATCTGGTCATGTTAGAATCGAAATAACATCCTTTTCAGCGTTGTTATCGCCTAATAAACAATAATTTGTCGTACTGATGTGCAGTTATAAACCACTCAGGCCTTCGGCCTTCGTGGCTAATTACTGCATATCAGTACTCCAAATCATTGTTTATTAAACGACTAACACCGCTGGAACGGATGTTATTTCTTATTCTAACATGACTCACGATTTTGTCTCTATATACAAAGAGTAGAAAAATTATGTTATATTAAACCATATACAACGCGGGAACCGATATGCTGTATACATGACGTCATATTTCGCCACATGACGTTAAATGAGCGTTCGCGTAGAAAATAAAGCTTCGCATTTATTCACCATTTGTAATATCTGGTCATGTTAGAATTGAAATAACATCCGTTTCAGCGTTGTTATCGTCTAATAAACAATAATTAGTCGTACTGATGCGCAGTTATAAACCACTCAGGCCTTTGGCCTTCGTGGCTAATCACTGCATATCAGTACTCCAAATCATTGTTTATTAAACGACTAACACCGCTGGAACGGATGTTATTTCATAAATTACTTGTCTTTTGATGACTTGTTTCTTTGTACGAAGTTTGATTGAATTCCCATTCCTTTCCCTATTGATATACTTTGAAACGGACTGAAAGGTCACTCATGGCCAAATACTATTATCAATTCCCTCTTTGTTATTGGTGGGGGTTAATTAATAAATATCTAACAGCTTAACAAAGTACAATGCAGAACAAAGTTCTAAGTTAAAAGTATTTCGTTGACAATGCAGCACAAATAAATGCTTATGCATAACAAAATTGAGATTGTCAATATTAATTTTTAATTAACAAAACCTGACATATACAAACAAAATATGTAAAAAAGTATAATGATAATTTTTTTCAAAACCCAACAACATTTTTGAGCTACACTTTACGGTTCTGCAAATGAAAGCACAGTGCGAAATTTGACTATTCACTCCTCCCTGCCTGATTCCAATTTGGTTCCAATCCACCTACTAGTACAACGATATCAACTCCGCATTGCACTGTTGTACCAGATTATGAACCAATCCAACTCATGTTTTGTCATCACCTTCTGTAATTTTAGCTGTTTTGAAGTATTGTGAGGATTTTTTTCGTCGGCTAAATCTCGGTTGGATTCATTAAGTTCGTCGTGTCCTAGGTATTTTGCTGATGATGGCCGTTTTATGAGGACACATGCATGTTTGTAAAATAAACTTTGAAACTTTGAAAAACCTTTGATTGATAACAGTGTTGTACTTTTATTCATTCTAACATACTCGCAGATATGACAAAACAAAGGTTTTGATTTTTTTTAACTGATAGCAAAGAAATTTCTATTATATGTCTTCAAGCTGATTTAATAAATTAAGCAAAGAAATATAAGCAGCGTTAAAACGGGTGAACGGTGAGGTTTTATTCATTTATTTCCCTACTTTTTATGGTAAATGTATTTTAATCATTTAACGTGGTCGACATGTGGAGTCGCTGGCTTGGAATCACTGTAAATTCTCATTGCTTGAGGGTCGTGTGTTCGAGCTACAGACCATGTCTCTTTATGTGAGAAAGTTGGCAGTTTCTTACAGAAGATGAGTGTAGTACTGATTCTTCTCAGGGACGATTGTTAGATAAGCTACCCGCCTGTCAAAATGACTAAAGTACGGCTGGTACGGTTGTTAATACTCCAACTCAATAGGGATCGAACCCGGGGAATTTCGCGTGCAAAGCGAACGCTGTAGATACCACTGAGCTTCATCCAGACTTGGTTGATAACGTGATACAATAATTTCAGTATAATTATGCATACATGAAAAAACTCACATTTACTTTGTTTGAACATGGCGATCTTGTAGTTTTGAGATAATTAAGTACATTTCGACAAAATGATAACCTACTGTAATCAAAGCGCTGAAGGCACTGAATTTGTTTGGGTACACAAATTCCTGTGCCTCTGATCTCACTGATCTTCTAATGAAAACACTTAAGTATGACATGGACAAAGCCACAGGGGTAGCAAACGCATGAAATAATGCCAGTAAAGTAATGGTCTGATACTCTATTGAAAGAAGTTTTCCACATAAATGAGTAGTAGTAAAAGGAGTGTCCCCCCCTGATATTTTTGCACATACTGATATTTTTGCACATACCGATATTTGTGCACATACACCCTTTACAATGTAGGGGAAGTAACTGCTACAGAAATTGGGGGTTTAGCGATGCTCTTGAATGATGTGTGGATTGAAAAAAGTACATTGTTTTAAAAGAGTCTATTTTCAACCAATCGCGATAAAAGAAGAAGCATGAATGTCAATAACCTCTGAAAAACTAATTTTTAAATAATATTTAAAACGATACATTTGAAGAGAGTATAGTTTATGCACGCTGAGAGACAGCAGCAGACTTTTCAGGTTATAACAACCGGTTCGGAGACCCATATCATCGCTTTTGCGTCCGCCATTCAATTCGCACTTAATGTCCGGTGTGTAAATCTTACATGCATGAGTCGGTTTTCTATAGGATGTGTAGCAGAGCAAAGGTCACAAAATATATCTCTACAGGGGTATAGTAGGAATTCACTATTATATATATCAACACTATAAGCCACACGAAGTGACAAGATGAGTCATTCAGGAGGTATGATGAGGTATTGAGGAGGTAATGAGGAGGCATGAGGAGGTACGAGGAGGTTATGAGGAGGGCCACTTCTTGTGGCTTATAGTGTTGATATATATGATAGTGATTTGGTACAGACGGCGAGGTCAGTTGCTAATAAAGCGAGACCGTTATCTCACTATGGAGAGTAACGACAAGAACATCATATTTCATTGTAGGAAATGTGGTTAGTTTTATTTTGCTTTGGAGAAACCTATTACACCACTTCAGAGTATGGCATACATGCGAGTATTATTCAAATATCTGTATATGCTGCGACTGCGTGTTTGAAAACCGTAAGGCATTTCTCAAGCATGTGAAAATGAAAGCCTCGGAGGTAGTGAGGAGAAACAGACCAATGCAAACGGATTCTAACCTTTTAGGGATATCTAAGGGAGGTAAAAGTCGTTTGGTTCGGTCTCCTGAATGTTTGCGGCTATATGTGTCAAAATGTTTTATTCGATTTCTATCTATATGGCACTGGTTTCTGCAAATGAGACATGTATGTTGATATTTTGGATTATTTCATTTCAAATTTGGGGTATGCCGTCGAAATCATACAAGTAATACTGGACTTTAATGAGCACCCCAATGACCAATAAATGGAACCTACCCATTGTAAAATTCCAAATGAAACACTTATAAAAGATAGGACGGTTTATTCAAGCGTATAATGCAATGAAAATAAAACAAACTTTTGCGTATATTTCTCAATATACATGTAGATTAATCAAATATTTAAAAAAAGTTGATAACTAATATATTTCGAAAGACTGCATACTTATAAAAACCACAAACAGGTATTAAATAACAAGCGAGATTGTCATGGTGACACGATTAAATTACATTTTTTTGAAAGAATACCAAGCACACACTGCGACCCGTAAACCGCAAGCCTTTTCTTTGAATAGCGTTAATTTTAGTGGAGTGAGCACTGTAGGAAAACATTAATGTAATCTTGCGTATATTTTAAATGAATAGTTTTAGATAAAAGCTTATTACTTGATTTAAACTCTTGCTTGTTGCTAGACGTTTTTATATACCCTTAGTTAAATGGTAAACACCACCTATTGGAAAAATGACCGAGAAAGAGAAGTCACAAAGCAACATCTTTGTTTATTAGCTACATTTGTTTTTTTCTTCTAAATTATCTACATTTCTTTAATATAAAAGCGTGAGTTTTAATAAAACAGACACAAGTTTTGCTCTTTCCAGATGGAACAAATGAATGAAGTCAGTCAATTCGTTGATAGGAATGTCACAGATCATAAAGTTTGTTTTTTCTTATACAAAAGACACGCAGCTCACTTTAGCTTCGACAATATCGTTTTACTATTAGCCGAACAAGTTTGACAGTCCTGTTATACATGTATCACTCTCACTCAGTATCTTCCATTTGTTCCGTATCTTCTTCCTCTTCCAACTGTGGAGTGACGTAATTGTCCAGCACTTTATCAAACAGAAATCTCCGTTTAAGAATGGCGTACTTTAAGGCTTCCTCCCCTTCGTAGTGTTCTGTTGCAATTAGTTGATTGACTGTCTTCTTTATCGCTTTATAGATGGGATCCTTCTTCATAGCATCGAACCACACCAGTTGTCTACCGAAAATGTTCATCATAGCTTTCCTGTAAGTGCTTTTCATGTCCTCAAAGACATTTTCTCTGGCTTCACTTTCACTGATCTCGGTATCTTCTTCCATAAGCTCCTTCACTTCGGTTTCATACTGCGACTGGCACTTATCAAACGCTTCCTCTACAATGTATTCCCAGGGATCAATATCCAAACTCTTCTCAGATGTTACAGACATATCGTCGTCGCTGTTATCAGAATTGTTTTCATTAACAGGTCCAAAAATGTCCTCTTGTACAGAAATGTCTGACATCACGTCTTCCTCTGAATCTTCGTCCGGATGTGCAGACCTTTTATGCCGCAACATATTATCCCGTCTTCTAAAGACTTTGAAACATATATCACATTCAAACATCGCGCTTGAAGGCTAAACTGCAAATGAGGAGGAGTCATGTAAGTGTTCAGTTTAATACCTGTCCAATAGTAGTGATGTTTTCATCTTCTTTTGAGGTCTGCTTCGGCTTTCTGCTCGCAGATGGTGCCCTCTGCCTAAGTTTCTTGGTACTCTTGTTACTAATACCATCTAACTTCCCTATGGAACCTTTACGCTTCCGTGTTTTACTGACTTCTTTCATTCGTTGCAATTCCAGATCGATTAATGTCACTTTAGGTTTGGACTGACGATCAAGCATACTCTTAGCTATAGCTGTCGTCTGCTCCGCTGGGAGGACCATCCGTATATACATTTCAGAATGAGACACATGGCTTTTACGAGATGCGCTCCAATTAAACTTCCTCTTTACTCTCTTTTCTTTTGTATCGAATATATCCATTTTTCTTTAGTGTGCGTCTTCACTTCTTGACATCCAAGCAATCACTGAAGTAAAAAATGTCATTCTGTTTATTTATCGTTTAAGGCTCAAGCTTTAAGACGTTTAAAAACCACCGTTGCAGTAATATCGATATTCACACGTAAATAGGTATATATCCTACTTACTACCAGCTTATCTATCAGTTCGACCTTATTGTTCACTTATCTTACCCTCCTCTCTCCTCCTCCTACCTCCCTTTTCCCTCCTCCTTCCTCCTCTCCCCCCTCACCTTTCCTCCTCTTACCTCATTTTCTATCTTTTGTCTTATTTTTCCCTTCTTTCCATCGTCACTATTTTCACTTGAGAGAGGTGATATACATATCGACTGATGAAAACGGGACCAGTCCTAAAGTTGACAATGTTTGCTACAGTATCTCGCGACTTTGCACTTCTCGCAGTATTCGAGCGGTACTTCAATCTTGTCACACGCCCAGCATGCTGTGTTGGATGGTAACTGAAGTGGCGCCAAATCGATGCTATAGTTTGAGTTTGAGAAATTCGACATGTCTCGATTATAACGTTACATCTTGAACTTATTTTGAGATAACACTATGGTCTTATCCGTATTACGTAGCATGCAACGAAAAGCTGAAACCTCTAGTGAGCTCGACAAAATATCGTTCAGTGTATTTATCGTTTAAGACTTTACCTTCAAAAAGCAATTTCCGTTAATCTTACAGTTTTCTTCCCAGCATATGTTTCAGATGCCTCAAAAATGTTCTTTGGTCCTGAAACGCTTTTTCGCACCACACGCATATGTAAGAATAATACTCACTTGTATGCCACACTCTTAAATGGAGTCCTTCTTAAGGTTATAATTCAAATATGGTTAACTCCTCGGAGGTAAGGGAGTGCCCCCAAACGTGTCTGACACCAACTCCTACCGCAGGGGGCACTCCCTTATCTCCGAGTGAATTATGACCTTAAGAAAGACTCCATTTAAGAGTGTGGCATACAAGTGAGTATTATTCTTACATATGCGTGTGGTGCGAAAAAGCGTTTCAGGACCAAAGAACATTTTTGAGGCATCTGAAACATATGCTGGGAAGAAAACTGTAAGATTAACGGAAATTGCTTTTTGAAGGTAAAGTCTTAAACGATAAATACACTGAACGATATTTTGTCGAGCTCACTAGAGGTTTCAGCTTTTCGTTGCATGCTACGTAATACGGATAAGACCATAGTGTTATCTCAAAATAAGTTCAAGATGTAACGTTATAATCGAGACATGTCGAATTTCTCAAACTCAAACTATAGCATCGATTGGCGCCACTTCAGTTACAATCCAACACAGCATGCTGGGCGTGTGACAAGATTGAAGTACCGCTCGAATACTGCGAGAAGTGCAAAGTCGCGAGATACTGTAGCAAACATTGTCAACTTTAGGACTGGTCCCGTTTTCATCAGTCGATATGTATATCACCTCTCTCAAGTGAAAATAGTGACGATGGAAAGAAGGGAAAAATAAGACAAAAGATAGAAAATGAGGTAAGAGAAGGAAAGGTGAGGGGGAGAGGAGGAAGGAGGAGGGAAAAGGGAGGTAGGAGGAGGAGAGAGGAGGGTAAGATAAGTGAACAATAAGGTCGAACTGATAGATAAGCTGGTAGTAAGTAGGATATATACCTATTTACGTGTGAATATCGATATTACTGCAACGGTGGTTTTTAAACGTCTTAAAGCTTGAGTCTTAAACGATAAATAAACAGAATGACATTTTTTACTTAGTGATTGCTTGGATGTCAAGAAGTGAAGACGCACACTAAAGAAAAATGGATATATTCGATACAAAAGAAAAGAGAGTAAAGAGGAAGTTTAATTGGAGCGCATCTCGTAAAAGCCATGTGCTTCATTCTGAAATGTATATACGGATGGTCTTCCCAGCGGAGCAGACGACAGCTATAGCTAAGAGTATGCTTGATCGTCAGTCCAAACCTAAAGTGACATTAATCGATCTGGAATTGCAACGAATGAAAGAAGTCAGTAAAACACGGAAGCGTAAAGGTTCCATAGGGAAGTTAGATGGTATTAGTAACAAGAGTACCAAGAAACTTAGGCAGAGGGCACCATCTGCGAGCAGAAAGCCGAAGCAGACCTCAAAAGAAGATGAAAACATCACTACTATTGGACAGGTATTAAACTGAACACTTACATGACTCCTCCTCATTTGCAGTTTAGCCTTCAAGCGCGATGTTTGAATGTGATATATGTTTCAAAGTCTTTAGAAGACGGGATAATATGTTGCGGCATAAAAAGGTCTGCACATCCGGACGAAGATTCAGAGGAAGACGTGATGTCAGACATTTCTGTACAAGAGGACATTTTTGGACCTGTTAATGAAAACAATTCTGATAACAGCGACGACGATATGTCTGTAACATCTGAGAAGAGTTTGGATATTGACCCCTGGGAATACATTGTAGAGGAAGCGTTTGATAAGTTCCAGTCGCAGTATGAAACCGAAGTGAAGGAGCTTATGGAAGAAGATACCGAGATCAGTGAAAGTGAAGCCAGAGAAAGTGTCTTTGAGGACATGAAAAGCACTTACAGGAAAGCTATGATGAACATTTTCGGTAGACAACTGGTGTGGTTCGATGCTATGAAGAAGGATCCCATCTATAAAGCGATAAAGAAGACAGTCAATCAACTAATTGCAACAGAACACTACGAAGGGGAGGAAGCCTTAAAGTACGCCATTCTTAAACGGAGATTTCTGTTTGATAAAGTGCTGGACAATTACGTCACTCCACAGTTGGAAGAGGAAGAAGATACGGAACAAATGGAAGATACTGAGTGAGAGTGATACATGTATAACAGGACTGTCAAACTTGTTCGGCTAATAGTAAAACGATATTGTCGAAGCTAAAGTGAGCTGCGTGTCTTTTGTATAAAAAAACAAACTTTATGATCTGTGACATTCCTATCAACGAATTGACTGACTTCATTCATTTGTTCCATCTGGAAAGAGCAAAACTTGTGTCTGTTTTATTAAAACTCACGCTTTTATATTAAAGAAATGTAGATAATTTAGAAGAAAAAAACAAATGTAGCTAATAAACAAAGGTGTTGCTTTGTGACTTCTCTTTCTCGGTCATTTTCCCAATAGGTGGTGTTTACCATTTAACTAAGGGTATATAAAAACGTCTAGCAACAAGCAAGAGTTTAAATCAAGTAATAAGCTTTTATCTAAAACTATTCATTTAAAATATACGCAAGATTACATTAATGTTTTCCTACAGTGCTCACTCCACTAAAATTAACGCTATTCAAAGAAAAGGCTTGCGGTTTACGGGTCGCAGTGTGTGCTTGGTATTCTTTCAAAAAATGTAATTTAATCGTGTCACCATGACAATCTCGCTTGTTATTTAATACCTGTTTGTGGTTTTTATAAGTATGCAGTCTTTCGAAATATATTAGTTATCAACTTTTTTAAATATTTGATTAATCTACATGTATATTGAGAAATATACGCAAAAGTTTGTTTTATTTTCATTGCATTATACGCTTGAATAAACCGTCCTATCTTTTATAAGTGTTTCATTTGGAATTTTACAATGGGTAGGTTCCATTTATTGGTCATTGGGGTGCTCATTAAAGTCCAGTATTACTTGTATGATTTCGACGGCATACCCCAAATTTGAAATGAAATAATCCAAAATATCAACATACATGTCTCATTTGCAGAAACCAGTGCCATATAGATAGAAATCGAATAAAACATTTTGACACATATAGCCGCAAACATTCAGGAGACCGAACCAAACGACTTTTACCTCCCTTAGATATCCCTAAAAGGTTAGAATCCGTTTGCATTGGTCTGTTTCTCCTCACTACCTCCGAGGCTTTCATTTTCACATGCTTGAGAAATGCCTTACGGTTTTCAAACACGCAGTCGCAGCATATACAGATATTTGAATAATACTCGCATGTATGCCATACTCTGAAGTGGTGTAATAGGTTTCTCCAAAGCAAAATAAAACTAACCACATTTCCTACAATGAAATATGATGTTCTTGTCGTTACTCTCCTTAGTGAGATAACGGTCTCGCTTTATTAGCAACTGACCTCGCCGTCTGTACCAAATCACTATCATATATATCAACACTATAAGCCACAAGAAGTGGCCCTCCTCATAACCTCCTCGTACCTCCTCATGCCTCCTCATTACCTCCTCAATACCTCATCATACCTCCTGAATGACTCATCTTGTCACTTCGTGTGGCTTATAGTGTTGATATATATAATAGTGAATTCCTACTATACCCCTGTAGAGATGTATTTTGTGACCTTTGCTCTGCTACACATCCTATAGAAAACCGACTCATGCATGTAAGATTTACACACCGGACATTAAGTGCGAATTGAATGGCGGACGCAAAAGCAATGATATGGGTCTCTGAACCGGTCGTTATAACCTGAAAAGTCTGCTGCTGTCTCTCAGCGTGCATAAACTATACTCTCTTCAAATGTATCGTTTTAAATATATATTTAAAAATTAATTTTTCAGAGGTTATTGACATTCATGCTTCTTCTTTTATCGCGATTGGTTGAAAATAGACTCTTTTAAAACAATGTACTTTTTTCAATCCACACATCATTCAAGAGCATCGCTAAACCCCCAATTTCTGTAGCAGTTACTTCCCCTACATTGTAAAGGGTGTATGTGCACAAATATCGGTATGTGCAAAAATATCAGTATGTGCAAAAATATCAGGGGGGGGGACACTCCTTTTACTACTACTTAAATGTGAAATTGTGATTGGTAATTCAAGTATATGCATTTATCAATCAATGGTATCGAACTCCGAGAGAAAATCATTGAACTGTCAAAAGTCACATAGACCTTGGCCTAAAAGTACCAGGTATGATAAAGTGTAACTGATGGTGCTGATGGCCATTCCTTTTTCAAATATCTGCTTTAAGTTGAAGGCAACAAATCAATGATCACTTCGAAAAAAAAGGCCAATATGGCCCCTTTATCGCTAATCTGGCCTCCAGAGGAAATAGTTAGCTATTACTATATAAGCCTATGTAAAATCTGTGAACCCCGAACTGGGTCAATGTTTTGGGCCAGGGGTCATAATTTAAGCAGTCTTGATAAAGGCCCTCTAGACAATGCTGCATGCCAAATATCTTCGCTCTTGGCCTCCTGGATTTTGAGAAAGTTTTTCCGTTTCATTGCCATGGCAACCAGAGGTGTGCATATATGAATTTATCTGAACAACTTTGATAGAGCTTCAACATTGACTCAGTGGTTTTAGAGATGGTGTTTCAAGGAAAAGGTTTAAGGTCATACAAGAAATGACGAGTGTTTTAATAGCTCCTTGGCTAGCAACACACACCTTTACCTCTACTCTACAATGTTTCGATACATGTGGTGGTATTTTGATTATACGCAGTAGTTTTCCCTTTATACGTTGTATGTTGTTCAATAGGTGTGTTAGATGTTTAAATATATGATGTACTTGCGATTAATTCTATACGTGGTGAATTATTATTTATTTGTTCATAAAAAACATTGTACGCAATGCTTTGGCAATATACATGGCGGAAACGACATTTTCTTTTTTATTATGTTCGGTCCATTCTACTATATACACGGTGCATACAGCATTATATGCGGTACATTTTTCATTACGATGATCATACTTTCCGGCATTCTCCGGAATTACTTAGCCGGAAAATACCGAGTAAGCAGATAGATATAAATAGCGGTCACGTCATCTAGCATAGACGCGTATCTCAATAACTACTGAATGAATTAAATTTCAAACAAGGCTTCCAAACCATCACACCTATTTAAATAACTTAACTCTTTCTCACCTATGAGATACATATTTCTGCTCATTCAGTACCGGTGATAGAAAACCTTACTGTACCCTTGACCGCCTACTCTCATTTTACGTAAATTATAAACAGCCAGCACATCACATAAAATCAGAAAATGACTAAAAAAATTTTATTTTTCAAATAAACATAGCGTTGTTGGTATTCATTTTCTTAGTTAGATCATTTTCTATCCATTTATAGCAGAGACAAAGTTGATTTCATTTTTTCATCCCCATCCTGTTTTTACACTTGCGTAAGTTTTTACTATACGGTCAAGGCAAACACTATTAACGGTGGTATGTTCAATTCCAAAGTCAATCTAAACATTTACACTTTTGCACTGCATATTATTAAATAACCACCACATATAAAAGAAAAAGCACTGCATATCACAAAAAGGTGACCCCATCTAAATATGCATGTACCATGTCAAATGAAATTTGTACCTCGTATACATAAAAATGCACTGCGTATAATACAATACAACATAATAAGACAGTAAAGGCGTTCCATAAGTTGCTATGTACATCTGCAAAGTCTGATAGCATTGATTTCGGTTTAAATAGATAAAGATAACGATTGCAAATTACGTTATCATCATTGTGTCTCTTATACTGTCGGTAACGATTTTAAACATAGACATTATCATAAAATTCACTTAAGTTATTAATCAAAATGAGTGAAAAGCAATATGGAACTTTTGGTCCTACTGTTGGTATGTAGATTAAAGACGAAAGACACCAAACGATCAAGATGATAGTTATAAATACTGTGATGGTTATTTTTAAGGATTTCCTTACTGGGCTATTTAGTGCATCTAATCTACTTCCGTTTTACAGCTGAACTCGGAAATGTTACTCGAAAATGGCCGAAATATCAATTCAGGGTTAAACATAACAATTTGTCTACTTTCGTTCCAGTAAATTTAAAGAAAAAACATTTCAGCATGTATTATAGAAATCACTCAATTTAAGTTACCAATCCATATTTATTTGGTAAAAAAATAAAATGATATTTGATTAGTATTTTGATTATAATATACGTTCACCTCATAAACGGCATTGTCGCATAGTCACGTGAAGTTCGGATCATGGTGGTCACATTATCCTTGATAATGAGTCCGCTAGATGACGTGACCGCTTTGAAGATCGCAGATCATGCCGATGAGCATTGATTTCTTGATATTTATTACGTGTTTACGTCAAAATAGAAGATTTCGAGGCGGGGAGCACGTAGGGGGTGGGGTCAAACTTCTCGTGACTGTATGAATTGTATTCAACACCAAAGTCAAGGAAAGTAAACTTCTTTGAAAAAAACATTCATTTTTTTTTGTATTTCTCTGCATTAATGCTTTACAGATGCTGAATGTTTCTTCACAAATCCCGTCTATTATGAAGATGGTATAGATACCGTTCCTTCGAAGGAATATTCCCTCTATGTTTCAGAACTTATGGATCGTGTTGGTTATAGTTATGAAATGATCAAATACAGACAACAACTGTGTGCTGAGCGCGACAAGGAAAGTAATCGTGACGAAAATTCAGCTTTCACAGCGGTAACGACTGGTGGCAAAAGTGAAGGAACAACGCTACTGTACGAAAGTGACGTTGACCAAATGTATATAATAAATGACATTATCTGTGCTGACAATCCACAACATTTAATTCACCGAAAGAATATCACGCTGTTCCAGACTGAGACACAAGAAGCATTTATACCAGATTGAAAATGCTGAGATTTGATGGAATATTGTGTAGTGAAGAAATAAGCTCATCTCTTTTTAAGGCTGAGACAGGTTCATATTACCTATCAGGTCAGTTTTTCATCGAGGCAATGAAGATGCTTGGAATGTCCCTATTTAATTATGAAAGTACACCTGAACCAACAAGTGGACCGTCCATGCCAATATCATTCAGGTCCATAAGCTATGATCGCGTGATTAGCTTCAAATGTGTTTGTCCGAATATTTTAAATCGCTGGATGTCTCGCCCTCGATCTCATGGAGACGCAACTAAAAGTGTACATTCTTTTAAAGAAAATATGTAAATCGGTTCTTAATCCAGTTTGCAAAGATTTGACATTGTCCATTATGAAAAACATTATTCTCTGGGTGTGTGAAACAAAGGGGCTAGACAGCTTTACACGAGAGTTTCTAATGGACAGATTATTTGATTGCATTAGATATCTTAAGAAATGTTTTGATGACACCAATCTACCAAGTTACATGATACCCGAGAGGAACTTACTAGCTTGGAGACTAGATGTTGAGCAAAAGCGGAAATTGACTAGTGTATTAAATGATCTCCTCAAAGAAAGAGGTAGGATGTTTCTGAGATGTGACAAATTACGTGATGCTATGGTCGTGATGTACAAGACACCAAACATGTTGAGAGAGTATAGTGAAAAAAGAGACAAAGTAGAGAGTATGCTGTTGATGATGGCAAAAATACAAGCAGAGACACACAGACGGGGAATGCCTTTGGATGAGGTCCTACAACTTGTTTTGCAAGATGAACTGTACTGTAGTATGGACCTGTATGTCTCACATTTGATACAGTTCGATTCACAGGAGCTTTCGCTGATGGGGAAAACATTAAAAGAAATAAATGGTCTGCGGGAAGCGAAACTAAGCCAGATACTGTCATAAATATTCGCATACGTGAACTGAATTTAAAAGAAAAGTGTCAAGACACTGTTATCAAAACTTATATTCAAGTTGTTACATGTATCCCCGATGTCAATTTTATTCAGTTTCCTTTTATATTGGAAAATCGGTTAATAGAATATATAGTTTCACATTTAGACTGTTTAAGATGTAACAATGAAAAGAGGTCTGTCAGAAAATATTTTTAAGTGTTTTCTATTTTGATTGACTTTTAGGGAAGCAAGCAGGTGTTACATGCCGTGACTAGGAGGCATTGTATACATATAGTAGTAAAATCATTCTGTTAAGTGCAGGTTAATTACAATAATTTAATTTTGTCTTGGAATGGAACATAATTCGGTATGGGAATCATTATGATGTTTTGTCGGTCACGTCATTTTGTCCCAAATACTTCGTTGTACTTCAACCCTGATTTCAACAGCTGATTGTACACCGGTTTCGTATTATTAAATACTGTTAACACAAACTTAAAGCCCTATAAACTTCTCTAAAAAATATATAAAATTATTGGAGATGCCGGGGATCGAACCCGGGGCCTTTCACATGCAAAGCGAACGCTCTACCACTGAGCCACATCCCCTGTTGCTTGATAAATTCTGATGGTGATTTCAAAACCAGTTTGACTACATTTATATTCAATTTACAATCTTATCTATATACAGACAATTTAGATGACCCTAAATATGACCTTGGCGATTGTGAAATTTTGAAACGCAATTATGTAATATTTCTTTCAGATCTGCTTTCACATGAGACCAAAACTGGTTAAGGAGTATACTAAGGACTTCGTTGCAATTAGCTTCATACTAAAATTGCGTAACACAGGAACTATTGTACGTCTTGCAGCATCAGTGTACAAAATGTTTTGTAAAACAAACAGAGGTCATCTAAATTTCGAGTTCAGATGTTTTTGTAGAGCCCTCGCCAGCGTTCAAACACCAGGGTGTTATATAATCATATCAGCAACCAAACATAAATGGTTTCGAAATTTTAAATCTGAAGTTCTGATTTACGGATTTAGAGTATTATCTTAAGATTGGATAAATTTCTCTTCGCTGGAACTATGTTGATTACGTTTTGTATAGAATGATAGGCACATAGCATGAACAGTGTCATTAAAATGTGTTTCCTACAGCCTTTATTATTAGATAAGTAATTGATCAGTTTACCTTTGTATTACCTCTTTAAACATCTCAATATACCACGTGCACAGTTATTAGAAAATATAACTGAATCGCCTGTTCTGTTCATGTTGAATATAAATCAAGTTGCTGTACACATGTAACTGAAATGAGACACTCACCTCTAAAAAGTTTGGATGTGGCTCAGCGATAGAGCGCCTGCTAAATACATGCTGGAGGCCAACCATTTCCTAATAGCGTCCGGTCTATACGGTTATGACTGAGTAAGTAAACGCATCAAGTCAAAAGATATGAACGTCCTATATCTTTTTCTTCTACAGCATTATAATAAATAATCACAATGCTGCAAATTAAGATCGTTTATCCTTTACATAATATTATTTTGTTTCCCACGGCCATACTTATATCAAATATCCCAATAAAGTTCTAACATAGCCACTTTGCCTATAAAAGAAGGTTGGTTTATGTTCTTTTGGTTCTAACGTAGCTGTTACGCGAATGTTTATTGTGTGTTTATCTTTGCCGCCAAACAATAACGAAAAGTCCTCATAAGAAGAAAATTGCTGAACGTTTTTATCTTTGAGTTATGATTAAATGATTATTACTATCTCATTTAAAATTAGAGTAATCAGCAGATAAAAGTACTTAACAAGGGGATGTGGCTCAGTGGTAGAGCGTTCGCTTCGCATGTGAAAGGCCCCGGGTTCGATCCCCGGCATCTCCATTGTAGTTATGTGCTTTCCGTAGTAAAGGGGAAGCCACTTTTGGCTTCTGTCTGTGATGAAAAATCGTTACGTCCGTCACAAACTCTTACCAACCTGACTTTTCTGACGGCTGGTAGTATTTAACTGGGGATAAGAGACTAGCGCTGGTCCTATTTATCTGGTATATAAACAGAAAACAGTCCAATACGGATTGCACGAGCATCACAAAGTTTGTGTTTCTTTTTTGGTTAAAAAATGAGTAAGATGCAATATTATTATATGCCTTAAATAAATTTTAAACATTTAGTGGACTTAACCTGAATAAAAGCGATTTTTCACTTCCGTTGGCAGGACTCGTACACACTGAAATGTATAGATTAGTAAAATCTTAAAGAAGGTCGCTACAAACTGAGCTATCGACCCGATTGGTATAATGCTACGGTCTGAACTTATCAATTATTTGACATTACTTTTCACGTGTATATCGTGAAACTGATGCTGAAGATAAATAAAGACAGTAAATCGATCGATAAATTAAGTTAAGAGTGGTCAGGATTATCAAGTTAATTTGTCCGAGTAATATATAGCTGAAATATTGTTAAAACGGTAAAATTCTAATGGAAAAAGAGACATAAAACCATTGGAGATGCCGGGGATCGAACCCGGGGCCTTTCACATGCAAAGCGAACGCTCTACCACTGAGCCACATCCCCTCATAGATGACAATGTGATAGAGTAATTTCAGTACAATTGTACCGACATGAAATTTTCACATTTACAGTGTATGAACCGATCCAAGCAGAGTATGGAAAGTGTGTACTCTTTAGAGAATGTACCATATAACGTACATGTAGGTACATTTCAACAAAACGATCACATATTTGAATAACTAATTATTAGAAAATCCTTAGTTTTCGTTGAACAGATCTTATTCAGTTATTTACTGCTTTATTTCTTTAATACTTTAATAAAATGTCTTGATAATTTGTGAGCTTTATATCCAGCTAAGGATGAGATATAGAACGTGAACTTAAATTCTACATACGTGCATTGTGTTAAGATACAGAAACAGACGAACATGTATGACATCGACAGCTGGTTGAATTGATAGCTATTTACATCATGGCAGAAGCTACACGTGTGTTGAAAAATCAGGGTTTCGAGTCAGGAATTAAAGAGTAAAGATGTTCGTGTTTGGAGTATTTTTTGTTTTAACTTCAAGATAGGAATTATGAGCGTTGAGTCAAATTTTCGAGTAAAAGTTTTGAGTTTCTAGTCAAGTTTTCCGAGTGAAAAATATGGAAATTCGATATGTTTGGCTTGAACAGTTAGAATCGAATCTTGAAATTCCTGACTAGAAATTTATGAGCCTCCACTCAAGACTAAAATTGGACTCAATTCGAAAGAAGAGAAATTTCACTGAATTGATGACAAAGTAAACAGACTAAATATTGATTAGCAGATTTTATTACAGCCATTTGTCATACGATACAATCATAAAATACAATGTTTTCACTGAAATATTGATAAAGATATATTTTGCATGTAAATATGCAAGAATGGAATATGTAATGTATTATCCATCTATAGTAAAACTGTACCTACGTCCGACGTGGCCATTGCTATGCAAAAGCAAATCGGTAATGTTAAATGGTAATTAACTGTTTCTTTCAAACTTAGTTTGAAAATATGATAAAGAAAGATATAAAAAAATGTTAAGTTCAGTCAATACCCTATTACCATGCACTTCTCCTTATTGTCCTATTATTTTCATACAATTTTAATTTATTTGTTCATACCATTAGGCGGAAAAAATTTAGGCAAGAACAATAAAATTAAATAAAATGAGATAAACCCTTTATGCCCTTTTTCTTTGTTGATTTTTTTATGTTATGTCCAAGACAAGAAAGGGTAACATGTACGTAAAACGTGTGTCTTCGAGAACCAAGCACAAACAAATGCTAATGCACAACAAAACTGAGATTTTCAATATTTTTTTCTTATTTAAACAAGTCTAACTATCAACAGAACATAATTTTGAGATCGTGCTTAATACAGAACTACAAACACAATATGTAAAACAGTAAAATGATAAATTTTATCAAAACTCAACATTTTTAGGCATACTTTAAAGCTCCGTAAATAAAAATGCAGTACGAAATTGGACCATCGGCTCCTCCCTATCTGATACCAATTTGATTCCAGTACACCTAATTATAAAAAGATACCAACATCAGATTGCACTGTTGAACCAGATTGCGAGCCAACCTAACTCATGTTTTATCATCACCTTTTGCTAATAGTAGCTGTTTTGAAGTATCATGAGGATTGTATTCGTCGAATGAATCTCGTTTTGATTCATTAAGTTTGTCCTGTCTTTCAGAAACAATGGACTTCCCTTCTTTTATTTCACTAACATCTGTTTGTATACTGTCCAACGCAATAGCGTCGTTATTACCAATTACATTAACATCTGCTTTTATTTCAGTGTCTATGTCAGTCTTATCCTCTCCCGCTGTGGAACCGTTATGAGCAGCAGTTCCATTTACAGGTGACTCTTCTGAAGCTGTACTGGATTTTACAGCGGTGTTGTGCTTTGATTTAACGGATTCTTTAAGAGGAGGTTCGTTGTTAACAACGTAATAACGTAAGAACGATTCTGTAGAACGTTTTCCTTGCTGTGAAAGTATAAAATAAGTATGATTTTAAACAGGTAGGTAAGGTTAACTGCACTTACAGAACTGATGGAAACAACATAATATATCTACTATTTTATTAATGTACACCTATTGATTCATATTGGTTTTACCAACAACACATTTACAGACATATGACTAAATAACAAGAAACACCTTTTTTAAACAGTAATATTTGCATGCTGATTGTTTGCTTGTCAATATAAAGGTCAGCGTTATAAATGAAATAAAACAAGAAGGCCGTGATGGCCCTATATCGCTCAGTGAGTACAAGTGCACTTGCCTGGTGGGTGTGGTCAATTTTGACCCCAGAGGCATGATAATTAAAAAGGTAAATAGAACACCACTAGACAATGTTACATACCAAGTACCTAACCTCTTAGCCATGTAGTTTTAGAAAAGCAGTTTTTTTCAAGTTTGTTTCTATAATAAACGACCCCCTCGGCAGGATAAATTTTGAACTTGGGAGCATGATTTGAACACACTTTAAAGAGGTCTACTAGACACTGTTACACACTAAATATCAAGGCTCTAAACCTTATGGTTTTGGAGGAGAAGATTTT